>MU853403.1:401832-436138 GCA_033297235.1 Trichocladium antarcticum
AAGCTGATGTTGACGACCCACAATCTCTCAAATGGCTGCTGAAGGCACCGCTTGTGTTGTTGCATGGAAGCAGGCGCGACAATCACAAGGAGGGGTAGTGGGGCAGCGTGGTGTCCGCAGCCGGGCAGGGTGGGTGGGACCAGTACGGAGTAAAACGGCAGCCTTGCAGCAGTTGGTATTTTATTCGTCTATGTCAGCCGTTGACTGGAGACGCAGTGCTCCAAGATACCCGGTAGGTAGTCAGGGTAGCGTTTCCTGGTGTCTCGGTCTCGCCGTTTCCTTTTCATGGTGGAAGCGATGCAGCTTGAAGACCGAACGACTGCTTTTTCATGATTCGTAACGAATGCAGAAATACGACCAAAGATTATGTTGTTACACTGGGGCAGCTGGGCAGCCTCCCATACACATACAGTAGAGATTGTCCATCGCGTCCAACTTGGCCCCTGCCGTTCCCCTATTTTTCCTCAAACACGTTCAGGCCGAGGCCCTCCGAGTCGAGCAGCAGCCTGTTCTTGCCACCAGCTTCCTGCAGGATGGCGGCGATTGCCCGGGCGTTCTCCAGCTTCTTCAGCTCCACATATGCCTTGTTCTTCTTGATCGCATCACCAATGAGCTCCGCAGACCGGGCCTCACCCTGGGCCTTGACCACCATGGCCTGCTTCTCCTGGCGCGCCTTGTCGACAACGAACGCGGCACGTTGGGCGTCCTGCTGCGCGACCTGCTTCGCCTCGACCGCGGCGGTGAACTCGGGCGAGAAGGCAAGATGCTGCATTCAGGTTAGCGAAGTACGAGTGCGGAACCAGTCTCCCCAACGTACCGTCAAAGACACATCATCCAGCAGGATGTTGAAGCGCGCGGCTCTCCGGGAGAGGTTCTCCCTCACGAGTCTGGCGACCATCTCTCTCTGGGTGATCAACTGGCTGGCATTGAACTGGGCAACGACGCTCTTGAGGACCTCGTTGACGATCGAGGGGAGGACACGCTCGTCGTAGTCCTGGCCGAGAGTGCGGTAGATCTGGGGGAGGGCCTGGATCTCGGGCCTCGAGAGCACACGGCAGGTGATGTTGACCATCTGGAGATCCTTCGTTCCGGTGAGGGAGGAGACGTTTCTCGGCTTCGCACGCACGTCGTAGACAATGGGGGTCTCGAACCACGGGATGACGAGATGGGTTCCTGGCGCCGCGTTAGCTGGAATCAAGCAGGGGACAGCCGAGTATGCCGCGCACCTTCGCCGTAGATTTCCTTGCCGACACCCCTTACTCTCTGGTACTTGATCGCCCTGTGGCCACCGTCGACGTTGAACAGGGCGCTCTGGAAAGCCCAGGCGGCGCCGCCGACGAGCAGCAAACCGGCAAGACCGGCACCCATGCCCCGAGGGGACCCGCCCGGCATCTTCCCGCCCGGGAAGCCTCCGCCGCGCTGCTGAGCAACGGCCCGGAGCCGGTTGGCGTATTCCTCAAATGGGCTGCGGTTCGACATTTTGGCTGTGGGTGGTGCTGCAATGGTTGACGGCCGGACAGTCGCTGTAGCTCGGTTTGTGTTGTGGAGAAACAGCTTTCGGGAAGCTTGCACTTGGTCAATGCGCGGCCCGACTCACGTGTGCCGGCCCCTGCTCACGTCTCAGCTTGGACCAATGTGGGGAATGGAGACGATTTTCATCATCAACCTTCACAAAGAGAGTCTCCGTCCGATAACAGAGCACCCTGCCTAGGTTAACTTGAGCAGAGTTTTCGTGTGAGGCAGGAAAAGGACGGGCGCGCGGAAGAATCCAATTGTCTGACGGCCCACCTCCCCTGGTGAAATTAATTTCGTGGTTCCCTGCTCCCTTTGTTTGGCCCAGCCCGTTCACATCCTCATCCTGGTCGGTCTCAGACGCCGACTCTGGTGGTGAGCTTCCCCAACACGCAGTTCACTGTGCTGCGCCGTATCGCCATCTCCCCGCCATCTACACTCGCATATCCGATATTGTGACTGCTGTCGACATCCTGATCAGTAGCACTTGAACTATACGCAAAAGCCGGCTACTGGCAGCGGAGTCCTGGTCCGGCACCATGTCGACCCGCCAACCTTCCCGGGTCGTGTTCGTCGGCAATATTCCCTATGGTGAGAAAGGATCCGGGCCCCGCGCGCCCTACTGAGCCTCCGCTGACTGGGCGGCACAGGCCTAACTGAGGAGCAAATCAGCGAAATCTTCAGCGGTGCCGGCAGAGTTAAAAACTTCCGCCTGGTGTACGACCGCGAGACGGGCCGCCCCAAGGGTTTCGGATTCGCCGAGTTCCCTGATTACGGTACGGTTTTCCTTGTTTGCCATTACACAACGCATCAATCTAATTTTCCCATCTCTCTCTCCTCTAGACTCTGCCGCCTCTGCAGTGCGTAACCTGAACGACTACGAAATTATGGGTCGCAAGCTCCGGGTCGATTTCAGCAACGAGACCGTCAGTGACGAGGACAATCGCGATCGCGACGGCGCAGTAGGCGGGCCCCATCTCTCCTCCCACCCCACGCGCGGAGAGAGAGAAACTAACCCCCCCACCCCCTAGACCAACCCCTCCTTCGGCGGCGGCTACTCGGGCAACCCCACCAACGGCGGCCCCTCGTCCTCCTCAGGCATGGCTCCGACCTCCGCGCCCGCATCCGGCAGCGGCTCGGGCTCGCTCCCGGCCCTCCCGCAGGGCAAGGACCTCCCCCCCGGCGTCAGCTGCACCGACGCCATCTCGCGCACCCTCAACACGCTGCCGCCCGCGCAGCTGCTCGACATCCTGCAGCAGATGAAGACGCTCGCGGCCACGGACCCGGCGCGCGCCACCGAGCTGCTTGCCCAGGCCCCGCAGCTCAGCTACGCCGTCTTCCAGGCCCTGCTGATCATGGGCCTCGTGTCGCCCGACGCGATCAACTCGGTGCTGGAGCCCGGCGCGGCCGCGGCCGCCGCCACCGCCGCCGCCGTCCAGGCCCCGCCGACCTACGGCACCCCGCCGGTCCCGGTGGGCGGGTACGCGCCGCCGGCTGCTGCTGCTGCTGCTGCTGCGGCGCCGGCCCCCGCGGGCCAGGACCCGGAGGCGCTGATGCGCGCGGTCCTCGAGCTGCCGCAGGAGACGATCGACCAGCTGCCGGAGGCGGAGCGCCAGCAGATCATGGCGCTGCGCGCGAGCTACGCGCAGCAGGTCCGTCGCTAGAGACGCAGACAGACGACGGGCGCACACCCATGCTCCGGCAAGGCTGTGTTGGGATGGGATGGGTCGGCGGATATCCGGAGCAAGTCGGGGGTTCTTTCTTCGTCGTGGGAGTTTTATTGCATTGGCGGCATCGGGTTGAGATTCTTTCGCTTTCGCTTTCGCGTTCAGCGACTGGGAGTTTGGAGTCGGGCTAGACAGAGACAGAGACGGACGACGCAACACAGGGACTTCCATGCAGCCGAGCCGGAGATCGCAGCACTTGGGTGGATTTGACATGCCTGTGTACCGCATTTCGATAGTGTCAGAATCCCAATCTTGTGGGTTTCATAGACGCATTTATCTTGTCCTTTTCGGGCCTCCATGTTCCAGATTATACGACGCTGACATTCTGACATTCACGTTCTGCCATGTTCACTCAACCTGCTTGGCTTCTTGGCAAACACCGATGTTTCACTTTGTTGATTTCCAAATGCTTGGCCAAATATCAGTATCCTTGACACAACCATGGCATATATCAACCCCCCCTAACAAGGCCCCCATCCAACATTTAAAGCCCAACAACCATTTGGGCACGGCCTCCGTTCCTGACGCTGAGATGTATGCCCGGTTCGCCGCTTCGCCCAGAACGCCAAGTATACGGCCCTAGTATGTACCTATGCTCTAAGATATTTCCCTCCCTGATACCCCCAAACTCCATTCTACCCAGAAAAACCCAACCACTCCCTAAAAACCGCCAACCGTACCATCAAACAATGTTGTACACCCGCTTCGCAATCCAATAACACGCGAGGCCAAAGCAGAGCAGCCCGGCAGTGATAACATAGAACCAATTGAGGTCACCCTCATACTCCTGGCCCGGCACCCAGACGTTCATGCCCCACAGCCCGGTGATGACATTCATGGGCAGCACGATGGTGCCCAGCACCGTCAGCTTCCCCAGCACGTCGGCGGTCTGCTCCTGCCGCTCGTTCATCCTGATGTTGATCTGGGCGAGGTAGTTCCCATGCGAGCGGGACAGTATCCTAGCCGGCAGGTCAGTCATGTTTGATACTTGCATGTGGGACTCGGGGGTCCGCCAACTCACTTCTCGTAGTGGCTCAGGTTCGACGTCATGGTCACGATATGGTCCTGGATGTCGCCCAAGTACAGGCCAATCTCGGACCGCGGCGCCACCTCCCAGCGCTCGTTGCACCGCTTCGCAAACCCCTTGATGACGTCCGCCTTGTTGCTCAGCAGCCGGTACAGCGACATGACCTTCTTGCGGCAGTCGCCAACCCGCCGGAGCATATCGCGGCCCCCCCCGGCCGACTTTACCTCGCCCAGCTCGGCCTTCACCGCGTTCTCCCGCCGCTTGTCCTTCCTGGCCTGGTCGTCCTCCGCGTGCATCTGCAGGGTGGCGTAATCGATGTCGTCGACCTCGTCTTCGATGGCCTGGATGAGGGGCCCGAAGACGTCGGTGATGTCGTCAATGATGGCATACGAGATCCAGTCGGACGAAAGAATCAGGTAGTCACGAAGCTGGCGGATTCGCCGTCGGACGTTGGCCGGGTGCGGCGTAACGGAGAAGTGGAAGCTCAGCACGCCTTCCCGGAACACGACGACATACATGTTGACGGGCTCAAGGAAGTTCTCGCTGGTCGAGTCCTGGTCGAAGGTGCGGTAGTTGACCAGGTAGTAGTTCCGGAAGAGCTCCACCTTTTCCCGCTGCTCTTGCATCATGATGTCCTCGGCCGTTAGGGGATGTATCCCGAAGGCCTTGGAGATCACCTTCATCTCGGCCTCGGTCGGGCTGAAAACATCTAGCCACCATACCGGCTGGTCTCCGTACTTGAGCGGTTTGGTGGGCCTTTCCCTAGCAGGCTTTTCCCCCGGCTTTACTCCAGGCTTTCCCGTGTGGGAAGTCTTGAACGGGTCCGGGGATCGGAAGAGCGGGGCGGTGTATTCTCCCGAGTCCACCCTGGCATCCGCCGACGGTGGTCTGTCGCTATGGCCAGAACGCTTCCTCTCTGCAGAGCCCTGCGCTGTGGCCGCAAGGGATGGCTGTCGCGTGGCGAGTCTCGGGTTCCCCATCTGGTCCCGCAGCACACGATGCAAGTCACTGTCCTCTTCCTCGTCGCTTTCAGAGCTGTCTGAGAGAAGGAGGGGGTCGGGAATGAACAGGTCCTTGAATGTAAGCCCGGGCTGAACCAGTTCCGAGATGGTCTGGCTGTGGATCGTGCTCTGGAATTCTTCGTTGAAGTAGGTGAAGCGGTAGGGTGCCTCCTCCTCGGCCTGGAACCAGCCTCGGTGAACCGGTCTCAGCCTCCCGTTGATAAGCTGGGGCTCTGTAATCCTCTTCGCGCGGTGCTCCTCGCTTCGGCCTTCCTTCTCGAACCGGCTCCATTCGTCGAGGATAGACAGATCCGGCCATTTCCCGCGCCGTCTCCGCGTCCGCATGCGGTATGCCGGCGGTGCAAGCTCATCGTCCGCAATGTCTGACAGGCCATCTTGAGGGAAGCATACGTCTTCTTGAGCCTGCAGGGCGATGGTCTTTCGCCTATCCGGCGGTGACGGCCGGATGGTTCCTGGGTCGCCGGCCTCGTCCGCCACCCCGCGCGGCGATTGCTGACCGCTCTCGAGTTCGTGACGCAGCAAAACATCGCTAAAGTTCATGTCCACACGGTCGGATGCGCGCAGGGGAGGGGAGCCCGGGACCGAGGGAGGGTAGTTGACATTGAAGCTCTCGCCGGGTGGCTGCTTCTTCCGGCTGCTGGCCCTGCTCGAGTTGCGCCGGCTCGTGGGACTACCCCTCCGCGGCGCATCGTTCGACCCATAGCCGATGGCTTCGCTTCTCCTATGCGCCGTGTTGGAAATAAGGGGGGCTGCTTCATTGTCCCCCTCGTCGCCGGTCTCTTCCACGTCACTGGCTCTGCGTCTCGTGGCTGATTGGGGGGCCGGGAAGGAGGCGCTCGTCGTCATCATCGAGGGGCGCCGGGGCCGTATGAATGGGTGCTGGTCCCTGGATCATGGGTGGTTAGCTGGCGACAGTGACATCCGACCAG
Organism: Trichocladium antarcticum; assembly: GCA_033297235.1. Lineage (NCBI taxonomy): Eukaryota > Fungi > Ascomycota > Sordariomycetes > Sordariales > Chaetomiaceae > Trichocladium > Trichocladium antarcticum. Next base: position 408,050 of record MU853403.1, read on the forward strand.
CTCGGCAAAACTACCCACCTATGGTCTAATAGGGTCTCGCTGTCGATACTAGTGTTGCTGAGATTGCGACTGGGCCTCGAGTAGAAACTCTGGCGCATCTCATCCAGGCCCTCCGAATTGGCGCTGTCGTGGGCTATTTCGTCTAGAGGTACAGCAAAGGACTTTCTCCTCGCGTTCTTTTTCCTGCCCGCTCTGTGGTTCTTGCGTCTCCGAGGCGCGTGACTGGACGAGGACGGAGGATGCGCCAGGTTCGCTGGGCTCGATTGGGGGACGCCCGACGGTTGCTGTGCCTTTGACGACTCCATTTGGGAATTGTATGACCAGAACTCGGAGGTAACCCGGGTCAGGCAAAGACAGCGGGTCTGTCGGCCGGCGAATGAGGTGACGTGGGTGCCTGGGACGTTCAACTCGACTGCAAACTGGGTTCTGTCTGTATTTGTGGGCCCGTTAGCCTGTGGTGGGTTTACGCCGAGGCTGGCGGACCGTAGACAGGCAGGCAAGACAGGCTCGATGGGAGATGGGGAGGGTTGCGGATGGTGCGAATGACGTGGGGTTTGTGCAGGAGCGCGAAACACGGGAATCGGGAAGAGGGAACGATTGGCGCCACGTGGTATTCGACAAAGTGAATATTACGGTGGTCACCTGGTTCGCTGCAGTGTCAAAAAGTACTGGAATGAAATCAGATAGTATCAGCCGGTGTTGAAGAACCCCCAAAAGACCAGGGACTGTTGTATGTATTTGAGCTATGTATGTATCACACAAAAGCACTTTAGGTGTTGACGGCGGAGTCGCTGAGCGCGGTTGGCCAAGGCCAGGTGATGTCAGCCCACAGCCTTCAATTCAAGGCTAGAACCAGGCTGGCAATTGCAGCTGCTGATTAGTCGGAGTGGGGTACGGCGGCCCGACAACGGCTGAATGCGCTGACCAGCGCGGGGGTCGCGCTCGCTCTCCCACGTTCTCCCTACGGCGGGGTTGCCTTCCTGGGCACGCAACAAATTCTCGGTCAGTTGTTTCGCCAGAAACAATTGATGACTTAGTGATGCGCAATCCCCACAGCCTACCGGCCCTGATATAGGTTTATTCTGGGCCATGGTACCGTTGCCTCCCCCAGGTCTCAGCGCCATCCTCGAGGGGCAGGAAAACAAGTGGCATCAGAAGCAAATAGAGATTTGCGCGCATTCAACGGATCCAATACACGTGCGCGCCTTGTTCCGAGTCATGCCGGAAAGAAGAGGGACGGAGGGGCGGGACGGCTAAAGTAGGTGGGTATGTTCTTCAGACAGGCAGGTGCAGCTATATAACCGTACCTCAAGCATCGCTGGACCTCTCTCAGACCTCCCCTCTTCAGTCTCCACCACAATACCCATCACCAAACCACCCAAGACCCAAGGAGCCCAGTCTAAACCACCAACCGCGACCATGTCCAACTTCCCCAAGCTCATCCCCGCCTTCACCATCCAAGTGCGTCCCTGACCCGACCCCCTGCCATTACATACTCCACATCCACCCAACCACCCAACCACCCACACCACACCACAGTCCAACTAACACCCTCCCCCCTTTCTCTCTTCCTCCCAAGGTCGTAATTGACACCCCCTCCCCCATCTCGCCCACCCTCACCTTCGCGCCGCTCCTCACCTCGGGCGGCACGATCAAGTCGGAGCCCGGCTACGCCGTCGCGCTCGACGCGGCGCTCGAGCACGGCGCCGACTACATCAAGGCGTCGCCTGACGGCACGCACGTGCGGCTCAACGTGCAGATGCTGGCGCGCGACACGCCCACGGGCGCGCTGCTGCGCGTCAGCTACACGGGCAAGGTCGCGCTGGGCGGCGGGGCGGGCAGGGTGTTGCGCGGCGAGGCCGGGGCGGGGACGACAGAGTTCGGGGAAGCTTGTGGGTTTTTCTTTCGTTTTATCCTTCTCTTCTGTTTTGAATACCCCCCTTTCCTCTTTTTTGATAGACAACGGGGTGAGTGGGGTGGGGTGGGGTGATTGGGTATGGCTGACTTGTATCTACCTACCTAGTTACGAATGTGGAATTCGAGACGGGCAGCAACGAGTTGGCCGAGTTGCACGAGAAGGTCTATGTCGGGTCGGGGCGGTTTGTTTTAGAGGCTGGCAAGCCCACAATGGTCGAGTACAAGGTCAGTGAGGTTTCTGCGTAAGGCACCTTGAGGACATGAGATTGTCACAGAATGGACTCGAAATGCAATTGCAGCGCTATACGTCATCCTAGCCTCACAAAAGACCGCGTCTGGACTATAGTTTCCACGGGCAATCATGTTGGACCATCGGGTATCCGTATCTCCTCTGTATCTACCGGCCCGCAGCCGAGGAGCAAAGGCAAGGCATGCAACACGGTTTCCTCGCCCTGTGTATGCAGACGCCTCCACCCACACAGCTCGGTGACCATCCCGGCGCAAGGAATCCTATCAGTTTGCTGGCGGCCCACCCGCTTTCTGAACCAGGAGATGTCCGACTTGGATGTTGGCAATCTCGAACGCCTTGGACCCCTGGGGGAAGGTTCCGAGAGCTGCCCAGAGGTCTATCAGGGGCTGCATGGGCTCGAGATCCGTCTTCTTGAGCAGATTGAGAGTCGTCGCTGTCAAAATGAAGTGGCTGAAACAGCTATTCATCGACTTCTCCAGGTTCAAGCTAAACATGTCGTCGAAGTGCGACCAGTAAAGGTGCGCGTAGACGCGGAACATCTGGCGGAAGATGGTCTGGCATGTCTCCATGAAGTTCTGGGGGAATCCGCTCCGCTTGCCCACCCAATCCTGACCCGATTCCGGCGCCGGAGTGCAAAATGCTGCGTTGTCGGCGTATGACACGCCCGCCGGGTCCGTCGGGAAGATGTTGGAATCGTCGATCTTGCCGGAGATGTACCGCTGGACAAGGGTCAGGTACTCGTAGGCCGGAATCTCGACGGGTTGAAGCCGGGAGTTTAGCCAAGTAAACGAATGGTTGCTGCGATGGTCAGAACCCGCAGCATATGCCAGCCGTTGGTTGGCAGTGGCAGAGGCAGACTTACGCTCCAGCCGTCATCTTGGTGCATTTCCGGGAACTGCAGATGGAAGTGCCATCTTCTTCCTTGTCATGGACAAGCCGGATAAAGGTGATCAACATCCTCCAGTGGTCAACAACTATTATAGGGGTCAGTATCGGGCCGCAGGGCCGCCAAAGACGGACACTTACCCTGGTGTGCGACCCACTCGCCCATCTCAACCGTCTTGGGCTTCGCGCTTAGCGTCAGGAAGTTGCCCTTGACGATGTGTTTCCCGTAATTCGCATTGAGCCAGAGGGGCTTGGTAGGAGGCAGATGGTATGAAGCGAGAACTTCCTCGGCGGACGGCATAGCGCCACTGGACTGGTCCATGCCGATGGTTTCAGCAAGTGACGGCGAGCTGGTGAGTGGCGGGAGCTTCACGGCAAGATTTGAGGTAGAAGATTGGCTTCCCTCGGAATGATGAGAAGGCGACTGAGTCTCCCGGGAGGCTAGTTGCTGCTCGGCGCTCGGAGAGCTGGTGCCGGGCGAGTTTGGGCTTCTTTGGCCGCGGAAGCGGGCGTTACTATGCGCACATGTTAGCGAGCTGTGGTCTTGGGACTAGTGAGTGGGTAGGTAGGCCGGCAAGAGGGGCTATGTGCAGCGGCAACGGCCAGGATCCAATGAAGATGCGTGGGTGCCAGCAAACACGGAGCTCTCTCTATCTCTGTCTGTTTCTGGCCAAGCACCCTCACAGTGCCCGATTGCTTCAAGAGACACACACTTGTGAATGTCTCTGGTTAAACAAGCTAACCAGAGCCCGAGAGTGTGTACTTGTCACAACGCCACGACCTAGGCTGGTCCCGCTGCCTAGACTTTCGTTGATGGAAGCATGCCGAGCAATAGGTTTCAGCGGGGCTAAAAGCGACCCCCGCAAAGGGGGAATCCGCACTTTGGCCCTTTTCACTGTCCCTGGGAAAAGCACTTGTTTTCTGGGACAACTCGGTCTGTAATGTCGTTCGATGAGATTCCAAGAAGCTGCTGCCTCACTCTTAAGCACAGCCGGGTTTGGGACCGTTCGTGAGGTCGGGCATGGATAGGCACTGTTGGTGGGCTGCGGGGAACAATGGAGATAGCGAAACTCACATTCCAGAAAAGAGGTTGGCCATTGCCGAAGTCCAGGGGGAAGCAGTTGGGGGAGAAAAACAATGTCGTGCGAGCCCAGGAAATAAACAGATTAGGAGTGGCCCGGATATGCCGTTTCGGTTTGTTTGATGCAGCCGTGTTCGATTTGGTCATCAAATTGTTTACTGATGATTTGGTTCAGGTTCCAGATTCCAGACCTCCTGATTCACTGAGTGACAGGGCCCAGCCGAGCCCCTGCCACCAAGGCTCGTGCTTCTGACTGACTCAGCAGGGTGTCGCGCTGGCTGGCTTCGCGCTATCTAATCGATCCCGACCTTGTCGCTATTCGTTGCTATTGTCTCTGTTGTCTGCTCCAGCATTTCTTCCATCATTCATTCACCCCGCTAGCTTCGCACTACTCGCACCCACTCGCTCGGTCTCACACTGCAACCAATTCAGCTGATCAGCCTTTTCGCAAGAATCAACCAAGACCGAGAGCACCATGTCCGACTCGGAAGATCCCATTGACATCGCCGACGAGGGAGGCGATGATCTTTTCGGAGATGAAGGCGATGATGCGATTTCCGAAGTCGAGAATGCGCTGAGCGACCAGGAGCTTTTGTCGGACAGGGACGACGATGACGACCAAGACGCGCACCGTCGCGTAGACGACGAGGAGCCTCGCGAATACCGTGAGAAGCTCGTCGCAGAAGTTCCCCTCTACCGGCATCGCGTTCCGCGATCCAAGGATGGCAGGGTGAGTCGCAGTTGGTTAATGGGGGCTGGGTTGGACCACTGCTAACAATGGTGTAGCTGCAATCCTTGCGAGTCCCTGATTTCATCAAGTTCAACCCAATGGAGTACAAGGCCGACGAGTGGCAGCCGAGCAAATGGGATCTCGAAAACGCCAACTCAGACAATCCCACCCCATCTGTCATGTTTCGCCGCGACGACAAGACGGGCCGCATGCAGAGCAATGCAAACATCTACCGGTGGAGCGATGGTTCGGTAACACTCGCCATCGGCGAAGAGCATTACGAAATCCAGTCCAAGTTTCTGGCGACCCCGAGCAACAAGCCGTACCAAGAGGTACAGGATGCGCACTATTATGCTGCAGCTGCCCATCTCACCACGAACTCGCTTCTTATCGTCGGACACCTCACGGAGCAATACACCGTCAGGCCCAACAAGGAGCTGCAGGACCACGCGCTGGAGAGGTTGAAGGCTGAACTGGCCGGCGCCAAGAAGGACCGCAGTTCTGATATGATCATCGTCACAAACGAGGACCCGGAGCTTCTGAAGAAGCAAGCCGAGATGGCGGAGAAGGAGCGCGCGAAGCTGCAGCGTCGCCGCGAGACAGCAGCTGCTCGTGCGGACGGCGTCAGCGGCCGGTATAAGGGCGGTGCGCTGTCTGTCGGGGATCTCGAAGGCCGGCGCGGCGCGGCCGGTGCTGGGAGGAAGCGCGGTGCGCCGGGAGGCGGCAAGAAAAAGCTCCGCCGTCCGGAATACGACTCTGACGACGATCTCCCGAGCGGCGGCCGCCGTGGCGACAATTACGACATGGAGGACGGCTTCTTGGTGGACAGCGAGGAGAGCGAAGATGTGGAGGATGATGAAGAGGAGGAGGAGCTCCTAGATGACGATGACGAAGAGGAGGAACGGCCCCGCGCAAAGAAGCGGCAGCGGACTGCCGAGCCGGACCAGGACGCCGACGACAACGCCACAACCTCGAACCGTCGTAGACGGCGCGTCGTCCAAGATGAGGACGAGGACGATGATGAGGAGTAGACGTGGGGCGTGTATTGAATGTTGTACCATATTTCCTGGGTTAGCGCATGGTCAACACTTTTTGGGCGTCTCTAGGGGGCAAAAGGCATCATCTTCCTTGACATCAGGTTCTTTCTTTCTTTCCTCCAGTTCTGATAACATGTCGCGAGTTTCCGCATTGACAATACTCGCCAAGAGTGGCCTTGAAGAGGGTGTCAGGGACCCTGCGGGCAGATATGACAGACAATTTGATATGATTAGAAATAACTGGGCGTTCCAGTTCTGTAATCCCCCGATCGCCCTCCGACCGGCGAGGGATCTACGGCCGTCTCTTCGTCCGAACTCGGGTAATTCCCAATCTCGTCGGACCTCTCAGGAGGTGCACGCATCGCTTCCAGCACATCAGCGCTCAACACTGGCGGCTCGAATGGTTTGATGCTGTGGATCTCACGGCCCGAGGGCATCTGCGCGAGCAGCGGTCCAGTAGGGGGTATCGCTTGCGTGAGCATCTAGAGAGCACACACATCATCAGACCGGACGTCAAGGTCACCAACGCAACGCGGACCAGACAACTCACCATATCATTCTGCTTCGTCCACTTGGCCTCCAGCATCTCAATCACCCTCGTCTCCTCCAGCTTGCCCGCATCCGCCCCCCAATCCAACCCCCTCTCCACCTTCTTATCCTCCCGCCGCGCACCCCACTCCTTCTTCAGGCCCCGAAACCCCCCACCGCTCCCCTTCCCCTCATCCCCCTTCCTCCTGACCCCCAGCTCCCCCAACCCGGCCCGCAACCACGCAATCGCCTTGCCCGTCTCCCCGCCCAGCTCGGCATCCACCCCAAAGAACCGACACGCCCGCGCCCGGCTCGTCCGCCGCAGATCCTCCAGGTAGCGCTCGAACCCCTCGCTGGCGCGCGCCTGGCCGGCAAGCGCGCACGCCTGCGCGGCGTGCTCGGCGGCGGCCAGACACAGGCGCGCGAAGAGGTGCGCGCGCACCTTGGGCATGTCGGGCGCCTTGTACATCCACTCGGTGTCGTGCGGGTTGCGGGCCTGGGCGGCGGCGGCCGGGTAGGGGTCGTCCTTGAGGACGGCGAGGAGGGTCGCCTCGGCGAGGGCGAGGGCGCGCTGCGCGAGGAGCAGGGCCGGGGCGAGGTCGGCGCATTGCGTCGGCGGCGGCGGGGCGGCGAGGGAGGTGAGGTGGGCGTAGATGGCGGCGGCGTCGAGGAGGTGGCGGGTTGCGGTGGCGACGGCGGTTTGGCGCGCGGCGGTGCCGACGGGGGCGGTGGTGGTCTGGTGCAGGGGCTGGAGGGCGGCGCGCGCGAGGAGGGTGTGCGCGTTGGCGAGTGTTGAGAGGGTGAAGACGAGCTCGTGGGCGAGGGAGTGGATTTTGATCCGGGGGGGTTCGCGGCCGGGGTGGGGGCTATTGGAGAGGGTTGGGCGCCATTCTATCTGGGGTGCGGTCTTGAGGGTAACCAGGACTTGCTCGCCGTGGATGGGGTTGTTGGAGAGACCTGCTTCAACGGCGAGGAGGTACGGGAGGTAGGTTTGGAGGGCGGTGATCACGGATGGGAGGGACGGGGCGTGGGAGGTTGTGGGGAGGCGCTTGTGCTTTTTGAGGGTGTCGCGGACGACACCGCGGTGGGTGCTCGCTTGGAGGGGCAGCGAGGGGTGGGATTCGGACGTGACACTAGATGAGAAGGAGAAGGACGAGGTCGTCGGGAGGACAAATGGGTACGGCATTCTCTGGCCGTAGGGTTCTGCAGCTCTCAGATAGCTGTGTGTCGATTCCTTGGCATCAAGCTGACAGCAGAGAGGTTTCGGAGCTTGGTGTACGGAGTAGGTAGTGTGGATTGAACGAGACCTCGAATTGATGAGGGGCAGCAACACGAAGCCCCGGCCCAGCAGGGTGACATCACAGTTCAGCAGCTGCTGGCGGCCCGCTAGTGGTTCCTGCGCTAATAATCTGGCCCCTGTATCGTTTTGGCCGATTTGGATATTTCGACGGTGCTCGAGATATTTCGACGGTGTCTAACCGTTTTAGGAAGCCGGCCCCACATATGCTAGCCACACTAAAATTTTGCAGTACGTAGCACCGTATAACGTATCCTATACCCTTGTCGGTCACACACCCAGTTCGGCTATACCAAAATCGCATATAAAACCTACGAAAACAGGTCCATTATAACGTCAATTTAGGCGCAAGATACAAGATAAATATTACATTCGAATAGCAGCATTATAGAGAGTAACTACAATATATCCTATTTTAACCTATTCTAGTACCTCCTCGGCCTACCAGAGTCCCTCTCCCCCTTAAGGCCTATAATATAGCGCCCTCCTCCCCTAAAATATAGCGGGTTCGACGGTCGGGTCTCGAATAATCGGCGTAGCGCGGTAGTCTCGGTTCAGGTTCGTTCTTCTTGTCGGTATTTGTGATCGTAGTGTTAAGGAGAGTCGAAAGTATGCCGAAAAAGTATGTTTAGAGGAAAATTGTAAGAGTTCTGTTGCTGTAGGAAACTTGTTAAGATCATTGAAATTAGTAGAAATTAAGGCTGGCCGAACTAGGTGTATAACCGACAAGGGTAGGGGATACGTTATACTAGCTTGTAGAAATATAGCATCGTCGGCTATAACATCCAAAACTGTAGCATTGAGGCTATTCCTAACTATCGCTACTATAGCCGACGACTAAGATTGTATAGTTCTTAGGGTTTGTGCCCTTCGACTACCCCCCCCGTAACCGCCTTCGCTAGCCAACCTGCCCGTTAACTTAGAAGCCGACCTACCTACCGACCTACCCGTCGACTTAGAAGCTAACTCGGAAGCCGACCTGCCCGCTAACCTGCCCGTTAACTTAGAAGCTAACTCAGAAGCCGACCTACCCGCCAACTCGCTAGCCGACTCGTCCCTGTAGTTAAGGTTTACTAACCTATCCTCGAAGAACTAGTCTTGATACGGGAACCCGCTGATTCAATGCAATCACTATGGTGTTGTCAAATCAGGTAGGTAAAATAGTATCGTAGTAAAGGTCTACCGAAGCTAAGAGTAGGAGGGCGAAGCCTAGCCAAAGAGTGGTGGTTTTACTACCCTCTGGTAGGCTAGCACGCCCTGTAGATCCGTATAAGCTTTGGAGCTAGTCCCAAAGCAATACGGTCCACCCACCTTATCTTCTTATCTAGTTATATAGAAATCTAGTTATATAGTAGCATGCGCAGATTGCCATGCCATTAGTTGCCATCGCAATGATGTTATTCAATTGCTATGCCCTGCTATGCCCTGCTAGCTGTGCTATGCCTTGCTAGCTAGCTGTACTATATTATACCCTTATTCGGGTATCAAATACCGGGTACGAAAAGGAAAATAGCAGTACCCTCACTGCTCTATCCTCTACGTAGTCATTAGTTATATAACAGATCATGTGGCACGCTTCTTAGGGGGGCGACTACGTCGTCTAGCGGTTACGCCCTCTCTTCCTCCCTTACGATCCTAGTACTCGTCAATCAACTACGTTGAATAGCGTAGGTTGTAAGCGGTTATCTAGACGTTGGTCTCGTAACCGTATCCCTTCTACTTAATCAAGTATTTAAAGGCGCCGTTAACTTGCTTGTAATCTAGAAGAGTCTCGACTTCGTACTTATTGCTAGATTCGAGCCCGCTGTCGGATTAGCTATCTTTAATCGGCCCTAGGGCCGGGATTTCGCGATTAAAAGGATCCGGGCCAGGAGGCTTAGGTGATAGATAAGCTATAGAAATTACTAGATAGATCCCTATATTAGGTAGAAAGTCGAGCTTATAAGCGAGTCGGCTAACGCGTTTAATTACTTCGAATAGGCTAGCGCGCTATTGTAAAAACTTACGTAGGGGGTTGCCAGGCAAGTAGTATCCGCGATAGAGGCGTAGGTAAACCTTATCTCCTACTTTAAACTCGATGGCGCGATGTTTACCGTTATACCGTCGCTTTGCTTAGGCTGTAGCGAAGTCTATTGCTAATTAGGCGTCGCGCCGAATGTACTTGCGGATTATAGGAAGGTTAGTAGCGTTAGCGGCTTTAGGTTATAGAGTATCGAGCGGTCTAGCGGGTTTGAAGCTAAATAGTTGCTTGTATAGGGATAACTTGATTGGCGCCGATAGAGCGCTATTAAGATACTACTGTAGCGAGGGTATTATAGTTAGCTAGTTACTATTAGGGTTCTTAAAGATATAGAATCGTATTGCGATTTCAACGGTCTAGTTCTTTCGCTTAGCAAGACTATCCGCCTAGGGGTAGTATACTACGGTCATTAATAGCTTCGTTCCTAGGGCGTTCTATATGCCCTTCTAGAGTTTGGATGTAAATTTGCGATCGCGGTCTGAGATTATACCGGATAGGATGCCCTAATCCGAAAGTAACAGTTGCCTTATTATTATCTAGCTCTATTCCTCTACTGTGTATATACTGTATCTAGGAATAAGAAGAGTTCGCTTAGATAACTTGTAGGATATCGTTAAGAGCAAGTTAAACTTAGCGTAGCCTTTTAGCTACTATAGGGAGTTAATTAATTCAATAGTAGGTAAACCTACGATAAAGTCGATAGCGATTACTCTTATCGGTAGCGTATCCGCTAGGCGAATTGGCTAGTAGTCCCTGATGGGCGCTTGTTGGTTGGTCGCGTTTAGGCGGCAGACTAGGCAGTAGTTAACGTACTTCTTAACTTGGTACGTTTTTCTAGGGATTAAAAGGCCTCGAGTATCGTAGAGCATCCTCTCCTTGCTAAAATAGTGCTTCTCGTTGTATACTAAAGCTAGTATTTCCCTGACTATTCCGTATAGGATGTATAGCGAACGTAAACCGTTAGGGCGAACGTTATATAGTAGGCTGTCGATTATAACGAATGGCAGGCCGTAGTGAGAAAGAATTCTACTGCCCTTAGTAGCTTCCGATAGGTCTTTAATAATACTAGCGAACTTAGTGTCTTCTTAGTATACCGTTGTAAATCTTACCTTTAGCTCTAGGTCTATCTATACTTCTACGAATACAAACTAGATATTATTAAGAACTACCTCCCTATCTTCCCTCTTCTTACTAGGTGCTAGGTCCTATATAGCTTATAGGCGGCTTAGCGCGTCGGGCACGAAGTTCAATTAGCCTAGAAGATAGTAGACTTAGAGGTTATACTACGTAAGGTAGACCGATACGTTGATCAGTCGCCGATTAGCGCGGTCGGTTAACGACGTATCTAGTGTTATTGCTTCGACGATTCCCTTAGTTAAAGAGTAGTCGGTTAGAACTATAACTAGGAGCCTTGCTAAGTGAATCATTTTACGTAGTTTACGTACGCTCTAGACTAGGTAGGCGACTTCTTACTCTAATAGCCTGTATTGTATCTCTATGCCCGTTAGGCAGCGGCTTAAGAATATAATTAGTAAGACTATATTAGAGGGAATGATCGTACCTTCTTTCTAGGTATATCTATCTTTAACGTAGAATAGTATAGTGCCGAATCCGCGCTCTAGATAGCCGTTAACTTGTAAGAAGAGCTTCTTATCTAGATTAAAGTAGTATAAGATAGTAGGGTTCTCCTTGTAAATTACCTCCTAGATTGCTCGAAACGAGAGCAATTCGGCTAGAGTCGGTTCGAAGAAGGTTTAAGAGGTGTAGTTGTTCCTTTTTGCTATATTTCCGATTACGACCTTGCTGGTTTTTCTGCCTAACGCGAAAAGAGCGGTTTTACGTTCTTAAAGGGGTTTAGCGAGCGAGGCAAAGTAAGGAATTAGATAGCGCAAAAAGCTCGATGCGCCTATATATTGCTCTAGCGCCTTAAGCAAGGACAGGAAGGCGAGGTTATAGAACGCTTCTATATAGTAGAAGGTTATTGTAAGGCCTAGGCTATCGACGCGAAAGCTAAGTAATTCTACATTTAGGTAAGCGATATATAACTTAGTAGAGGAGATAGCGATATTCTTCCTTATAAATAGATCGAAGATTGTACGTAAGTAGTTAAAGTGCTCCTCTATAGAGTCTAAGTAGATAACGATGTCGTTAATAAACGCCCGACAGTAGTTAGAGTGCTTACTTAGAAGTTAATCTATAAACCTCTATATATACGCTAGGGAGTTACGGTAACCTATTAGGGCAACGCTAGGCTCCTCTAGACCGCGCGGGCTAATAAGGGTGAATCGATTGCGATAAGGGGGGTATACGCTAAATTAGTAGAAGAACAAGGTTACGTCGATTACTATAATAACTTTCTTGCTGCGAAGTAAATTAATAATCTCTGATTGAAGTAGTAGAGGGTAGTTGTTAGGGACTACTACCTTATTTAGACCTTTTAGATCGATAACAACTCTACCCTTCTACTCGCCTTTGACGGTTCGCTAGACTACAAACATAGGATATATAAATAGCGTAGGTTCGGTTAAGTGCTTTATCTTATTTTATCGGTATAATTCGTTAAAGACTTTATCTAGCACTTCGCGGTCGCGGTAGCTAAGTAAGTAAGATTAGGTTTTCTTTAGTTAGTTCTACTATCCTTCTATAAGTAGTACTTTTATAAGTTGATTAGTATCACAGGTGGTAAATGCCCAATGTTAGGGTATGTATATATTCGATATAGTTGTACAAGGAACTTAAGATAGTGGGTGTGGCCCGCTAGGGATATGCCCTGCGGCGGGCTCCACATACGCTGCAGGCTCTGCAGGCCCTACATCGCATAACCGCTCCACAATGGCCATACGGCCATATGTCACGGCTAGACCTGTAACACTACCCTCCCTTAAAACAAGCCTCCTCTTTAAATCAAGCCTACGGTTCGAACGCTCGAATCGTAGCTTTAGTTCCTTCTTGGTACCTACGCTAGGGGCCCTAGCTTGTTCGGATTAGCATCGTAGAACTTCCAAATAGCATTATTGTAGCTACGTAGATCCGTTACTAGCTACTAAGTCAGCTAGGCGTAGCCCTCCTACTTAACTAGGTATTACTACCTCCTATTTTCTACCTTCCTAAAGTCTCGAATCTCTTTAAATCTCCATTTAACTACTTCGACGCTATTGTCCTAGCGCCTTACTTCCCTACTACAGTTCGCCCTTATATCTCTCTACGCGTTAGCTTGCCCTAGGATTCCCTACTTGCCCTACTATAGCCGAACTAGTAATATATAGAACGTATCGAATATCTTTATATTCGCTAGAAGGCGTAGCGTTACCGTATATAACGCTGCTTTAGTAACTTCGAATAGTCCTTCCTAGTGTAGTTCGAGCTTCTTCGTCGGGTACCCCGTCTTATAATGCTATATATTAAGCATTACCTTGTCGCCGATTCTATAGACCAAGGCGTCGCTACATTTAGCGTTCGCATTAATCTCATAACGGTCCTACGCTTACCTTGCTAGTACCTTCGCTATATCTAGTACTACTTTAAAGCGTATAGATATCTCTATTACCTAGAAAAACTCCCTCTTCTAAGCTTCTAAGAGTTCTAGTAGGTATAGTCTACTTGGTTCTACGCCTATACGTAAGTAGAAACTATAGTTTATAAAGAAGGGCGATACTCCTATTGTCTCTAACGATATATTGTTCTCTACAAACTCTACAAGCGGTACCTAATCCGCCTAGTTATCCTGTACCTAGTTAACGAAAAGGCGTAAATATTACTTTAACTTTACGTTAATCTGTTTAGTCTAGCCGTTCGTTTGCGGGTAGAACGCCGATAATAGTTTTAAAGTTACTACTAATCTCGACGATAGTATTCTCTAGAACGTTAAAACGAACTATATACCTCTATCTAATATAATCGTCTTAGGTAGGCTATATAGGCTATAGACCCGTTCTACAAAGTAGTCCGTTAACTTATCTACTTCTAAAGTCTCTATTGGGATAAAGTGGCGCATTTTCGTTAGTCGGTCTACTACTACTACGATATAGTTGAAGGTACGGTTTCTCCTTGTATATAGCGGAAGTAGTGTAATATAATCCACCGATATATCCTACTATAGCGAGAGTAGCACTAGTAGCAGCTTTAGAAAGCCCGTCGGTAGCGCCCTTAGCGTTTTCGTCTTGTTATATAGCAAGTAGGCGTTATAGTAGTCGCGGATCGTACCGGTTATCCTAGTCTACTAGTATTTCCGGTTTATTAGATTAATGGTCTTGGTCCTCCTAGGGTAGCCCCTAGGTCCTAATACGTAAGTTCGGTAGATTAGCTATAGCTATATTTCGTTATTATCTAGGTCGATAAGCATCCTCCCCTAGTAGTAAGCCTTGCCCGCAATAGCTTAGTACTCTATATATAGCACTTTGAGCTTCGTTTTTATATCCTTTAGCTACGCTCTGGTTCTAGGGTCTGCTAACGCCTTAAGCGTTGCCTTTAGTAGATCCGAGCTTATATATATCTCGTTTAGCAGATCGTCGATATACCTGGATAGGTCTAACTAGTTAACTATAATCGCCTCGTTATATAGTCTTAGTAGTTTAAATGTCTCTAGATCGAACCGGTTAGGGTCGATTAGTAGCCTCTTATAGTTCTAGAGTCGGTTATCCTTTACGCCCTATAGTATATGTTCTAGCTTATAGCTTAGCGTATCTAGCATCGCGTTTGCCGATCCTAGCTAGTAGATAATATAGAAGTTAAATCGTAACAGGAATTCGGACTACCGTATATACCTTAGGGACAGTTACTTCGTCGTTACGAAGGTCTAAAGGTTCTTATAGTCCGTAATAATGTTAAACCGGCTGTTTGCTCCTTCTAGTTCTAGTTGCTATTCCTCTAGTGCCTTAATCACTACTAATAGCTCCTTGTTATAGATATTGTAATTGCATTCCTATACCAAGTGCTTCGCGCTAAAGTAGGCTACTAGGTACTAGTCGCCGTTATCGTCTTGCTATAGTAGCGTTCTACTTACTAACTAGTCTAAAGCGTTAGTTTCGACGACTATAGGTTTATCCTAGTTATAGATCCTTAGCGCTAGTGCCGTTAAGAAGCAAGTTTTTAGTTGTTCGAAAGCTAGATAGTACAGTTTACTCTATTCCTAGCTTATTGTCTTCTTTATAAGGTCGTAAAGTAGCTGTACTACTTCTAAGAAGTTCTTAATAAATCGTCGGTAGAAGTTCGCGAAGCCTAAGAACCGTTATAGCTACTGCCTTATTGTTAGTAGTTCCTAGGATACAATAGCTACTACCTTCTCTTTGTCTATATCGATACCGCCTAGCGTAATGATCAGGCCTAGGTATTTCGTTCTTATAGTATAGAATTTGCACTTATTAATATCGACCTAGAGCCCTACCTAGTGCAGTCTCTTTAGTACCTCCTTTACTTACTTAATATAGTCTGTTATATTTGTAGAGTAGATTAGTATATTGTCTAGGTACGCTATAGCGTATACGTCTAGTATATCGTATAGCGTGTTATTAATATAGTGCTAAAACGTAGCAGGCGCTCCCTATAGCCCGAACGGCGTAACTAGCGATTTGTAGAGGCCGAATCGTGTTATAAACGCTATTAACTATTCGTAGCCTTCCGCTACTCAGACTCTATTAAACGCTACGATAATATCTAGCTTCGTAAAGATCCGCGCTCTATAGATAGAATCAAGTGTTTCCTTAATTAGTGGTATTAGATATTAACTCTTTATCGAAACGTTATTTAGACCTTGAAAGTTAGCGTAAATCTATACTCTACCTCCTAGCATTTAGGCGAGTAGTAGAGGCGCTCCTATACTTGATTTTAATAGTCGGATAAAGCCTTTTATTAGGTAGTTATCTAGCTAGCGCTTAACTATATATAGTTCTATTAGTAAGAACGGTCTGTTCCTTAAGAACGGTAGCTTACTTCCTAGTATTAGCTCGATTTTATAGTTATATAATCTATATAGTAGTAGCGTATCCGCCTCCTAGGGAAGAAAAGTCTCGAACGTATCGCGATACTCCGCTAGTAGGCGTTTTAAGATATCCGCTACCGTTAGCTAGGGTTTGTTACTCTTCTCGAAGAATTTCCAAGCGTCCTCCTCTATAATCCTATAAATTGTCTCTACGTCGCTCTAAAGGGCGTTTATAAACTTATAGTACCGTTCTAGGAGTACTAAAGTATAGTCCTCTAGCGAGCCCTTATAGTTTAATATCTGCTTATAAAAGTTATCTAGTAGGGTATAGAGCGTAGCCTTTTCCTTATCCTTCTTCTCGTTTAGTATTGCTTGTTCTAGTTAGTTGACTATTACGCGCATTACTATTACGCCCTTCTAGCGGTAGAAAAGTATAAAGTTTAGCGCGTTTAGTATCTTAATATCGTTCTTATTAATCGCCTTGTTATATAGTAGTAGCTTCGGGAGTTGTTTCGGTAGTAGCGGCGCCTATAGGTACCTACGCCCGTTTACCTTTTTCGCTAGTTATAGCCTCCTTATAAGCTTATTTAGAATAACTACCGCTCTCGATCCTAGCGGGGATAAGGTCTACCGCAGTCCGTTCTTAAGCGCTCTCTAATAGCGTTATAATAGGGATAACCTTCTCTTCCTCTTCTTCTATAGGTTCTCTAGACCCTAGTTATACTCCCTATCCTCTAGTTCCCCCTTATCTAGGACTTCCTTAACCGATACTTAGTAATTTATAGTGTTTTTTATAGTTGTAGGTTCTATAGTCGTAGGTTCTATAGTTATAGGCTTCGCTTATAGTACCGTTAGCTTGGTTATATATCCTAGTAAGTAACGTTACTCTTAGTAACGCTCCCTAAACGTAAGCTTTAGGTCCGCCTAGTTAATTGTTAGGTTATATCTTCTTAGCTATAGGAGGCCTAGAATAATCGGATTGTCTTTTACTAGTATAGTAATAAAGAACCGAAGCTTCTCCCTATACTAGCCGATCCTTAGTTCTAGCACTATACTCTATTCGATCTATAACTTTAGTATACTATTAGCCAAGTAAAGTAGCTTCCTCGTTTCTAGTCTACTTAGCGGTATATTATTATATACTATAAAACTAAAGTCTATAAAGGCGAGACCTATATAGCCTAAATCCACAAGCGCTATATACGCTATCTTACGCTTGCTTATTACAATATAGGAGGATAATAGGATTAAATTAGCTATCTAACTAATAGCGCTAATAACTAAATCGCTACTACCTCCCCTGTAATAGCCTCCGTACCCTTACGCACGTCTTCGCGTAGAGGCTAGGCATTTCCCTAGTACTATTGTTGCTATTCTAGGTCTTCCGTACTCTATTTAGGTTCGTAGTACTTAGTATCGTTGTAACCAACTTCTCCTAGAACGTAGCCTTAATCTATAAATCGTACACGGTATACGCTATAGCCTCCGCTATTGTTACTAAAGTTCTAGTTGTTGTTACTAAAGTTCTAGCTATTATTACTAAAGTTCTAGTTGTTATTATTCTATCGATATAGGTATCCGCCGCTGCCGCGGCCTCCGCCGCCTCTAAATCCGCTATTATAGTTGTTCTAGTTCGGGCCGCTATTGTTATTCTAGTTCGGGCCGCTATTATTACCGAATCCGCCGTTGTTACCGAATCCGCCGTTGTTGCCGAATCTACTATAGTTGCTACAGCCGCCCTGCTACCCTCTACCTCTAGCGCCTAGGTTGTTCTAGGCTTGCTTGCCTTTCTCTATATATTTCGCTATAATGTAGCCCCTTATACTATAGAGGAAATAGAGACCTATAGCTATATACTACTCCCTCTTTAAGTTAGAAAGTTATAAGATAGTCGCTTTATCCTCGGTAGTAGTTACCTAGTTAACGTCTATAGCGTTTAGGTCCTTACCTTCCTTCTTAGTATTATAGCCATTATAGTAGTTCAGCTAATTAGCCTTCTTTAAGTATTCCTCCATCTCAAGGTTATTAGCCTAGGCCTAGGCTATAGTAACCTATCCCTAGAAGTTATCCTAGGCTAGGAGGTTTGTCTATAGTAGGATCAGGTCCTACATTAGCTTCGAAAGCTTCTCTCTTAGCGCGCGTACGTAGGTAGCGTTATCCTAGTTACTTAGGTCGTAGAGGTTCGAGAACTCTATAATAAAGTCTATAAACTTCGCATACTTATCCTTCTACACTATCTTACATAGCTTATTCTCTACGTTAGCTACTAGATCTATCGTTATATACTTCTTAGAAAGGAACTTAATAAACTCGTTAGTAGTTGTCTATACCTAGGCTTACTTATCGCCTAGATTCGCGACGATAGTATCGATATAGTTGCTGATTCCTATAGCTACGATTCCCTCTAGTAACGAAGCTATATAGAGGATCTTCGCTTTCTCGGTTGTATATTCTAGCGGCTTTATAGCCTATCGCGCCGTAATTAGCGTCTTCTATATTCTAAATTATATAGTTCGCTTCGCTAAGTCCCGCTTGGAGCCCGAGAACGCGGATACGTATAGTATACTACCCTCTCTAGCACCGCCGCCGCCGCTGCCTAGCTTCCTGGACTCGATTAGCCTTGTTAAAACGTTATTCTCTGCTTATAGTACTATAGCCTTTTTATTCGCCTCGTTCGCCCTAACTGTCTATCTCTGGATTTCCTCGGTTACGCCCCTAAGGATATATTCGGTAAGGTTCGCTATTATCCTCTCTATTGTATTATCCTTTCTAGCTCTCTTAAGCGCTTTAAGTAGGAGGTTATTACCTATAAACGGCCTATAGTATCCTTCGAAATAACCCTTTAGCTTCGGGTATACCTTTTCCTTTAGGGCTATAGCGGCCTTACTACGTATATCCTTAATAGGAATAGACACTTAGGCTATAGAGCTTACATCAACGTCTATAGTACTCGTTATCTTCTTTATTTAGGTTTCTTAGGTTTAGGGGTTTGGTTTCTTAGGTTTAGATTCTTAGGTTCGGGTTCTTAGGACTATCTTGTCGTTTTAGGGCCGACTATCTTATCGGTTTCTTAGGTTCAGGGCGGTCAAATTGTGATTTCGGTTAGTTTATATAACGTAAATTCGTTGTAATTAATCGACGAGGGTCTACGTATACAAACAGAAGGTACAACCAACTATCACAGGTAGTAAATGCCCAATGTTAGGGTACGTATATATTCGATATAGTTATACGAGGAACTTAAGATAGTGGGTATAGCCCGCCGGGGATATGCCCTACGGCGGGCTCTACATACGCTGCAGGCTCTGCAGGCCCTACATCGCACAACCGCTCCACAATGGCCATACGGCCATATGTCACAGCTAGACCCGTGACAATTAGGGGGAATGTTAATAAGACCTTCGTCGGTCTAGAGTAGCGGGTAGTCTTTCTCGTAGAGGTTAGCAAACTTATAAGCTAGCTTATAGTCCGCTACGTACATGCGTACGCCGTGTTCAGTAACGATCTCTAGTATATTAGGCGCTATACGTAGCCTAAGCGTAGAGTGCTTTTCTAGGATACGCGGCTTCTTTAGGATAACCTAGAAGTCTTCTTAAACGGGCGCTCCGGAACCGGGTCTAATAGAGCTCTAGATTATAGCGTAGACTTAGTCGGTTACTAGGGTAGCGCTTGCTTCTGCTACCTACGAAGTGTCGGGTTAGAGGGCGTCCGACTCGCTACCTTAATAAGCGTAGGTAGAGAGGGTGCTAACATCCCCTATAACCACTGAACACGTAATGTTCGTTAATAGGAACTTACTACTAAGAGCTATATCTAGAGCGGTAGTTGCTATAGCGACTAGGTCAATGTCGTACGCGATAGCAGGCCTCGCTATCGCCGCTAGTGCCATGCCGATCGTCAGCGCCTTAAATGCCTTCGCTAGGGTAGTTACGAAGAAGCCTTCCCCTTCTAATTCGCCAATTCTACTAATAGGGTAGCGCTTGTCGATAGTTATTGTGCCCTACGTTAGGTTCTTGACTATTACTACTTTTAGGGTCTTAGTAGTAATACTAGCGTTAAGAGCGGCCGGGTATACTAAGTTAAAAGCGAAGTCCCTTCTGTTAGATAGAGGTTTATATTCTACTAGTATAAACGCTTCTTGTTCTAGGAGCAGCGTGATCTTACGAGTAGTCTTAACTTTTCGTACGTATAGGAGCCGGCGCTGTTTGATCTCGAACAGTATCGTTAAACCGGTACTCTATAAGGTTAGCTTCCTCTACTCGTAGTCGATGTTTCCTTTGAAGCAGCGCTCCCAACAAGTCAAATAGTGTCAAATCAAGCCAATTCGACATGCCCGCAAGCAAGTCAATTCGAAGGTCTTGCAAGCCAAACCACAATGGCTGTTATTTGGCTTGGCTTGACTGAGCCACACCAGGGCCAGAACCTGTGGTTGAGCCACAACTTGGGGTGGCGCATGCCCACATCTTAGGCCCCAAGTATGGAAGTATGGCCCGGGTGGCGATATCTCGCGACCTAGCGTCCCCTCTATAGCTTGGCGGTCGGACCAGGCGGCCTAGCCTAGCCACTAGCCCGCCGCTAGCTGGCAGATACTGCGATATATGGCGTCCGCGTGCCTTAGCATGGAACCGTGCCAATATGTTTCTCCCAGAGGTAACCACCTGTTTTTCTTTACTAAGCGCCGGATGCAACACCGCCTACTCGCAACACTACAATACCGCTATACGTAATGCTACTAACCATCGGACCCCGTTCTGGGCCACGAACTATCGAGGAATAACTTCGCGATCTCGGTAACATCGATTTCGAGGCCCTACCGACTAGAGATTTCGCAACGTAGCCAAAGATTAGAATATAGAGCAAGGAGTACGTTTTGGAAGTGTAGATATATAGAAAAAGAGGGCGTACTTCGTAGATCTTAGACTATAGGAGATATCTTATAGAAGTTACGTATAGCCGAAAAGTAGGTCGTCTTTAGTGTTGCAACTACTATAGCTAGTTATTCAACACGTAGGCAACAAGCTCGCTATACACCTACCTTAATCAGTCTTACCGTAAGTATAAGGCTAGAAAACAACCTCTATAGCCGGGCGAAGCTGACTGTTAGCGCTTAACGCTATACTATACAGGCGGAGACGATCAACATGGTAGAATGCTTAAAGAACTAGGTACCGGGGTATAGCTACGAGGAATAACGATACAGGTTAGTTCAGTAGTTAGGAATACCCTCGATACTAGTGTCAAGGGCAAGCTAGGGAGGCGTGCCCAGGCCGGAACAACCTTAGCCGGCTAGCCTAGCCAAATAGTCAAATCCCCACAATCAAATACAAATCAAGTCAATTTCCATTTTTCTGACGTAAATCAACACAAATACAAGGGCAGATTTGACTTGATTGACTTGTTGGGAGCGCTGCTTTGAAGGTATCTAGGAAGTCGTTACTAAGTAAGAGGTTTAGGGTTAGAGAGTCAAGCGCCTAAGCTAAGAACTTAAACTTAGTTAAAGTCTTATAGTCGTTCCTAGTACTAGGGAGGTAGAAGTTAAAGGTAGCCTAGTAGCTAGCTTTGGCGTTGCCGATGCCGCTGATCTTAGCTATCTTGTTTTTAAGAGTATACTCGAGAGTGTCTAAGAATTTACAGCTGATAATAGTTCTACTAACGCTAGAATCGATGCCTATCTCGACCTATAGGGAGTCTGGCTTCGTGCGTACGGCAACCTGTAAGTATAAAAAAACCAGACTTAGCTAGCTAGGTTCCCCCTCTATTATAGGCAAGTCAGGGGCTTCTTCGATTTGGAAGGCTAATGCTAGTAATGCGTGGAACTGTAACGGTCGTATACAACAAGGTTGCACAACAGTGCAACCTTCGTGGGAGCTCGCGAGGGCTGAAGGCTCTGCGCGGCGAGCTCCACCTAGTGTAGAGCCACGCTCCTCTAGCTACAGGGTGCTCAGCCAACTACATAGCATGGCATATAACATAGCACATGACACAGGCTATGCCTGTAACACTACCCTCCCTCTCCAAACAAGCCCCCCTATACAAAAATAGCCCCTATTTTAGATGCTCGTATCTAGAGCTATCCTAACCGTTCAATTCTAGATGCTCGCCTCTAGAGCTATCTCAAACGCTCCTAAAACACCCGATTTTAGATGCTCGCATCTAGAGCCCCTCCTATTCTACACGCTCGATTTTAGATACTCGTATCTACAGCCCGTTCCTTTTGCTTAGCGCCTTGCCTCCTGCCGCTACGCCCTCCTTCTTCGCGTCTACAATAGCGGCCCCAGGAGCTTAGGGTATACGTCGTAGAACTCCTAGATAGCGTTATTATAGCCCTGTAGATCCGTTGTAGGTTACTAAGTCAGGTTGTTATAACTATCCTACTTAACTTAGTACTACTAGCGGCCGTTCGCCGCCTTGCTAAACCCTACGATCTTCTCGAACCTCTACTCTACTACGTCTTCGCCCTCGTTAGTCCACGTAACTACGCGCCTGTAGTTAGCGCTTACGTCGTCGTTAACCCTCTCTTAGCTAGCTAGCCCCTACCCTAGGTAGCGCCTTACTCTCGAGACGTAGAACGTAGGGAAGATCGTTATATTCGCTAGGAGCTTTAGAGTTACTATATATAACAAGGCCTTTGTAACCTTGAACGGGCCTTCCTACCGTAGCGCGAGCTTCGCGGTTAGCCTACTAGTCTTATAGTTCTATATATCGAGTATCGCTATATTGCTAATACGGTACTATAGCGCGTCCTCCCTATAGCGGTTTACGTTCTACTTATAGCGGTCCTATAACTACTTTACTAGCGCTATAACCTTCCTAAGGATTGCCCTAAAGCGGTTTGTAAGCTCCGATACCTAGAAAAACTCCCGCTTCTACTACTCTAAGATATTTAGTAGGTACGGCTTCGACGGCTCTACGCCTATCCTTAGGTTAAAGCTATAATTCGCGAAGAATAGTAACACGCCCGTTATCTTAGAGACTATATTATTCCCTATAAACTCTACTAGAGGGAGCTAGTTAACCTAGTTATCCTACGCCTAGTCGATATATAGCTATAGGTACTACTCTAGTTCCGCGTTAATCTACTCTATCTAGCCGTTTATCTAGGGGTAAAACGCTAACGAGGGTCTTAGGGTAATCGCAAGGCGCGCCGATAGCGCCCTCTAGAACCCTAAAACGAACTACGTACCTCTGTCCGATATAATCGTCTCCGGTACACTATAAAGCGAGTATACGCGCTTAATAAACCAGTCAGCCAGCTCGTTAGCCTCTAGTGTCGCCGTTGTAATAAAGTAGCGTATCTTTATAAGCTAGTTAACTACTACTACTACGTACCTAAACTCCTACCCTCTTTAGTTATATAGCGGGAGCGGCGTAATATAGTCTACCGATATATCTCGCTACGGCGCTAATAGTAGCAGGAGCGGCTTAAGGAACCCTATAGGCTTCGAGCAAGGGTTCTTCGTCTTAAAGTATAGAATATAGGCTTTAACGAACGTCCTTACTAACACGCTTATCCCTAGCTACTAGTAGACCCTGTTTATTAGGTTAAGCGTCTTCGTCCTCCCTAGGTACCTACTAGGCCCTAACGTATATATCTAGTAGATAAGCTACAAATAGAGCTCTATATCGCCTAGGTTGATTATTAGCCTATTATAGTAGAACGCCTTGCCTAAGACTAACTTGTACTTAGCGAACGGTACTCTTAGCTCCTACTTGATCTTACTTAGCTAGGCGCGTACCTCCTAGTTGCCAAGCGCCTCTACTACGTCTACTATAAATAGCGAGCTCGTATAGCTCTCTATAATAAAGTTATTAGCGTAGCGCGAAACGTCGAGGCTAAAGAGCTCTAGTATCTCGCCTAGTAGCTTAGAGTTATACTTGCTACTAAAGGTCTCTAGGTCGAACTTGCTCAGGTCAATCAGAGGGCGCCGCCTATTCCATAGCCTATTATCTTTAACGTCCTTCGGTATAAACTCTAGCTTCCTACTTAGCGCGTTAGGGCGGCTATTTGCTATACCTAGGCAGTAGATAATCTAGAAGTCGAAACGTAACAAGAACTCTAACTAGCGTATATAGCGTAGCAACAGCTGCTTCGTTATACCAAAGGTCTGTAGGTTCTTATAGTCTATAATAATATCGAACCTCTCGGCCGCGCCTTCGAGCTTAGGGCGCTATTCTTCGAGCGCCTTAACAATCGCAAGGAGCTCTTTATTATAGATATTGTAGTTACACTTGGCCGTAGTATACTTTGCTAAGAAATAAGCAACTAGATATAACTCGCTATTATCCCCTTCCTATAGTAGCGCTCTACCCGCTAACTAGTCTAACGTATTAACTTCTACTATAGCGCGCTTCTCCTAGTTATATATCCGTAGTGCCGGTGCTATAACAAAGTATACCTTTAGGCACTAGAAAGCCGCTTCGTACTGCTTGGACCACTCCTAGTCCACTATCTTCTTCGTAAGCTCGTATAGCGGCTATATATAGCTCGAAAAACCTTGTATAAATCGGCAGTAGAAGTTCACGAACCTTAAGAACCGCTAGAGGTGCCTCCTTGTCTCTAGAGCCTCCTAATTACGTACCGCTTTAACCTTATCTAGGTCTATCTTAATACCCCTAGGCGTAATAATAAGCCCTAGGTACTTCGTCCGCTTCGTGTAGAATTTGTACTTGTTAATATCTACCTATAGACCTACGTCGATTATACGCTTTAGCACCTCCCTAACCTACTTAATATACTCCTCGAGCGTACCTAAGTAGACTAGGATATTATCTAGGTACGCTATTACGTAGTTATCTAGAGCGTTATAGAGGATATTGTTAACGTAATACTAGAAGGTAACGGGCGCGCCCTATAGGCCGAACGGCATAACTAGCGTTTCGTATAGGCCGAATCTTATAATAAACGCTATAAGCTACTTATAGCCCGGCGCTACGCGCACTTGGTTAAACGCTGCAATTACGTCAAGCTTCGTAAAGATCTTCGCCTTGTAGATAGAGTCTAGGGTCTCCTAGATTAGCAGGATAGGGTACCGGCTCTTTAGCGTCGCGTTATTAATGCCATAGTAGTTAACGTAGATTCTAATACCTCCGCCTAGCTTCTACGCTATTAGGATAGGTAATAAGGCGCTCGATTATAAGGGCTAGATAAACCCCTTCGTAAGGTTATTGTCGAGCTAGCGCTTTAGTATATATAGCTCTATCGGCGACATCGGGCGATTCCTCGAATACAGGACTACACTCCCTAGAAGCAGCTCGATCCTATAGTTATATATATAGTAAGGAGGTAAGATATTAGCGTCTTATAGGACGAAAGCGGCTACTAAGTCTTAGTATTCCTTTAGTAAGTATACCTTAATCTCGTCTAGGGTAGGCGCTAGTCTATCCGCTTTATCGAAGAACTTCTTAGAATCCTCCTCTATAATCTTATTAAGCTTCTTATCCCCTTTAGCGAGCGCGTCGATAAAGCTATAGAACCTCACTAGGAGCATTAACTTCGCGTACTCTAGTATACTCTCTTAACTTAGCAGGTCCTTAAAGAACTACTTAGGTAGAACTAGTATATAGTCTCTCTTCTTAGCTTCTACTACTCTCTCTAGTTTACCTATTATAGTCTATATAACTACTACGCCCTTCTATTAGTATACCGCTAGGAAGCTTGCTCCGTTTAGGATCTTCGCGTTGTCCTAGCGGATCTTCCCCTACGCTTAACTAAACAGGGGTAGGGTAGCAAAGGGGGGGGACTAGGGTCTAGGGAGTAGTCTCCTAGTGCCCGCTACTACCTCTACCGGCCTTAGTAATATAGGAGGCGGCGCTTCGACTAGAACGCCTATCGCTCCTAGTAGTACGAGCGTCCCCTGTAGGTCGGCCTATACGTCTCCCTAGGACGCGGATCTCTACTATCTACAGGCCCGTCTCCGCCTATCGGACCGCCTAGCCCTTTTATAGTTAGATAGCTTGCTCGTAGCAATAGCGACCTTATTATCGTTAGCGGAGGTACTAGAGTCGTCGTCTTCGGGTACATCCTCTACCGTTATATAGTACCGCCTACTACTCTCTAGGGGTAGGGGTACCGCCTCTAGCTAGCCTACCTACTAAGCGACCTAGCTTCTAATATACTCTAGAAGGCACCTCCCGCGGTAGTGCTCCGTGAATTCGAGCTATAGGGTCTCCTAGTCGATCCGTAGGTTATACTTCCGTAGCTATAGGAGGCCTAAGATCACTAGGGTCTCTTTTACAAGCGTTGTAACGAAGTACACTAGGGTCTCCTAGTAGTTGCTAACGACTAGTATAAGCGCCGCTAAGTGCTCGATCTAGCGTAAGAACCCTCTATTAGCTAGAAATAGCAGCCGCTATACCGCTAGCCTCTCTAGTAGTAGTCTATTCGCAACCGTAAAGCCAAAATCTACAAACGCTAAACCTATATAACCTAAGTCTATAAGTGCTACGTACTCTACTTTACGCCTACTAACTACTAGGTACAATAACAAGAGAATAGATTTAGCGCTACTACCTACGATACTAATAACTAAACTATCTCCCTATCCCTCCTATAGCTAGCGGTACCCCTCCTATAAGCGATAGTTTATAGGAGCTCCTTGTTTCCCTAGTCGTTATATAAGAAGCCGAAGCTAAGGGGTTACTCTACTATAGACTAGTAAGCGCTATGCTCCTCTTACTCGTCT
Source organism: Trichocladium antarcticum (assembly GCA_033297235.1). Classification (NCBI taxonomy): domain Eukaryota; kingdom Fungi; phylum Ascomycota; class Sordariomycetes; order Sordariales; family Chaetomiaceae; genus Trichocladium; species Trichocladium antarcticum. The sequence goes on from MU853403.1 coordinate 434,394, forward strand.
ACCTCTCTAACGATAAAACCGCTCTAGTTAGAGGTATCCGCAAAGCGTATAGCGAGCCCGCCTCGACCCCTCTAGTAGGCCCTAGCGTAGCCGCTTATACCACTACAAGCCGGAAAGCCCCTAGAAGGAGCTTGCCTAAAGCCTAGGAACCTACCTCAGCTATAGCCTTATTATATAGGCTACTACTATCCCTAGGTAGGCTACTACTATCCTTACGCGTTACTACCGAAACTAGGTCCTCTACCGAAACCAGATCCTCTACCGCCTTAGGCGCCCCCGCGCTATAACTACCTAGCGCCGCGGGCGTTACCGCGGTCCCCTCGGCCTCCGTAGCCTACTCGGTACGCCCTCGCAATATAGTTAGCCCCGCCGCACTTATAGTATAAGCTACTCGCTCTACGCTGTTCCTTCTCCTAGGGGGTAAGCGCTACGAGCGTTACCGCATTAATCTCCATCGCGTTAGGGTATCTGCCTCCGCCGTTGTTGTTGCTACCGCCCCTAGTTCCGCCGCTCCCGGTTCCGCCGCGTAGCTTCCGCTTAAAGTCCTTTCCCTCTAGGTTAGTCGCAAGCTAGCTAGCTAGTATAGCCTAGAGCTTAAAGTTATTAGCTGGCGGGAGCACTGCCTACGTAACTATAGCGCTCGAAAGGCAAGGGGAGATCTTAAGCTAGAGTATCCGGACCCTTATTACGTTGTTGACGCTAGCGGTGTTAGCTAAGGTAGTAAATTTAGTAAAGAAGTCGTTAAACGCTACGAACTCGTTCTTCTATACTAGTAGTTCTAGCTTATTGCTCGCTATAGCAACTACATTGTACGTTATATACTAGGTACAAAGGGTCTTTAGGAGGTTAGACCTAGTCTTCTATAGCTACACTACCGCGCTATATAGGTTCTCCTTAACCTACTCGAGCTTCGCTGTAACTACCTAGCGCGCGCTTGTCACGGGTCTAGCCGTAACATATAGCCATATAGCCATTGTAGAGCGGTTGTGCGATATAGGGCCTGCAGAGCCTGCAGCGTATATAGAGCCCGCTGTAGGGCATATCCCCGGCGGGCTATACCCACTATCTTAAGTTCCTCGTACAACCACATCGAATATATACGTACCCTAACATTAGGCATTTACTACCTATAATAGTTGGTTGTACCTTCTGTTTGTATACGCAGACCCTTATCGATTGATTACGACGAATTTACGTTACGCGAACTAACCGAAATCACAATTCGACCGCCCCGAACCTAAGAAACCAATAAGATAGTTAGCCCCGAAATAACAAGACAGTCCTAAGAACCCGAACCTAAGAATCCGAACCTAAGAAACTAAACCCCTGAACCTAAGAAACCCGAACAAAGAAGATAACAAGCACTATAGACGTTGACGCAAGCTCCGCGGCCTAAGTGCCTATTCCTATTAAGGATATATATAGCGAGGCTACTATAGCCCTAAAGGAAGAGGTATACCTAAAGCTAAAGGGTTATTTCGAAGGATACTATAGGCTATTTATAAGTAATAACCTCCTACTTAAAGCGCTTAAAAGAGCTAGAAAGGACAATACGATAGAGAGGATAATAGCGAACCTTACTAAATATATCCTTAGGGGTACGACCAAGGAAATCTAGAGATAGATAGTTAGGGCGAACAAGGCGAACGAGAAGGCTATAGTACTATAAGCAGAGAATAACGTTTTAACAAGGCTAATCGAGTCTAGGAAGCTAGGTAGTAGCGGCGGCAGTGCTAGAGAGGGTA
>MU853403.1:451123-537593 GCA_033297235.1 Trichocladium antarcticum
AAGCTAGATATTATCGCAGCGTTTAATAGAGTCCGAGTAGCGGAAGGCTACAAATAGTTAATAGCGTTTGTAATACGATTCGGCCTCTATAAATCGCTAGTTACGCTATTTGGGCTATAGGGAGCGCCCGCTACGTTTTAGCACTATATTAATAATACGCTATATAATATACTAGACGTATACGCTATAGTATACCTAGATAATATACTAATCTACTCTACGAATATAACAGACTATATTAAGCAAGTAAAGGAGGTACTAAAGAGACTATACTAGGTAGGGCTCTAGGTCGATATTAACAAGTGCGAATTCTATACTATAAGAACGAAATACCTAGGCCTAATTATTACGCTAGGCGGTATCAATATAGATAAAGAGAAGGTAGTAGCTATCGTATCCTAGGAACTACTAATGACGAGGCGGTAGCTATAATAGTTCTTAGGCTTTGTAAACTTCTACTAACGATTTATTAAGAACTTCTTAGGAGTAGTATAGCTACTTTATAACCTTACAAAGAAGACAATAAGCTAGGAATAGAGCAAACTATACTATCTAGCTTTCGAATAACTAAAAACGTGCTTCTTGATAGTACTAGCGCTAAGGATCTACAACTAGGACAAACCTATAGTTATCGAAACTGACGCTTTAGACTAGTTAGTAGGTAGAACGCTATTGTAGCAAGACGATAATAGCGACTAGTACCTAGTAGCCTACTTTAGCGCGAAGCACTTAGTATAGGAATGTAATTACAATATCTATAATAAGGAGCTATTAGTAGTGATTAAGGTACTAGAGGAATAGCGACTAGAACTAGAAGGAGCAAATAGCTAGTTTAATATTATTACAGACTATAAGAACCTTTAGACCTTTGTAACGACGAAGCAACTGTCCCTAAGGTATATACGGTAGTCCGAATTCCTATTACGATTTAACTTCTATATTATCTACCGGCCGGGATCGGCAAACGCGATGCCAGATACGCTAAGCCGCAAGCTAGAACATATACTATAGGGTATAGAGGATAACCGACTCTAGAACTGTAAGAGGCTACTAATCGACCCTAACTAGTTCGATCTAGAAACATTTGAACTACTAAGACTATATAACGAGGCGATTATAGTTAACTAGTTAGACCTATCTAGGTATATCGACGATCTACTAAACAAGATATATACAAGCTTGGATCTACTAAAGGTAACGCTTAAAGCGTTAGTAGACCCTAGAACTAGAGCGTGGCTAAAGGATATAAAAACGAAGCTTAAAGTACTATATACGGAGTACTAAGCTAGTACAGGCAAGGCTTACTACTAGGGGAGGATACTTATCGACCTAGACAACGACGAAATATAGCTATAGCTAATCTACCGAACTTACGTATCGGGACCTAGGGGCTACCCTAGGAGGACTAAGACTATTAATCTAATAAACCGGAAATACTAGTAGACTAGGATAACCGGTACAATCTACGACTACTATAACGCCTACTTACTATATAATAAGATAAAAACGCTAAGGGCGCTACTAACGGGCTTTCTAAAGCCGCTGCTAGTACTACTCTCGCTATAGCAGGATATATTAGTAGATTATATTATACTACTTCCGCTATATACAAGGAGAAACTATACCTTTAACTATATTATAGTAGTAGTAGACCGACTAACGAAAATACGCTACTTTATCCTAATAGAGACCTTAGAAGTAGATAAGTTAACGGACCGCTTTGTAGAACAGGTCTATAGCCTATATAGCCTACCTGAGACGATTATATTAAATAGAGGTATATAGTTCGTTTTAACGTTCTAGAGAATACTATCGTTAAGATTAGTAGTAACTTTGAAACTATTATTAGCGTTCTACCTACAAACGAACGGCTAGACTAAACGGATTAACGTAGAGTTAGAGCAATATTTACGCCTTTTCGTCGACTAGGTATAGGATAACTAGGCGGATTAGGTACCGCTTGTAGAGTTCGTAGGGAACAATATATCGTTAGAGACAACGGGAGTATTACCCTTCTTCGCGAACTACGGTTTCTACCTACGTATAGGCGTAGAACCGAGTAGACTATACCTACTAGAACTCTTAGAAGCTTAGAAAAGGGAGTTTTTCCGGGCGATAGAGATATCTATACGCTTTAAAGTAGTGCTAGATATAGCGAAGGTACTAGCGAGGCAAGCGTAGGACCGTTATAAGATTAACGCGAACGCTAAACGTAGCGACGCCCTAGTCTATAGAATCGGCGACAAGGTAATGCTTAATATATAGTATTATAAGACAGGGCGCCCGACGAAGAAGCTCGAACTACGCTAGGAAGGACTATTCGAAGTTACTAAAGTAGCGTTATACGTAGTAACGCTATACCTTCTAGCGAATATAAAGATATTCGATACGTTCTATATATTACTAGTTTAGCTATAGCGGGGCGAGTAGGGAATCCTAGGGCAACCTAACGTGTAGAGAGATATAAGGGCGAACCGTAGTAGGGAAGTAAGGCGCTAGGACGACGGCGTTAAAGTAGTTAAATAGAGATTTAAAGAGATTCGAGACTTTAGGAAGGTAGAAAACAGGAGGTAGTAATACCTAGTTAAGTAGGAGGGCTACGCCTAGCCGACTTAGTAGCTAGCAACGGATCTACGTAGCTACAATAATGCTATTTGGAAGTTCTACAATACTAATCCGAACAAGCTAGGGCCCCTAGCGTAGGTACTAAGAAGGAACTAAAGCTACGATTCGAGCGTTCGAACCGTAGGCTTAATTTAAAGAGGAGGCTTGTTTTGAGGGAGGGTAGTGTCACGGGTCTAGCCGTGACATATGGCCGTATGGCCATTGTGGAGCGGTTGTGCGATATAGGGCCTGCAGAGCCTGCAGCGTATATAGAGCCCGCTGTAGGGCATATCCCCGGCGGGCCACACCTACTATCTTGAGTTCCTTGTACAACTATATCGAATATATACGTACCCTAACATTGGGCATTTACTACCTGTGATAGCGCTACCGCCTAGTATAGCCTTTATATATAGGATCTTAGTATACTCGTCTAGGAACTCCCGCGGGCGTATTCGCTAGCGGCTATGTACCTTGTCCTCCTAGTCTTCGAAGAGCAAGGTACGCTTAATAGTATCCTTCTCTTCTCTAGTAAACGGATTAGGGTAGGGGAGGGAGATCGACACGCTATAGCCGCTACTAGCGCTACTACCGCGAGCCTAGTCTAGGGCTATCGCTATTAGCGTCCTCTAGTTCGCAAGTAGCAACTTATACTCCTCGAGCTCCTTCTCGAGCGCTATACTAGCTACAATAGACGCCTCGAACCTCCTAACAGACTTATCGAGCTTTCTCTTTAGCTCGCTAACTATCGTATTTATAGCTATAGCGAACCCTAAGAGGTTATACCCTCTATCGTCGTCGATCGATACTATAAAAGCAGGTATAGTATTAGAGACCTTGTTCTACTATTGTTCTCTTAGCGCTACGCGTAGCGCTACAAGTCTTAGTAGCAGCGATACTGCAAGGTCGGCGCCGCTTATTATCTTCGCGCTTATCTTCGTAGGAGCGTTATCTAGTTCGTTAGAATACTATAGTCCTATTCGTCAGAGTCTTATAGTCCTGTTTAGCGGACTGCTATTGTATATAGGATACTCGTCCTAGTAGTTAACTCGTACTATATAGGTAGTTAAGAAATGAAAACAAAGCCTAGTACATCGGGAAAAGAAGCGTTCTAGTCAGTCTAGTACACTCTCTGTTCTAGAGCAGACGACTTAGCTACGCGCGCAAGTTGAAGGTACAACCTACTATAACAGTCGTATATAATAAGGTTATATAACAGTGTAACCTTCGTGGGAGCTCGCGAGGGCTAAAGGCTCTACGCGGCGAGCTCCACCTAGTATGGAGCTACGCTCCTCTAGCTACAGGGTGCTCAGCCAACCACATAGCATAGCATATAACATAGCACATGACACAGGCTGTGCCTGTGACAGGAACGCGGTGACAGGGTCGTCTTCTTGCCTTTTCGGCTCGTTTTCGGCAGGAATATCTTCTTCTACTAAGTAGGCGGTAGCGAGGTCGGCCAGGCTGCGAATAGTACCGGTAGCTACGTCCTCGTAGGTCTTCAGATGCTTAAAGAGCTCGTTCCTTATCTCGAAAACGCTTGAGCAGTATATGTAGGTATAGCGTAGAATTACCTAGTTACGCCTATACTGCTTCTAATGCTAGAGAATAGTCTATTTAGTATAGACCTTAACGTACCGCTTGTAGCTAGCTAAGGTCTCGAGTTCTTTGTAACACTTGTAGTAGGTTAGGTCTACGTTGAATACTACTTCTTCTATTGTTAAGGCGACGTTAGCGACCTCCGACTCGTCTATGTCTTAGTCGCTGCTAGAGCCGCTATCTTTAGCGCTCTATTCTTCTAGGCTAGTATAGCCGTCTGCCTAGTATACTTGCTCTTTCCTATAATATCGGTCGTTACGCCTGTAGTTCCTATCGCGATTACGATCGTAGTCTTGGTAGGCGGAGTCTCGGTCGCGTAGCTTGTTATTGTAGTTGCGCGTGTTATCTTATAGGCGGTTTACGTCTCGGTCTTAGTAGCGGATACAGTCTCGGTTACGGTCGCGGTTGCGGTTTCGGTCTCGGTTACGATTGCGGTTGCAGTCTCGGTCTCGGTTGCGGTTACAGTTACAATTAAAGTCTCGAGATCTATAGTTAGAGTAAGACGATATATTATAGGATAACTTACTATCTGTCGTCGCGCGATCTTCTAACTTACTAGCTAGCTTAGTGGAAGATTTCTTAGGTTTGCTATAGTAGTTATAAGCGGCGGCTATTAGCACTACTTAGGTTTCTTCGACGTAAGTTATATAACCTTCTAGAGAGGGGGTAAGTTATAGGGGGTGTAAGTATTGCTTAATCTTAATGTCGAACTTCTACTAGATCTAGCTTATCGCTCCTTTCTAGTTAGAGTTATCTAGTAGGATAATACCTATTGTATAGTAGTAGCGGAGTATACGCTAAATGAACTTTGTAACTATAGCTTCGTCTTCCGCTATGTCCTTTAGAGTAAGTCTTCCTTCGGTAAATCTTACAGTAGCGATATTCTAATTAGTATCGAAGCGCTTATATAGAGCTATAAGAGTCGCTTATAAGCCTTGCTTATAGAGAGACTAGCGGCGTAAGGTAGTAACTTTACTCGTTTACTATAGGATGGCGGAACCGCTAAGAAGGGTTTGGAATATCGAAAGTAGTTGCTTTTCTACGTCTGCTTGTATAGCGTTATCTTCTAAGAATATAGAAATATAGTTGTAAAATACGTAAACATTAGTAAAGAAGAGATTCTTACTGTCTATAACAACGCCGATCTTACGCTTATCTTCCCTATATAGGTCGAATTAACTAACGTCGTCGCGTTTAATACGAAGCTACTCTAGTTAGGAGGTAGAAGTAGTTGTTGTATCTTACGTGCCCTTACGCTCTTAGTGCTACTAGTTACGTTGCAGTTATAGTAACAGGGGGGGCGAAGGTAACGGCGACGGAGATAGCGAAGATAATAGGTTAGATAATGCCTTTTGGCCTTAACGCGGAGCTAGGGCATTGTCCCCTAAGCTAGCTCTTACTCGAGAGTATGCTTGTTAATACTACTTATCTTTGTAGGATTGATTCTTCCTAGTAATTAGTGCTTTAACTTTAGTAAGCTCGGCCTAGGTCTTTTAGATCTTGTTGTTAACTTGTGAGATTTCGGCTTCTACAGTCTACTTTTAGTCTAAGACTTGCCGCTATACGTTTAGTCGTATTGTCTAGCCTTCCTTCTTAACCTAGGTCTATATATTATTCATTATAGTACGAAGCTCTTTCTTTACTATCTCGGCGCTATATCTACTCTCTTCCTTAGTAATTTGTAGCTTAAGTAGCAGTTAGTTATACTTGCTAACCTTACTGTCGATTCTTACGACCTAAGCGTTAGTTTCCTAGAAACGGTCTTATACTAGGTCGAGCGATATCTATAGCTCGTCTTCGTTGTTATTAACGCGCTAGGCTAGGCGTTCTAAACCTTTATGTAGTTTCTTTAAGAGGAAGGATACGCCTTCCGTATCGTGCCTGATTTTGTCTAGTGCTCTAAGTTCCTCGTCTAGTACGACACTAAGGTTCTCGATAGGGGGGGGGTAGGGGCTTAAGCGAAGTAGAGGGTTGTCCTTGCCTAAGATTAGTCTTCTGTCTTTTCGTAACTATTATATTCTAACTCCGGTCGTATAGGATATTTCCTTAATAGGCTTAGTAGAGGGGAGGATAAAGTTAGGGTTATAGATTTGTATAAAACCTTCGGATCCGTTGCTTACTAAGGGCTCGCTTATATCGTTTGCTAACGCCGGGTATATAGGCGCTTCGCCCGGGTACTCTAGCGATAGGTCCTAATATAGGTATTGATGTTCGTTATCTCCGTTGGAATCGACGTAATCTAGTAAGTTAGATTAAGATATACTAGTTGTTTCTTATATACGAGTCGCGGGTAGTAATAGAGAGTCGCTTTCTAGTTAGTGTAGTCGTTGACCGAAGGTCCCTTAACTATACAAAGTATAGGCGATTGATTGATCGGCTCGCTAAGAACGGGTAAGCTTATCGACCAAAGGTCCCTTAAACTTGCCTATTATTAGCGAAGATATATCGCTTTAGATAGGTAAAAATCGTCGGCCGAAAGCCCCTTGATTAGTACCGATCGTTAGCGATAGCTAAATAGCTTGCCTTTGCTATACGGTCTCGTTAGCCGAAGGCCCCTTAAGATCGCAACAGCGTTAACGAAGTTGTATCGCCTTAGGTTAGCGATGGAGGGAGGCGGCTCGCTTCTAACTAGCTTGCTCGTCGACCGAAGGTCCCTTGAGCTCGCTGGAAGTTAGCGAAATAGGGGGGGTTTTTTAGGAGAAGCGATAGATCACGACTTTGAAGTCGTAGCTACTATTTGATACGGGAACCCGCTGATTCAATGCAATCACTATAGTGTTGTTAAATCAGGTAGGTAAAATAGTATCGTAGTAAAGGTCCACCGAAGCTAAGAGTAGGAGGGCGAAGCCTAGCCAAAGAGTAGTGGTTTTACTACCCTCTAGCGGGCTAGCACGCCCTATAGATCCGCATAAGCTTTGGAGCTAGTCCCAAAGCAATGCGGTCCACCTACCTTATCTTCTTATCTAGTTATATAGAAATCTAGTCACATAGTAGCATGCGCAGATTGCTATGCTATTAGTTGCTATCGCAATGATGTCATTCAATTGCCATGCCCTGCCATGCCCTGCCAGCTGTGCCATGCCTTGCCAGCTGGCTGCACCACATCATACCCTTATTCGGGTATCAAGTCTATATTCGTCTCCCTTTTCTAGGAGGCTAATAACACAGCTCGATAGATCGGCTTCTATATTACTATTAAACGTAGTTATAACTAGGGTCCTAACGGTATACCTTGTTAGTATAACCTTGCTTACGTAAAGGGCAAAGAGGTGCCCTTTTAAGTAATAGGTTAGCGGCCCTAAGCAAAATTAGTTAAAAAAGACTATCTTTAGAAAGCAATGGCGGTCTATTACTATATAGTTAATATATAGTAATTTGTAGTACGCTATTCTAACTATAACTACTCCCTTAATACAACTTAAGCTAGCTTTTTCGCTAGTTATCGACGACTTAACTACGATAGCTATATTATCGCGAGTATACTTTGACTTACTAAGTAGCTAAAGAATACCGTAAGTAACATCCTTGCTATAGTCCGCCTTGAATTCCTATAGATTAACGTTATACGTTCAGACATTAAGAATGTTATTGCTATATATAAGGATAAGCTTACTAGGGCGCTTACCCCTATATAGATCTTCCTTAACTACCTCTAAACCAAGCGAGGTAGTAGCTTCCTCTATATCTGTTACAGCAGTAGGCACAGTTAACCACTGCGTAACACCATCTCAAAAGATAGAACGTTGTTCGATCTGCCAGACCGAACACGTAACTGTACCTATGAACCATGTCACGGTTCAGACCCGTGACACTACCTTCCGTCAAACGCGCGGTACCTTCCGTACCATTTTTTGACAGGTCTCTGGGGCTATCTTGCCCTGGTTCCATAGCCCCACCGAAAAGACTCGCTCGTCTTTTCCCCTCAGGCCCACTTTCTTTTCAATCGCGCATTCGTCGCATGTCCGCATCCAGCATCTTTCTTGTGCCTGCAGTCAACACCGACCGAACCACGAATTGAACGCGGGCCCTTGGGTGAAGATCGAACAAACTGTTACAGCAGTGGGCACAGTTAACCACTACGTAACACCATCTCAAAAGATGGAACGTTGTTCGATCTGCCAGACCGAACACGTAACTGTACCTATGAACCATGTCACGTGTCACAGGCACAGCCTGTGTCATGTGCCATGTCATGTGCCATGCCATATGGTTGGCTGAGCACCCTGTAGCTAGAGGAGCGTGGCTCTACACTAGGTGGAGCTCGCCGCGCAGAGCCTTAAGCCCTCGCGAGCTCCTACGAAGGTTGCACTATTGTGCAACCTTGTTATATACGACCGTTATAGTAGGTTGCACCTTCAACTCGCGCGCGTAGCTAAGTCGTCTGCTCTAGAATAGAGAGCGCACTAGACCAACTAGAACGCTTCTTTTCCCGACGTACTAGGCTTTGTTTTCATTTCTTGACCACCTACGTAGTACGAGTTAACTACTAGGACGAGCATCCTACGTATTATAGCAGTCCGCCGAACAGGACTATAAAACTCCAACGAACAGGACTATAAGACTCTGACGAATAGGACTATAGTATTCCGACAAACCGGACAACGCTCCTACGAAGATGAGCGCGAAGATAATAAGCGGCGCCGACCTTGCGGCATCGCTGCCGCCGAGACTCGTAGCACTACGCGTAGCGCTAAGAGAACAATAGTAGAACAAGGTCTCTAACACTATACCCGCTTTTATAGTATCGATCGACGACGACAGAGGGTACAACCTCTCGGGGTTCGCTATAGCTATAAATACGATAGTCGGCAAGCTAAAGAGAAAGCTCGATAAGTCTGTCGGGAGGTTCGAGGCGTCTATCGTAGCTAGTACGGCGCTCGAGAAGGAGCTCGAGGAGCACAAGTTGCTACTCGCGAACCAGAGGACGCTAATAGCGATAGCCCTAGACTAGGCTCGCGGTAGTAGCGCTAGTAGCGGCTATAGCGTGTCGATCTCCCTCCCCTACCCTGATCCGTTTACTAGAAAAGAGAAGGATACCGTTAAGCGCACCCTGCTCTTCGAAGACTAGGAGGACAAGGTACGCGGCTACTAGCGAATACGCCCGCGGGAGTTCCTAGACGAGTATACTAAGATCCTATACGTAAAGGCTATACTAGGTGGCAGCGCGCGCTAGGTAGTCGCGGCGAAGCTCGAGCAGGTTAAGGAGAACCTATATAGCGCGGTAGTGTAGCTATAGAAAACTAGGTCCGACCTCCTAAAGACCCTTTGTACCTAGTATACAACGTACGACGTAGTTACTATAGTAAGTAACAAGCTAGAACTACTAGCGTAGAAGAACGAGTTCGTAGCGTTTAACGACTTCCTTACTGAATTCACTACCCTAGCCGACACCGCTGGCGTCAACAACGTAACGAGGGTCCGGATACTCCGGCTTAAGATCTCCCCCCGCCTTTCAAGCGCTATAGTTACGTAGGCAGTGCTCCCGCCAGCTAATAACTTTAAGCTCTAGGCTACGCTAGCTAGCTAGCTCGCGACTAACCTAGAGGGAGAGGACTTTAGGCAGAAGCTACGTAGCGGAACCGGGAGCGGCGGAACCGGGGGCGGTAGCAACAACAACGGCGGAGGTAGATACCCCGACGCGATAGAGATCGACGCGGTAACGCTCGCGGCGCTTACCCCCTAGGAGAAGGAACGGCGTAGAGCGAGTAGCTTATGCTATAAGTACGGCGGGGCCGACTATATCGCGAGGGCGTACCAAGTAGGCTACGGAGGCCGAGGGGACTGCGGTAACGCCCGTGGCGCCGGGTAGTTGTAGCGCGGGGGCGCCTAAGGCGGTAGAGGATCTGGTTTCGGTAGAGGTTTCGGTAGTAACGCGCAAGGATAGTAGCAGCCTACCTAGGGATAGTAGCAGCCCGCGTAACAAGGCTATAGCTAAGGCAGGTTCCTAGGCTTTGGGCAAGCTCCCTCTAGGGGCCTTCTAGCTCGTAGCGGCGCAAGCGGCTGCGCTAGGGCCTACTAGAGGGGTCAAGGCGGGCTCGCTATACGCTTTGCGGACACCCCCGACCAGAGCGGTTTTGTCGTTAGAGAGGTAGACAAGTAGGAGGAGCACGGCGCTTACTAGTCTATAGTAGAGCAACCCCCTAGCTTCGGCTTCTTATATAACGACTAGGGAAACAAGGAGCTCCTATGAACTGTCGCTTACGGGAGGGGTACCACTAGCTGTAGGAGGGATAGGGAGATAGTTTAGTTATTAGTGTAGTAGGTAGTAGCGCTAAATCTATTCTCTTATTATCGTACCTAGCGGTTAGTAGGCGCAATGTAGAGTATATAGCACTTATAGACTTAGGTTATATAGGTTTAGCGTTTGTAGATTTTGGCTTTATAGTTACGAATAGACTGCTACTAGAAAGGCTGGCGGTATAGCGGCCGCTATTTCTGGCCGATAGAGGGTTCTTACGCTGGATCGAGCACTTAGCGGCGCTTACGCTAGTCGTTAGCAACTACTAGGAGACCCTAGTATATTTCGTTACGACGCTTGTAAAAGAGACCCTAGTAATCTTAGGCCTCCCGTAGCTACGGAAGTATAACCTATGGATCGACTAGGAGACCCTATAGCTCGAATTTATAGAGTACTGCCGTAGGAGGTGCCTTCCAGAGCATATCGGAAGCCAGGTCGCTTAGCAGGTAGGCTAGCTAGAGGCGGCACCCCTACCCCCAGAGAGTAGCGGGCGGTACTACGTAACGGTAGAGGACGTACCCGAAGACGACGACTCTAGTACCTCCGGTAACGACAACGAGGTCGCTATCGCCACGAGCAAGCTATCCGACTACGAGAGGGCTAGGCGGTCCGATAGGCGGAGACGGGCCTATAGACGGCAGAGATCCGCGTCCCGGGGAGACGCACAGGCTAACCCGCGGGGGACGCTCGTACCGCTAGGAGCGATAGGCGTTCCGGTCGAAGCGCCGCCCCCTATATCACCAAGGCTAGTAGAGGCAGTAGCGGGCGCTAGGAGACTACCCCCTAGACCCTAGTCCCCCCCCCCTACCGCCCCGCCCCCGCTTAGTTAAGCGTAGGGGAAGATCCGCTAGGACGACGCGAAGATCCTGAATAGAGCGAGCTTCCTAGCGGTATACCGATAGAAGGGCGTAGTAGTTATATAGACTACGATAGGTAAACTAGAGAGAGCGGTAGAAGCTAAGAAGAGAGACTATATACTAGTTCTACCCGAGCAGTTCTTTAAGGACCTACTAAGTCGAGAGAGTATACCGGAGTACACGAAGTTAATACTCCTAGTAAGGTTCTATAGCTTCATCGACACGCTCGCCAAAGGGGATAAGAAGCTTAACAAGATTACGGAGGAGGATTCTAAGAAGTTCTTCGACAAAGCGGATAGACTAGCGCCTACCCTAGACGAGATTAAGGCACGCCTACCAAAGGAATACTAAGACTTAGCAGCCGCTTTCGTCCTACAAGACGCTAATATCTTACCCCCCTACCGTACGTATAACTATAGGATCGAGCTACTCCTAGGGAGTATAGTCCTATATTCGAGGAATCGCCCAATGTCGCTAATGGAGCTATATATACTAAAGCGCTAGCTCGACGATAACCTCGCGAAAAGGTTTATCCGGCCTTTACGATCAAGCGCCTTATCGCCTATCCTAATGGCGTAGAAGCTAGGCGGAGGCATTAGAATCTACATTAACTATTATAGTATTAACAACACGACGCTAAAGAGCCAGTACCCTATCCTACTGATCTAGGAGACCCTAGACTCTATCTACAAAGCGAAGATCTTTACGAAGCTCGACGTAATTGCGGCGTTCAACCGAGTACGCGTAGCGCCAGGCTACAAGTAGCTTATAGCGTTCATCACGAGATTCGGCCTATATAAAACGCTAGTTACGCCGTTTGGCCTATAGGGCGCGCCTACTACCTTCTAGCATTACGTTAACGACATCCTCTATAACGCTCTAGATAACTACGTAACGGCGTACCTAGACGATATCCTAGTCTACTCGGGCACGCTCGAGGAGTATATCAAGCAGGTTAGGGAGGTACTAAAGCGTATGATCGACGTAGGTCTATAGGTAGATATTAACAAGTGCGAATTCCATACGAAGCGGACGAAGTACCTAGGGCTTATTATTACGCCTGGGGGTATCGAGATAGACCTAGATAAGGTCGAAGCGGTACGTAATTAGGAGGCTCCGGAGACAAGGAGGTACCTCTAGCGGTTCTTAGGGTTCGCGAACTTCTACCGCTAATTTATACAAGGTTTTTCGAGCTATATACAGCCGCTATACAAGCTTACGAAGAAGATAGTAGACTAGGAGTAGTCTAAGTAGTATAAAGCGGCTTTCTAGCGCCTAAAGGTATACTTTGTTACGGCACCGGCACTACGGATATATAACTAGGAGAAGCGCGCTATAGTAGAAGTTAATACGTTAGACTAGTCGGCGGGTAGAGCGCTACTATAGGAAGGGGATAACGGCAAGTTGTATCTAGTTGCTTATTTCTCGGCGAAGTACACCGCGGCCGAGTGTAACTACGATATCTACAATAAGGAGCTCCTTGCGATCGTTAAGGCGCTCGAAGAATAGCGCCCTAAGCTCGAAGGCGCGGCCGAAAGGTTCGATATCATTACGGACTATAAGAACCTACAGACCTTTGGTATAACGAAGCAGCTGTCGCTACGCTATATACGCTAGTCGGAGTTCTTATTGCGTTTCGACTTCCAGATTATCTACCGCCTAGGTACGGTAAACGGCCGCCCCGACGTGCTAAGCAGGAAGCTAGAGTTTATACCGAAGGACGTTAAAGATAATAGGCTACGGAACAGGCGGCGCCCCCTAATCGACCCGAGCAAGTTCGACCTAGAGACCTTTAGTAGCAAGTACAACTCTAAGCTACTAGGCGAGACACTGGAGCTCTTTGGCCTTGACGTTTCGCGCTATACTAACGACCTTATCGCGGAGAGCTATACGAGCTTGCTATTTATAGTAGATGTAGTAGAGGCGCTTAGCGACCGGGAGGTACGTGCCTAGCTAAGTAAGATTAAGCAGGAGCTAAGAGTACCGTTCGCTAAGTACAAGTTGGTCTTAGGTAGGGCGTTCTACCGTAGTAGGCTAATAATCAACCCGGGCGATACGGAGCTCTATTTGTAGCTTATCTACTAGATATACGCGTTAGGGCCTGGCGGGCACCTAGGAAGGACAAAGACGCTCGACCTAATAAACAGGGTCTACTAGTAGCTAGGGATAAGCGTGTTAGTAAGGACGTTCGTCAAAGCCTATATTCTATACTTTAAGACGAAGAACCCCCGCTCGAAGCCTATAGGGTTCTTTAAGCTGCTCCCGCTGCCGTTAGCGCCGTAGCGAGATATATCGGTAGACTATATTACGCCGCTCCCGCTATATAACTAGAGGGGGTAGGAGTTTAGGTACGTAGTAGTAGTAGTTAACTAGCTTACGAAGATACGCCACTTTATTACGACAGCGACACTAGAGGCCGACAAGCTAGCTAACTAGTTTATTAAGCGCGTATACTCGCTCTATAGCGTACTAGAGACGATTGTATCGGACAGAGGTACGTAGTTCGTTTTAGGGTTCTAGAAGGCGCTATCGGCGCGCCTTGCGATCACCCTAAGACCCTCGTTAGCGTTCTACCCCTAGACAAACGGCTAGACAGAGCGGATCAACGCGGAACTAGAGCAGTACCTACGGCTATATATTAACTAGGCGTAGGATAACTAGGTTAACTAGCTCCCCCTAGCGGAGTTTACAGGGAACAATATAGTCTCTAAGACAACGGGCGTGTTACCGTTCTTCGCGAATTATAGCTTTAACCCGAGGATAGGCGTAGAGCCGTTAAAGCTATACCTACCGAACATCTTAGAGTAGTAGAAGCGGGAGTTTTTCCGGGTATTGGAGCTCGCGGACCGCTTCGGGGCGATTCTCGGGAAGGTTATAGCGCTAGCAAAGCAGTTACAGGACTACTATAAGCAGAACGCGAACCGCTATAGGGAGGACGCGCCATAGTACCGCGTTAGCGACATGGCGATGCTCGATATATAGAACTATAAGACTAGTAGGCTAACCGCGAAGCTCGCGCCGCGGTAGGAGGGCCCGTTCGAGGTTACGAAGGCCTCGTTATACGCGGTAACTCTAAAGCTCCCGGCGAATATGACGATCTTCCCTACGTTCTACGTATCGAGAGTAAAGCGCTACCCGGGGTAGGGGCTAGCCGGCTAAGAGAGGGTCGACGACGACGTAAGCGCTAACCGCGGGCGCGTAGTTACGCGGACTAACGAGGGCGAAGACGTAGTAGAGTAGAGGTTCGAGAAGATCGTAGGGTTTGGCAAGGCGGCGAATAGCCGCTAGTAGTACCAAGTTAAGTAGGAAGGTTACGACAACCCGACTTAGCAACCTGCAACGGATCTACGGGGCTGTAATAACGCTATCTGGGAGTTCCACGACGCGTACCCCAAGCTCCTGGGGCCGCTATCGTAGACGCGAAGAAGGAGGGCGCAGCGGCAGGAGGCAAGGCGCTAAGCAAAAGGAACAGGCTATAGATACAAGCATCTAAAATCGAGCGTGTAGAATAGGATAGGCTCTAGATACGAGTATCTAAAAATCGGGTGTTTTAGGAGCGTTTGAGATAGCTCTAGAGGCGAGTATCTAGAATTAAACGGTTAGGATAGCTCTAGATACGAGTATCCAAGATTAAGTGAGCGGTTAGGATAGCTCTAGATACGAGCATCCAAAATAGGGGCTATTTTTATATAGGGGGGCTTGTTTGGAGAGGGAGGGTAGTGTCACAGGCACAGCCTATGTTATGTGCCATGTCATATGCTATACTATGTGGTTGGCTGAGCACCCTGTAGCTAGAGGAGCGTGGCTCTACACTAGGTGGAGCTCGCCGCGCAGAGCCTTCAGCCCTCGCGAGCTCCCACGAAGGTTGCACTGTTGTGTAACCTTGTTGTATACGACCGTTACATCACGGTTCAGACCCGTGACAATATCTACCGCTACGATAGTAGTAGCGATAGTAAGATCGAACGCGTATTCTAGACCTACAATTAGTATATTAATCGGTGGCTTAAGAACCTAGAGGTTCTATCTATAGATTATATATATAAAGTAAATAGGTTTAATATACCCCTATTATAGATCTATAGTTTAACCTTAATATATATAACCTTTAACGTTAGGTACTATTTACTTAGTAGCGAACGCAAGGGTTACTATACTTAGGTATTAACCTACCTTTAGGATATAATAAATAAGCGTATAATCTCGCGCCTATACGTTATTATTATAGATTACAACAAAGTATTTAAGCGAGTATATTAAGCAGTCTTTAGCGATAAAGTTTAATACTAAATTTACCTATAGTATATTATAAAGAACGTTGCATTTAACACTAAGAAGAAGTAGGATAGGTCTCTAGAGGGTATAGCGCTAGGTAAGTAAAGGAGCGCTAGTAGTTATCTACGCCTAGATGACGATTTATTATAGTCTTCTAACGTAGCTAACTATCGCGACTTTTCTATTAACCCTACTAACTATAGTAACTTCGCGCGCCTTACTAGCGCGCGAATGCTAGTTCAAAACGACCGTGTCTAGCACTTAGATAATGCTATTTGTAACCTACAGATAGCGCCTATTCTTAGGCGCGCGCCTTCTAGCTAAGTACATAAGTAGTTAGATAATACTAACGGGTTTCTAGCTACTTAGGCTTTAGTTATCTATATAGATAACGTTGTAGAATTCTAGGAGGAGTAGCAGACTCTAATAAGCGAGTTCCGGGGTTAGCTAGGTAAGTTTAGCTATGAATTACCGGAAGTAACCCTAAAGCTAATCTCTCTACCTATATATAGATCTAATCAAGTATCTTCGCGATACCTACCTCCCCCTCCGCCTCGAATTCGCCTACTTTGTAATTAAGTAGTACCGTAATTTCGGTATAAGAGTTACCTCTTGTACTAAAGGTATATATAGCGTACTTAAACGCTTGCTTAAGACCTGCCGTCTAGATCTTAATTCGCTGCTCGATACTATCGAAGAGACCCTAGCGCGCCTACGATACAATTATATAACGAAGCATTACGAATAGTTATCTAAGAAAGTAAGGAGGTACTCCTATACTATAGTTAAGCTACTACGGTACCTAGTTAGCTTCGCGGCGTTAGATTTGATCTACTAGTAGCTAGAACTTGCGATTAAGTACGTTAAGGGTAAACGAGGGCGAATAACTTATATAACTACGTTTAGAACGTAGTATAGGTTACCCTGCTAGTACGAACTAACTACGCTTATTCAGGTTAGTAGGAAGGTTAATAAGTTATAAGTTAGTAGGTACTAGTAGCTTAAATATAAGTAGGTAAGTTAGCTTTTCTAGAACATTGCTTAATATATACTAACTGCTTTAGCCATTAACTACTAAGTAGCTTGCTATTCGTAACGAAGAAGACCCCGAACGAGTTGTTACTTGCCGATAAGCCTGCAATAGCCCCTAGCCACTCCTACTATAAGCAACTAGCTAACGCTAACCGCCGCTACCGCTAGTAGGCGGAAGCGCAAGCGTAAGGCGCAACCTCTCCTACAACGAGCCTCCACGCCTAGCTAAAAGGGCTAAGAAGCTTATAGTAGCCTAGCTAAACGCTTAACACTAAGCTAAAATATAGGGTATAAGAGAGTAGATAGCTAGGATAATAGTAGCTTTAACAACTCTCTCGTAGACGTACTTAGCCTATTAATAACTACTGCCTCCCTTGCGGATGCTACTATTATTATAGTTCGCGATGCCCTTATAGGTTGCAATACCGTCGTAACTACTCGCTACGTAGTTCGCAATGCCCTTATAGGTTACAATGCTGTTATAACCGCTCGCTACGTAGTACGTAGAGGCCGCGGCTAGGCCATCGTATACTATACCTACCTAATTTCCTATAGCGCTAGTATACGGAAACCTATATAATACCTATTAGAGTAGCAATAGCTAGGGTTAATAGTAAGGTTAGATTAGCGGGGCCTAGTACAGGTAGTGTAGATAGGCAGTATACCTAGTTTTAGAGAAAAGTTTTGTACATTTTATTAAGATTAATCAAATATCTGGATTTTACTGCATTTTTGAGCGATCTAGGTTAACACTACGATTTCGACGGATTAAACTATCTTAAAGTATAGTTATGGCCGACGATGCCGCGTTTCTACAAGCTGGCACATGCGGTGCTGCGTACTGCAAAATTTTGGTGTGGCTAGCATATGTGGGGCCGGCTTCCTAAAACGGTTAGACACCGTCGAAATATCTCGAGCACCGTCGAAATATCCAAACCGGTTTTGGCGCTCCCCCGACCCCCGACTCCCGGACCCCCGCATCTCCAGTTCTCCACAACCGTCATCTGAACAACCCCTGTCTCGCGCCAGCCCGCTGTCAATTGAAAAAGTTCAACATCCCAAAGACGCGGCCTCAATCCTCCTCCCACGCGTCCAATGCGCCCTTCTCCCCAGCCCGCAATTGATTTTCGGTGACAATGGCTGTGTCTTCGCCCTCCCCTCACAAGTCAAGGCGTAAGCCGAAGCGGGCAGTCAACACAACAAGCAAACTCAACAGCGACAGCACGGCCCAGACAGTCACCCGCGCACCATCGTTCCCTCTCGCCGCATTCCTCTGGCCCGCAAGGGGTGGCTCGGTGTCACAATGGGAGCTGTTGCCCCTGATACTGATGGCCGTTGGCCTCTTTCGGTGGGCTGCTGGGCTCTGGGGCTATTCCGGTGCGTTCTTCCAAATCCAATGGTTCCTCGTGAGACGGGGCTGACTCCCGAACAGGCTTCGAGAAACCACCCCTGTTTGGCGATTACGAGGCGCAGCGGCACTGGATGGAAATCACAACACAACTCCCAGTCTCCCAGTGGTACTTTCACGACTTGCAATGGTGGGGTCTCGACTACCCGCCTCTGACCGCGTACCATAGCTGGCTCTGCGGGACGATCGGTTCCCTCATCGACCCGTCGTGGTTCGCCCTCTTCTCGTCCCGCGGTTCGCACGACCCGACGCTCAAGATCTTCATGAGAGCCACCGTGGTCATATCGGAATACCTGGTTTACATACCCGCCGTCGTTATCTTTGTGCGCCGCTTCAGCAGACTGAGTGGTGTCACGGCCTGGTCCGCATCCGTCGCCCTCGTTGCCATCTTGATGCAGCCCGCCACGATTCTCGTCGACCATGTTCACTTCCAGTACAACACCGTGATGCTTGGGTTTGTGGTGGCAAGCATGTCCAGCATGCTTGCTGGCCGCAATCTTTGGGCCGCCGTCTTCTTCGTGGCCGCCCTCGGGTTCAAGCAAATGGCTCTGTACTATGCGTTCTCGGTGTTTGCCTACCTTCTCGGCAGCTGCGTGTTTCCACGGATCAACATCCCACGCCTCATGGCGATCGCAGCAGTTACCGCTGTGTCCTTCGTCGCCCTGGTGCTGCCCATCGTCCTCGGCACCCTCCAGGATGTGAGGCGCGGTATTGACTCACGGCCCGACATTGATGGGCCTCGTCTGCCACTGCCGCTCTTCCAAGGCCTCGCGGATTACATGGACACCGAGGCCGTTTACTATCCAGTGGTCGAGCAGTTGGTTCAAATGGTTCACCGCATCTTCCCCTTTGCTCGCGGCCTGTTCGAGGACAAGGTTGCCAATTTCTGGTGCGCGTTGAACGTGGTCGTCAAGATCAACAAGTATCCAGCAGAGCTGCTGCAGCGTGCCGCACTACTCGCAACCTTGGCATCCATCATTCCACCCAATCTCATCCTCTTCTTCCGGCCGAGGAAACACCTGCTGCCTTTTGCTTTCGCATCGACAGCATGGGGCTTTTTTCTATTCAGCTACCAGGTCCACGAAAAGAGTGTTTTGCTTCCGCTGGCGCCGATGACCTTGTTACTGGCCGGAAGCCAGGGGCTGAACAAAAACACTCGTGCCTGGGTTGGGTTTGCCAACATCCTCGGCTGCTGGACCATGTTCCCCTTGTTGCAGCGGGTGGACTTGGTAATGCCATACATGGTCCTGACACTGCTCTGGGCATATCTGCTGGGATTGCCCCCGACTTCGCTCAGTGCCTACTTTCAAGAAGGGTCCAGCAATTGGGTCCAGTGGGCCACGTTCTTCATCCACGGCGCCTTCTATCTGGCAATGGGATTCTGGCACGTTCTAGTCATGTTCCTACCGCCACCCCCAGACAAGCCGGACTTGTGGGTGGTCGTCAACGTCGGCGTCGGCGCCGCCGGGTTCTCTCTCTGCTATCTCTGGTGTCTTGGGAGATTAGTAGCCGAGAGCGAAATCGTGCCAAGGTCCTGGTTCGGAAAGAAAAGGAAAGCCAAAACCCAGTGAAGGGTCACCTTGGACAATGTGGGTGCAGTTCGGACTGTAGCTTTTATACCCTGAAATATGCGTTTTATGACATCCATGCGTCTGACCTCAGCGCTAACCGCCGATCAAGCGGAATCGATTAGACTAGCCACACGAAGCTGACCATCTCGCGCTCTGCGGTCCGGTCGAGGAATTTGGCGGAGCAGTCGGCCGGGTTCTGAGCTGCGCGACTGCGACATTCCCCAGTTCCGTCAGAGGGTCGGGAGAGCCGTTGCATTTCAGATGCTGAGCGACCAGGCCTCCTGTCTCCTGCCACCTATATTTATGCCCAATTCTCGGGCGCAACACGAAACGAGGCGCAAAGTCAACCGCCGCCTGGCCGAAATACACGCATCAGCCGGCCATGGCTATGCAGCCAACATCCCCAGGAACCAACCGGGACGCCACCGCACAGCGCCAGGAAGCCACCGCCCTTTAATGCGCTCTCTGCCGCTCCTCCTCCAGACAATCTAAGCGCTGCCACACTACGGACGATGGATGCTTCATGTCCTTTACACCCAGGGTGTTGTTTTGCGTTCCGCGCAGGAGTCGAGACTCTTTTACGCTTCGAACGACGCATTTTGGCACCAACAATGTCCGTACAGCACGGTGTCTTTCTCTCTTCTTGGTTTGCTTAGGGACCAAAACAACGGGGCCTGTCCGGATCGACGTGGTGCGCTGTCGCTCAAGAACCAATCACTCGACGCGATGCAGCATTCCCGGGTCCGTTGGCGTCTTGGCACTCATTCCTGCGGCAGTCCACAGTATGATGCACGGATCTCCATGTGTGTCGGGCTCGGGATAGTTACGGGCACAGCCAGGCGAGGATCCAGAAGGGGCAGTGTCATGATGCTGGCCGTTGAGCTGTTTGTACCTCAGCCCCGCGGCTTGGTGAGAGGTTCCACCGCCGCATCCAGATGGCGCGCAGCGGGCACTGCTCAGACAACATGGGACATGGGAGCATCGCAAATGACCCGTTGGAATGGAAGCAAGAACAACCCTACAGAGCTCTAACCTGCCCCTGGGCGGCGACTCCGGGTGACGCTGCACAGCTACGGTGTCGGCAACGTCTTCTAGAAGCCCAGCCCGTGGCTTGTCTCACTTTCACCGCGTGCCTCGAGGGCGGGATGGCGCCACCGGAATCACAACCTTTGTCTCGCTTTGATGACATCGTCTTCGTCGTCCGGCACACCCCGGCTTCGATTCTACACATGTCGGCTTTGTCCCAGTCCGTGGTCTCAACCCTGAGACGGCCACAATGACGGTAGAAATAGGTGTAACCCCCAGTTTCTACCTGAATCCGTGGTCTTTCACCTGATGTCCAAGTTTGACGTCCTCATCCCAGACGCTTGAGAGGAACGAAACACCCTGCTTGCTTACTGTGGGCACAGCGCGCGCACTTCTCCACTTGTACCAGGCGTCCAACATCCTCCAGCCAACAAGCCATTCAGCCCGCAGTCTGACCACCGTGGCTCCTGCAGGCAGGGGATCAGGAAAATAAGAACCAGGGCACTTATTAGAGGGGAAGGCACACGCCACTTTTGTCTCCCACGCTGTCTCTTTTTCCTTGTTGTTGTTTCCATTCGTCACGTTTTAGGACTCAAACTTGAATCATATCGTTGCGAGGAACGTACCTCGAGACGACGCCGCGGCCATGTTCGCGCCACACGTACTCGCCGTCCTCGCCGTCCTGTCAGGTCTGGTACCAGCCCAGGGGGTATCCGTACCATCACCAGTCTCCACAGAGGCGGCCTCCGCGACAGTATCGAGCACGTCCGGGCCAGCAACAATCCCGGTAACAGTTGGACTGGTAAGAAGCGACAGCAGACGATTGACTTGCAATAATGGCTGACAATGGGACAGCTCGGGCATTTCTTCGACCCCAAAGAGATCAGAGCTAATGTCGGAGACATCATCGGTACACTGCTTTGAAGCTTGCTCTCAAACACCCCGAGACTGCCGGGCTTGACTAACATGGTTTGTTCCCAAACTTAGAATTCAGGTTTTATCCCCGCGGCCATCGGGTCATCCGGGCCGAGTATCAATTCCCATGCATCCCATATGAATACGCCAATGTCAACAAAGCGGGATTCGACTCGGGCTTTTTTGACGTCCAGGTTGCTCTCGCCGATGTAAGAATCCCACGTTAGTCTTACAAGGTATTGGAAGATTGGCTGATCATGATACAGCCCCCCAATTATCAGGTCAGGGTCAATACCACGGAGCCTATTTTCTTCTACTGCGGTGCGCCGGGGTCCTGTGTCGACTACAAGATGATCGGCGTCATCAACGCCAACGCAACACAGACTTTTGCCGGTCAGTTGAAAGTCGCCGAAAAAGTCACCTACCAACTCGTACCTGGCGAGCCCTTCCCAACCGAAACCGCCAGCATACCAGGCGCGACAAACAGCCCGGGGTCGGGGTCAGATTCTGGAGGGCGCGACGGCGAAAACTCAGGCCTCAGCCCGGGCGCGATAGCAGGCATCGCTATCGGCGCCGCCGCCGTGCTCATCATCGCCGCTGTGCTGCTCTACCTCTGCGGCCGCCGCGGCGGGTTCGACAGCGCGTACCGCAAGTCGTTTGGCAAGGTCAGCGGTGGCGGCGGCGGCGACAAGGCAGGCCCGGCATCACCGCCTATGGCCGAGGCCAACTACACAAACGCCCAATCCCCCAGCGCGAAGAGCCCCAGCGCGATGCCGCGGTCCGATCACGGCACGCTGCGGCACTCGACCCTAGGCCAGCCGCCGTACTATGGCCTGACCCCCCCGCCGCATCCAACCCCGTCGCCGGGCCCGCCGCTGCCGCAGTATGGGCTGGCGCCAGGCCAGGCGGTTTATGGCCTGCATTACCCGTGAGTTTTGCTTTCTCACTGCTGTGACGACGAAGACGATAGATGGTTTCTGACCACGGGGATCGCGCCGTAGTTCTCCACACTCCTCGCCCGCACCAAACCACTACCATGCTCAGTACATCCCGCCGCCGCCAGTCGAGCTACCGTCCCAGGATGTCCCCATGCCCGCACGATCGCCGCCGCCGGGGTACGCCCAGGGCCATGAATCTTGGGTGCCAGGACAGGAGGGGCAGTACCGGCCCGGCGGGAAACCATGAGCACGAGCGTGGCCTGGGGAGGGTCGAAAAAAGAAATGTTGTCGGGTTTTGTTTGTTTTCTCTCTTGCCGGGACACTGTACTGTCATGGCCGAACCCCATGTCCACGCACGGTGATGGTATGCACCAATGCAGATGGCAGCCAGACCCGAGATGCTCGGCAGGCATGGGTAGGGATGGGACACAGTGGGGGCAGACGGTTGGTCTGTTGTCTGTTTCTTTTCGTTTCCGAGCACATACCCATCCAGTCATGTTTTATATATAGAGGGGTTCATAACGCGCTTCGCAAACAGGCCCGCACCAACTGGTGCAGCAGCGCGCCAAAACGGCCGAAACCTACATCGCTAGAAAGCTCCCGACGAGCTCTATCTAACTATACCGGGTGCATCTACGCGCGAGACGCTGCGCAGGTGCTGCAGGCGTGGGAAGATAGGGAAAACGAGCTGCGTGCGGCTCCTAGAAATCTTCTTCTACACCGCCCAGACCTACAACCCGGATCTACAACGGATCTACCCGGCGCTAGCCCCGATGGCCTATACCGGACCTAGCATAGAGGTCGATAGCGACCTCCCCCCCCCTGCCCCCGCTACCAGGAGCACCCTACCCGCCCCGAGAGGCCTATCCGAGTCCCGGTACAACGGACCCGAACCCCCCCGCGGAGCGCCCCCGAGCAGCCCCCGCAACCACTAGCAGACCTACCGCTAACCCCCTCGTTAACACTAATAGCAGCAGCACCAACCCCCCCCCCGCTAGGAACAACGCGGATTAGGCGATATTAAGGCTATGCTCGATAGTATAGTCGCCTTAGTTAGCCTAAACAAGAAGAACATCGCCTAAGGAGTAGCGAGAGAGATCCTAGCCTAGGTATAGAGCGCTATTAACTAGCCGTAGAGCGCCAAAGGAGGCCCGGAAGGCCTTAACTATATAACTATAAGGAAGATCGTCGCCGAGGAAGTGCGGGCCGCGCTTACAAGCGCCCTAGCTACTACGAGCGTAGGATAGGGTCCTAACCGCTCCTAGGTAACGATCGCGGCAGGAGCCCTAGCGCCCTAAGTGCAACCTATAAAGGCAGTCCCCCGAAGGATCGCTAAGGAAATCCTTGTCTAAGGTAATAGCCTACCGGCTAACCTTACGAAGAGAACCCCCCTAGAGATTATCCAGGCGATTAACAACTAGTCTATATAGAAGGGAGCAGTTGCTACGAGGAAGCTCCCTAGTAGGGACACTATTATTACCTTTAGGGATAAAGCAGCGAAGGAATAGTATACTAAGAACAACTAGTGGATCTACCAAGCGTTCGGGGAGCAAGCGAAGGAAGCCTATAGGACCTTTACAGTGCTCCTAAAGGGTCTAACAAGGTTAGAGATCTAGGGAGTTACTAAAGCGGAGTTCGCCTAGGGACTAGATTTCTATACGGTAAATACAGTTAAGTTCAGGATCCCTAGCAAGCCGGAGCTTATAAGAGCGACGGTACTAGTGACTTTCGAGAGCTAAGATAAGGCGAGAGTAGCGTACGACTTCGGAGTTATCTAGGACGCCCAAGTACTAGACTACGAACCGTACTAGGTAGCGCTCGAGCTAAAGCAGTACTTTAAGTACTAGAAGTAGGGATATATCCAGAGGTACTACCTGAAGGAACCCCTATACGGAAGATACAGGGCAAGGGCCTATAGAGTAGGAGGGAAGGAAGGAGAGGCCTAGTGCCCTACCTACAAGAGCTACCTCCTGCTAAGGTGCCCGGCGTATAGCGGAAAGTACACTAGGTGGTTAAAGGAGTGTAGGGAGAGGGTAAGAGCGCAGGAGGGGGCTAAGGAAGCGTACTAATATAGGCCTAGAACATTCGAACCTACTAGACCGGAGCCTGCGAAACTACTATTCGCGTTTATACGCCAAGGCGTAGAGGAGGAGGATAGGGAGGGATACTAGAGGGTTAGAGCGAAAAGGCCTAGGTTCCTAATACTAAAAGGCCGCCCTACCGCAGTAAGCAAGGACATATCGTAGAGCCGACTATAGTTCGGCCCGGCTATAGCCCTATTCGCGTTAGGACCGCCGCTACCGTAGCAATAGCGCCAGGGATCCTAAGGATCCTAGGCGGAACCCCTAAGCGCCTAGGAAGTGCCTAATATATATTTATTATTATTTATTCGTACTCCGATATGCCTTACGGCGCGCCGGTCCTGCTACTGGTTTATATACAAAGGAAACCGTACCCCCTGAGCAGGGGGCCGGGCAAAAACCCCTGCCTACGCTTCTGCTTTAGCGCTTTGAATCTATCACACTACGTGTAAAAGGTAGCCCCTGTCTCCCTTAGCGGCTCGATTCGGCACTTCCCGCACCCTCTCCGCTGCTCTTAGCCGCTTTCGTAGCTATCGCAGCTTCTAGTTGTAGCCTACAAGCTACGCTATACTCCGTTAGGCGCCCCGAATCTATTAACTAGCTAATAACTACCTTTGCTAAGCTCTTGTACGGCTATATAGCTTGTCGTAAGACAAGCTACAGATCCCGTTATAACCGTATTTATAACTCCTCCTAGGTTCTGTACTTTGGTGGATCTTTATACTATACTACTAGGTGTTCGATCGTTTCTTTGCCCTCGCTGCACTTGCAGTATAGCGTAGTAATCTCTAGGACGTTTACCCTGTTTAGGTACTCCTAGAGGCCGATGTCCCCGCTACGCGCCTAGGCGAGCAAGGAGCTTCAAGCCTTGCTTAGACCCTCGTGTCTCTTAAGGGCAAGGTCTGTAAATAGTTATATCGGGGGGTCCTTGTCTACCAAGCAGTATATAGGTCTTCTTGCTCTCGTTACAAGCGCGGCGCGCTTCTCCCGGGCCGCTATCTCGCGCTCCTGCTAGGCGAGTTCTACTACTCTATCTATATCGAGGGTCTTGTTCTTTAGCTTCCCTATCTTCTACTTTTGTTTAGCCTACTTGTTTACTACGGCTACTACTCTCTCGACTGCTATTAGCTCTTATAGGCCTAGCCTAGGCTTCCTCCCTCGTGTCCTCTCGCTCCTCTTCTAGAACCTCCTAAATAGCTTAGTATATACCTTCTAGATTAAGCTCGCTACTATAACTAGGGGGCGCCCTAGTCCCTCCCCTAACTAGAGGAGTGGTTTGTATATCCTAGCTTCGAAGTCGGCTAGCCGCTTGTTCAGGTAGAGGTCTACCGGTAGGACCTAGGCCTCCGTCTCTAGGTACCTGATTAGCGTAGTTCTATAGCCTCCCGCTACTACGCGGAGGCCCCTACTCTAGTCCTTCGCTAGCTTCTCGGCTATCCCCTTTAGCTCGCTCCCCTTACCAACTATAGTTAGGATATAGTAGCTCGCCGCTCCGTATACTACTACGCTCCTTATACACTTCGTATATACCTCCTAGGCCTTCGCGAGGCTCGGGCCCTACGTCTTCGCCGCGATCCTCGTTAGCGCGAACTCCTAGGTAGCGAGCTTCTTCTTAACCGCGCCGCGGTACGCTTACTATAAGAGCTTCTAGTCTAGCTAGACCCTAAGGAACCTAGCGGACTTAACTAGTTTAATATCTATATACCTACCTCTATCTAGGAGGGCGAGCTTAGCTAGGTCTAGCTACTACCTTTGGTTCTTATTAAAGTGGATTAGTTCGTACTTCTACGCTACGAACGCTATTCCCTACGTTCCCGCCTACTTTAAGCAGGTTCCCTACGCTCGCTCGAGCTAGCGGATATTCACCTTGGCCGACTTTCCGAACACTAGTAGGTTCGTATCGTCGGCGAAGCCCGCTATACTAAGGTGTAGGTGCTCTCTCCTTAGGTCCTTGTATAGTAATACAATGTATAAGATGAACAGGACGGGCAATAGGGGGGACCCCTAGGGCACCCCCGCTGTAACTAGGATATCGTCTGTTGCCTTCCTGTCGAAGTAGAGGATCGCGACCCTGTCCGTCAGCCATTCCCGCACCTAGAGTACTATCTACTTTAGGTAGCCGAGCTCCCGGAGCGTAGCTAGTAGTCTGACGTAGTTGACTATGTCGAAGGCTCCGGCGATATCTAGTTGCAGGAGGGATACCAAGGCGCCTTGGCGCTATACCTCCTAGACCTGGGCCACGACTAGTCGGACCGCTAGCTCGGTCGATCTGCTCGCCCGGTTGCCTATCTGCTCGGTGGGGAGCAGCCCGTAGACCTCCGCCGCCGCTGTGATCCTTCTCGCCACCACTGCCTCGATCACCTTCCCTACGGTCGGGAGCAGCGCAATGGGGCGCCTAATATATAGGCTACTAGTATCCTAAGCATATAGAACACCTAGCCCTAGGGTCTACTAGTAGCGGCAACTATCCCCCTAACCTAAAACAAGCCGGAGGACGAAGGTATAGCTAGCGGAGAGGATAATCTTTAAAACTATACTCTAGAACACTAGAGGCGTAAAGCAGAATATAGAGATTCTGCTAGAGGAGGCGGAGTTCGATATAATCGCGGTCCAGGAACTATAGCTTAGTAAGCAGGGGGTAGCCCACTACCCCCAGAGCTTACAGTACTACCTAGTTCATATACAATAGGGAAAAGCGGCGATATACATATATAAGAAGTTCAACATCGGACAGTAGGAATATAAGGCGAGCGCGTAGTAGTATAGGGTATAGTTCCTGGAGCTAGGGAGGAGGGGTCTAGAGCTCTGGTTAGTATATAATAACTATACGGTAGATAAGACTATCCTGAAGAGCCTCCTAGCCTATCGGGGCCTGGCCTACGCTACAATCCTAGCAGGAGACTTCAACCTCTAGAACCTGGTCTAGGATAAGTTCGGGCGGTACGAGAGGAAGTCCAAGGAGCTCCTTAAGCTAGCTTATAAGTAGGACCTAAGCCTATAAACCCTATAGGGTATAGTTATAAGAACCCCTATAGGAGAGCAAAGGGGCAAGACGTTAACGATCGACTATATCTAGGCCTTAATAGACCTAACAACAACGTATTCGGGGAAGAAGATTAGGGGAGGGTCGGACTACTACCTACAGGTGCTTAAAGTGAAGCTCGATAGCCTATTCCTAAAGGGGAAGGCGCTAGAAGGGTAGAACTAGAAGAAGGTCTTAGAGAAGCTAATAAAGGTAGAGGTAGCGTACTTGCCGCTAAGGATATAGCTCGACGATAGAGGACCGGAGGGGCTAAAGGCAAGGATCAAGATAAGAAAGGGGCTAGAGGAGGTGTTTAAAGAGCTGGCTACGGAGCTAATAGCTATCGCCTACGCGATAGCCTCTAGGAGGAAGGAATTAAGGGGGAGGAGCTCCCTATAGTAGATAGGAAAGGTAGAGGAGGCGTCGAAGGCAGCGAAGGAGGCGGAGAGGGAGCTCCGGAGGACCCTTACGTAGTTCTGTAAGGAGAAGCTTAACGAGAAGTAAAGAGAGCTAGCAATGGAAATGGCGGAAGAAAAGAGGCGCTCCTAGAGGAAGACGATCGAGGAAGCTAGGGAGGAGACCCTATAGTAGCTCGAGCGATAGGCAAGGCTTAGGAGCTTCCTCCCCCCCGAGCTACCGAAACTCCCGGCCCTAAAGGGCCTAGATAGTAGCCTAGATCTAACGATGTACTAGAACAAGGCGGAGGCGCTCGCGAAGAAGTTCTTCCTAAGCCTAGGGGCGGACCTTAGCGATATCTAGGACCTGGACCTTAAGGAGGAGTAGGAACAGGGGTTCAAGGTCTAGGAACTTATAAGCTTCCTAGCGATAGAAGCGGTATAGGATAAAGCGAGCCTATAGAAGGCCCTAGGGGAGGATATACTCCCGATAGGATTCCTGAAAGCGTGCGGCTAACCGCTAAGCTAGATCCTTACGGCCCTGACCATAAGGTGCCTGTAGCTAGTATAGTTCCTAGCCGCGTTTAAGAGAGCTAAGACGGTAGTCCTATAGAAGCTAGGAAAGACACCTAATATATACTATACCCTAGGAGGTTACCGCCCTATTGCGCTGCTCCCGACTATAGGGAAGGTGATCGAGGTAGTGGTAGCAAGAAGGATTATAGCGGCGGCGGAGGTCTACAGGCTGCTCCCTACCGAGCAGATAGGTAACTAGGCGAGTAGATCGACCGAGCTAGCGGTCTGACTGGTCGTAGCCTAGGTCTAGGAGGCATGGCGCCAAGGCGCCTTAGCATCCCTCCTGCAACTAGATATCGCCGGAGCCTTTAATATAGTTAACTACGTTAGACTACTAGCTACGCTCCGGGAGCTCGGCTACCTAAAGTAGATAGTACTCTAGGTGCGGGAATAGCTAACGGACAGGGTCGCGATCCTCTACTTTGACAGGAAGGCAATAGACGATATCCTAGTTATAGCGGGGGTACCCTAGGGGTCCCCCCTATCGCCCGTCCTATTTATCTTATATATTGTATTACTATATAAGGACCTAAGGAGAGAGTACCTATACCTTAGTATAGCGGGCTTCGCCGACGACACGAACCTACTAGTGTTTAGAAAGTCGGCCGAGGTAAACATCCGCTAGCTCGAGCGAGCGTAGGGAACCTGCTTGAAGTAGGCGGGAACGTAGGGAATAGCGTTCGTAGCGTAGAAGTACAAACTAATCCACTTTAATAAGAACTAAAGGTAGTAGCTAGACCTAGCTAAGCTCGCCTTCCTAGATAGAGGTAGGTATATAGATATTAAACTAGTTAAGTCCGCTAGGTTCCTTAGGGTCTAGCTAGACTAGAAGCTCTTATAGCAAGCGTACTACGGCGCAGTTAAGAAGAAGCTCGCTACCTAGGAGTTCGCGCTAACAAGGATCGCAGCGAAGACGTAGGGCCCGAGCCTTACGAAGGCCTAGGAGGTATATACAAAGTGTATAAGGAGCGTAGTAGCATACGGAGCGGCAAGCTACTACGTCCTAACTACGGTCGGCAAGGGGAGTAAGCTAAAGGGGATAGCTAAGAAGCTAGCGAAGGACTAGAGTAGAGGCCTCTATATAGTAGCGGGAGGCTATAGAACTACGCTAATTAGGTACCTAGAGACAGAGGCCTAGGTCCTACTAGTAGACCTTTACCTAAACAAGCAGCTAGCTAACTTCGAAGCTAGGATATACGAACTACTCCTTTAGTTAGGGGAGGGACTAGGGCGCCCCCTAGTTATAGTAGCGAGCTTAATCTAGGAGGCGTATACTAAGCTATTTAGGAGGTTCTAGAAGAGGAGCGGGAGGACGTAAGGGAGGAAGCCTAGGCTAGGCCTATAGGGGCTAATAGCGGTTAAGAGAGTAGTAGCTATAGCAAACAAGTAGGCTAAGTAAAAGTAGAAGATAAGGAAGCTAAAGAACAAGACCCTCGATATAGATAGAGTAGTAGAACTCGCCTAGTAGGAGCGTAAGATAGCGGCCTAGGAGAGGCGCGCTACGCTTATAACAAGAGCAAGAAGACCTATATACCGCTTGGTAGACAAGGACCCCCCGATATAACTATTTACAGACCTTGCCCTTAAGAGACACGAGGGTCTAAGCAAGGCTTAGAGCTCCCTACTCGCCTAGGCGCGTAGCGGGGACATCGGCCTCTAGGAGTACCTAAATAGGGTAAACGTCCTAGAGATTACTACGCTATACTACGAGTACAGCGAGGGCAAAGAAACGATCGAACACCTAGTAGTATAGTATAAAGATCTACCGAAGTATAGAACCTAGGAGGAGTTACAAATATAGTTACAACGGGATCTGTAGCTCGTCTTGCGACGAGCTATATAGCTATATAAGAGCTTAGCAAAGGTAGTTATTAGCTAGTTAATAGATTCGGGGCGCCTAACGGAGTATAGTGTAGCTTGTAGGCTGCAACTAGAAGCTACGATAGCCGCGAAAGCGGCTAAGAGTAGCGGAGAGGGTATAGGAAGTGCCGAATCGAGCCGCTAAGGGAGACAGGGGCTACCTTTAATACGTAGTATGATGGATTCAAAGCGCTGAAGTAGAAGCGTAGGCAGGGGTTTTTACCCGGCCCCCTGTTCAGGGGGTACGGTTTCCTTTGTATATAAACCAGTAGCAGGACCGGCGCGCCGTAAGGCATATCGGAGTACGAATAAATAATATATAGAGGGGTTCGCATACACACTCCCCCGGGGTTATTTTATGTATATAGATAATGCGTCATGAAGCTCACTTCGTTTCTCTTAACCACCACCCGGGAACCTGTTTCAATGTCGGTGATGTTCTTCTGTATTTCCTTGATTTGAATGTTTCTCTTGTTTCTCTTTAATCCATACTAGCTTCATCTGTGTGCTGTGCTGATTTTGACACTGTCTGCGCCGCTGGCTTGCGCCGGCATGGGTGTGCCGAGGCGGGGTTAGGTTCTTGCCGTCTAGGTTTAGTTATTTTTATACGAGGAATGTGGTCCAATTGCCGAGTGAGTGTTCTCCACAGCCTCTTCACTGCGCATCGGGATTGCGCCCATCTGTGGGTGTTGGGACCCAACTTGACTGCAGTACAGAGGCATAGGTGTGAGGTGTACATGTGGGTGGCGAGATCATGTCGAATTGGCCCTGAGACCTTCGTGACTACAGCTTTGTAGTGCCTCGACCGAGTAGCCGAGACTCACAGCTGCGCGAGTCTCCCGCACAATGCAAGTTCCGGATTTCTGCGCGCCGGAAGCCGGCGATCTGTCCAAGTGCCTTTGTATCAAACAACAAAGAAACTAGTAAGCCGTCGGGAAATCAGGTCGAGGTGTTCTCGGCCGTCACGGGAATGTTGGGCCACGTGGTTTCCCGTCTTTGTCCTCCGACATTCATTTTCAAAGTGTCATCAAGTGTGTCCGGGGGAACTCCGGCCATCGTAGATTTTGGGTTTGAATCCTCTACAATGGTCCGGAGAGTGAAAGATGGTGGGTCAAGCCAGTGCTTGGTTCCCCGCCGGCAGCAAGAGCCAAGAATGGAAGCTGCTTGGGACTGAAGTTGACCCCGCAAAGCCAAACCGAACGTTCCCCTCGACGGTCTCGAAAAGGCAGGTCAGGTAAACCTGGGGTGACTAGGTACTTGTTTCGCTCAAAGTGAGAGGATACTGGCAGACATTTAAGGCGAGTATGGGGAAAGATGTTGTGGATGTTGGACAAAGCAAGATCTTGTCGAGCGGCTCTTGCATCTCGAATGCTTGCATGGTCTGGGTTCTGCTTTCCGTGTCCGAGAGCATTGCTTGTGAGCGCCACAAAAGCTAAGCCAAGTCTCTGTGCTAAAAGGTACCGCTGGCACCACTATATCCTTGTCCAAGTCTAGGTACTGGGAATCGCCCAATACAGCCCCACCTCACCCGTGACGATCGTTTTGGTGCGGCACTGCAGCAGCGGGTTTGGGGTTGGTTGAGGACACAGTTGTAGATAGCACTCAAATTCCCGTGCAGCGGCATCTTCCTCCTTCCCAGTCCACAACTTCACTCGCTGGCGACCCGAGTTCTTGTCCAGCCTACATGTACTGCGCTGCCCTGGGTGCTCCGCACGACACTTTTCGTCTTCGCGACTTCAATCTTCAATCTATCCGCCGGCTTACCCATCGCTGAGCGTCCAGCAGCGTGCCAGCTCCGAACCCTGCCGGCCCACCTCGATCGATCTCCCTTCAATCGCGCATCCCGTTCCCGCCACTGTTCAACACCCCATTTTGCCAGCCGGACTGCCATCACTTCGCCTCGTCTTTATCGAACCCCCTGGTTTCACACAACCGACGCGGACAATGGCGCAGATGCGAGGACCGGGTAGCTACGGCATCGGGGCGTCGAGTGCCTTTGGGGGACAGGCCGAAGACAAGACAGACCAGAGCCCCCTCGACGCGATCCGGCAGCAGACGAGCAAGATTGAGGACATGTTGGATACGCTGAGCGAGCCGATCAAGCCGTACGTGCCCCGGTTGCTACCTGCGCAGCTTCCAAGGTCTCTTGGGCGGGATGTCTGTCGCTGACCTGGCTTTCGTCCCTGACACAGTTACCTCCCTGCCATCGGCCGGTTCCTCATCGTTGTGACCTTCATCGAGGACGCCCTCAGAATAATAACACAATGGAACGACCAATTGCTCTACCTACATGATTACCGCCACAGTGCGTCTCAACCCCTGCCTTCCACCCCCCAACCTTCTTCCCATTCCAGTCTGACCCCAACTAAACAACCCGCTCCGCAGTCCCCTCCGGCCTAACGCACCTCTTCCTCATCATCAACGTCATCGCCATGGCAACCTGCTCGACCATGGTCATCGTCCGCAAGCACTCCGAGTACGCGGTGGGCGGGCTGATGGGCGTCGTCGTGACGCAGGCGCTCGGCTACGGCCTGATCTTCGACCTCAACTTCTTCCTGCGCAACCTGAGCGTCATGGGCGGGCTGCTCATGGTGCTGTCGGACTCGTGGGTGCGCAAGACCAAGGCCTTTGCGGGCCTGCCGCAGCTCGAGGAGAAGGACCGCAAGATGTACTTCCAGCTCGCGGGCCGGGTGCTGTTGATCTTTCTGTTTGTGGGCTTCGTCTTCAGCGGGAAGTGGTCGGTGTGGAGGGTGGTGGTGTGCTTGGTTGGGCTCCTGGCCTGTGTGATGGTGGTGGTGGGGTTCAAGGCCAAGTTTAGCGCGACGCTGCTGGTGGTGATTCTGAGTGTCTTCAATGTGCTGGTGAATAACTTTTGGACTGTGAGTACATTTCGTCCCTTTTCCCTGTTGGAGCAGGTTTGCTGACTTGGTCCTGCAGCTCCACGAGCACCACCCCCACAAGGACTTTGCCAAGTACGACTTCTTCCAGATCCTGTCCATCGTCGGCGGTCTCCTCCTCCTGGTCAACAGCGGTCCGGGCCAGTTCAGCATCGACGAGAAGAAGAAGGTCTACTAGAGGACCGTTGCGCGCACACGCTGGGGACAGCTTCGCGCAGATCTGGGCTTATGAGAACGGAGACAGCAGAGACGAAACAGGCGAGCAGTTCTGATTGATTTGGAAAAAGGCTGCTAGAAGCTGCCAAATCGCTGGTGGCATTAAGGACGGAGTGGAGTCTAGTTGGGCTATCATTCTTGCAACGTAGATGCATTTTTTCATGTAGAAAAAGCCAGCAGCGCAAAGAGCACCAGGCCCACGGCCACGGAGTAGGAGTGGTGTGTTGTGTTGTGTTTATATGGTGTTGGTGGTTTGTTTGTTTTTCATGCCATGTTTGAATGGGGTTTCTCTCTTGCCTTCACACGAGACAGGCGCCATCGGTTCGTGTTGGTACAGTTTTTGCTGTATGTAGAGGGGAGAACTCTTTCCAATAACCCCTGCTCCTGGCCTGCCACTTGTTACCTCGCTATGAGCAACGAGATCATGAAGACTGGGCCTGCGAAAGCATCCTCCCATGTTCATCGGACAAGCGAAGGAAATGTCTCTGCGGCGGGCCGACTGCACCATGAGCAATCCTTATCGTACTCTGCCCCTGGACTCCGCCACTCCTGTCACTTGACGAAGCGTTGAAGCTTGAGTTTTTCTCTCTCCGCTGCTGGGAGCCGCGGCTCGGGTGTCCCGGCTCGGGTGTCCTGGGGTATCCTACGCCCAGACGGGGGGGTTGAGGCGGTGTTCGCGCCCGGGGGTCGTGCCGCCCACTCCAGGTCTTTGACGCCGGACGATTCGTGTGTATCCTACAATCGGCGCCCAGACACCTACGGTATGATCAAATCGTCCATCGACCGCTTGGCAATATCGATGATCCTCATGCACGTGGGCTTCTCGCCTGTCGAGAACGGGATGCCGCCGCCGGGGGGCTTTGGCATCGCGCCGGACGCCATCAGCTGATCCATCAGCGCATGGCGCCGACGGGAGCGTTCCTCCATCATGTGGATGATGTCCTTGAGCCCCGGCTGCTTCGCGCCCTCCACGTCGAAGCCGGACGCCGTCATCTCGTTGATGCCGTAGACGTCCAGCTTCAGCAGCGCGCGCACCGTCAGCCGCCACAGCACGGGCTCCAGCTTCGCGCCCTCCAGCCTCTCGGTGCCCCCGCACCGCGACGAGCCCTGGTTGGCCATCCAGCCCCAGATCCCGCCGTAGCCCCGCAGGGTGAAGGTGATGGTGCGCCGCTCTGCGTCGGCTGCGGCGGCGGTGCCGTCGACCATGCCCAGGATGCGCATGTACGCGTCGGAGAGGGAGGGGAGCAGGGCGCCGAGCATCATCATGCTCTGGATGGAGGACACGGGTATTGCGCATGTGGGCCCGAGCGGCGGGTCGCCGCATACCGGGCAGAGGATGGTGTCGTGCGCCGTTTTGGCGGCGGTGCGCGCGACCATCATTGCCTCGCCGACTTCGGCGGGGAGGGTCTGGAGGGAGTCGAGGGCGAGATAGAGCGCGGCGAGACAGCTGCAGCGTGTCTGGGGGCTCTCTGGCTCTGGGGCCGAAGAGCGTGCGCTTGGAGAGCTTGTGGACGGCGGGGAGAGAGCGGGTGGTGTCTCGGCGAGAGTGGCGCGATCGGCTGACATGAGCCGGGCAACCTCGTCGGGGGTGAACTCGAGTGTTTGGGGTGGCGCAGTGGTAGGCGGATCAAAGTTGATGTCACCGAGATGGTCGTTCATCGGCCAGAAGGCGCCTCGGGAGATCTGTGTATTCTCGGCTCTCTCTGAGCATGCGCTGGGATCTGGGCTCGTGGCAGTTTGGTCTGGTATGTATAGAAACTCGGGCAGGATCTCCGAGTTCGGATCTACCAAGTCTAGGAAGTTGACGTCCGTGTTGTTCATATCGAAAAACGAAAGATCCAGGTCCATGCCTATGGCGCTGTCGAATTCAAACCCAGGGATGGCAACTGCGTCACCCGCGTCGTTCAGTGGTTCAATTGCTGGCGCTGGCACAGGCGCTGCCGGCTCGACAGCGCGATGCTTCCGTGGTCTGCCCATTCGCTTTTGTGGCGAATAGACACATTTGATGTCCTGACGCTTGCAGCGACCGCATCCATCGCTTTCCTTGGTACAGGCGAGCTTCCTACTTCCTGCAAGCATGGGTCAGTGAGATCAGATGGAATAGGTGGGTTCTTGGGACAAGTCCTACGGCACTCGTCGCAAGCCCGGCGCTTGGTTTGTTCTGGCTTGACTTTTGTGTCCATGTCTGCGGTCGGGGTGATTGTGGGGGAAACAGTGGGAAGGTGGCCTTGGTAGGAAGAGGAGCGAACTCGTTGTTGGCTCAAAAGAGCTTCGGTTGTTTCGCGTTAACAATACAAGTCGTCGGAACCTGTAAACCCAGGCCGCATCAGTTGCGTAAGACGGGCAAAGTGGGGTACATGCATGTTGTTTCACGAGCGGCGTGTCAAGCAGGATTCACATCAAAGCGACAGACAGACATCTTGAGCAACTTTCTTAGTAAGTAGGTTTACTCGCTTCAAAATCTACCGAGGATGGATCATGATTGAGTACAATTTCTGCCTGGGAGGTAGATTTTCCAACTCTTTGTTCCATGTTCTGCGCGTGTATTGAACTCGCTTCCTTCAGACCACTGGTAATTACAAGTGCGCTTCGGGGACTGGGAGCCCATCAAGGTGCACGATTCGCCCACGACGCATATGGTGGCGTAGAGGCTCGCCAAATCCAGAAATGTGTGTCATATACCGAAAACCCATTATATCATATTAATGTGTCTTAGAACTGTATTTGTCTGACTTGGTAACAGTTTGGAAAAACACTCTCTGTTGGACTCGGGCGTCAAGTCACTCGGAGGGGTGACGAACAGGGGCGACTACGGGAGTGCCCGCAGATAACAAATTTGATCGGGGCTAGTGCTGTTGGACTTTCTTCCCCCATGCAGGCGGTGAAGCTGAGCTCCCCGCCAAAACTTTTGATAAACCTGGCAGAAAAAAAAGTCCCACGCTTTGGCCAGCAACTTCTGGGCCCGTTGCTGCAGAGAAAAACATACCGAGACAACCGACACAATGGGGTTAAAGCAAGCAGACAAGAAGCGCAAATCGGTCGCGGCGGACCCCCAATCCGACGACGAGCTCGGCAATGGCCTTTTCGACGGCGTTTTGTCGGCAAGCGAGGATGAGGACGACTACGTTCCCTCGGGGGAAGAGGACGGCGTTGGCGAGAGCGATAGCGAGGTCACCGAAGGCAGCGAGGATGAGGATGAGGAGGAGGACGACGCGGAGGACGATGATGCTTTCCTAAGCGACGACATTCCCTCGGACATCGACGGCGAGGAGGAGATGGGCAAGCTCGTCAAGGAGGCAACAGAACTCGAGATCACAGAACCCGGCGTCGACCCAAAGCGGAAAGAGACGGGCGACGTTGAGCAGAACTACAGGGTCGAGAAGGATGCCAATGGCGGGGAGCGATATGTCTACGAGTGTGTTGCCCGACGACACGTCCCGTTCCAAGCTGGGTACTGACACGGCATAAACAGGGAGGTTGACCCTGTCTACGATTCCGACGACTCAGACGCCAAAGGTCCCGTCAACACGATCGGCGAAATCCCCCTGACCTTTTACGATAGGTGGGCTCCCTCACCGATGCGGGCAATTGCGCGGCCATGCTAAGCCTTCCGTCTCTAGTTATCCCCACATCGGCTACGACATCAATGGCAAGAAAATCATGCGCCCAGCGACGGGCGATGCGCTGCAGAGTCTGCTCGACAGCATCGAAGTGCCCAAGGGCTGGACAGGGTTGACCGATGTGAACACTGGCAACCCGCTCAACCTCACGTACGCTGACCCCAACTCAACCCGCGCGATCGAACCGTCCTAATATACTTCTTCTAGTCAAGAAGAGTTGGAGCTCGTTCGCCGAGTACAGATGGGTCTCATTCCCAATGAGCTCGAGGACCCATACCCCGACACCGTCGAGTACTTCACGTCCGTCGAGGAGAAGATGCGTAAGGACCATGTCAGCGCCCTCGGAATCCAGCACGAGCTAACAGCAGGCAGCCCTGAGCAGCGCCCCCGAGCCCAAGCGACGCTTCCTCCCATCCAAGAACGAGGCCAAGCAAATTATGAAGCTGGTCCGCGCCATTCGGGAGGGCAGGATTCTGCCGTACAAGCCGCACGAGGAGCGCGAGAGGGAAGAGGAGGAGAAGGAAGAGGTGCATTTCGATCTGTGGCAGAACGAGGAGTACCAAGAGCCCAACCCGATGCACATCCCGGCACCCAAGCTCCCGCCTCCTGGCTACGATCTCAGCTACAACCCTCCACAAGAATACCTGCCGTGTGTTTCCCCTTGCGCGCGTTTCGACCTTGACACGCCACTGACAGCCATTACAGGACCCAGGAGGAGCGAGAGGAATGGGAAAACGCCGACCCCGAGGACCGCGAAAAGGAGTACCTCCCGCAGCAGTACAATGCGTTACGGAAGGTCCCTGCCTGGGGTAGCTTGGTCAAGGAGCGGTTCGAGCGGTGCATGGTACGTGGATCGTGGACGTTGGTGTGGCTTCGCAGGACTGACCCCCTTCTTCAACAGGACCTCTATTTGGCCCCTCGCGTGCGGAAGAACCGGCTTAATATCGACCCCAACTCGCTGCTTCCGAAGCTGCCGTCTCCTTCCGAGCTCAAACCTTTCCCTACTGTCGTCCAAACCATTTTCCGCGGCCATGAGGGCAGGGTACGGAGCGTTTCGGTTGATCCGGTAAGTGCTGCATGCAAAACCTGGGCTGCAACGAGGGTCAACTTGTTCAGCAATGCTGACTTTGAGCAATAGACCGGCGTTGCGCTGGCAACCGGAGGTGACGACGGTACCGTGCGAGTATGGGAACTCCTGACAGGCCGGCAGGTCTGGTCTGTCAAGCTCAGCAGTGACGAGCCCGTCAACACGGTTAGGTGGCGGCCTACCAAGGACTCGTTCATCCTGGCGGCTGCTACGGGCGAAGACGTCTTCATGATGGTTCCGACACATGCCAGCGTCACCCCGGCTCTCGACCAGGCGAGCCGGGACGTCCTGGCGACAGGTTTCGGGTACGCGACACACAAACAGCAGCAGGCCCCCGATGGCAAGGAGCCACCCGCAAAATGGGCCCGGCCCGGGACCAAGCTCGAGGACGAGGGCGTCTTGATCAGGATCACGGTGAGGTCGACGATCAAGGTCATCAACTGGCACAGGAGAGGCGACCATTTTGCGACCGTCTCGCCCACCGGCCAGCGCAGCTCCGTGGCCATCCACACGCTCTCGAAACACCTCACCCAGATACCCTTCCGGAAACTCTCCGGCCTCGCACAGACAGCCGCCTTCCACCCGCTACGGCCGCTGTTCTTTGTCGCCACACAGCGCACGATCCGCTGCTACGACCTGCAGAAGCTAGAACTGATCAAGGTTGTCCAGCCCGGCGCGAAGTGGTATGTCCCGTATCCCCTGCGGCCCCCCGGCGAGCGGACTTTAGGATTGGATATGTAGACTGACGGCGCCCATCCTAGGATCTCGTCATTTGACATCCACCCCGGCGGCGACAACCTGATTGTGGGCAGCTACGACAAGCGCCTCCTCTGGCATGACATGGACCTGTCCAACCGGCCGTACAAGACGATGAGGTTCCACGGCGAAGCCATCCGTCAGGTCCGGTACCACCGCGGCGGGCTCCCGCTCTTCGCCGACGCCAGCGACGACGGCTCGCTGCAGATCTTCCACGGCAAGGTTCCGAACGACCAATTGGAGAACCCGACCATCGTCCCCGTCAAAATGCTCAAGGGACACAAGGTCGTCAACAAGCTCGGCGTACTAGACATTGACTGGCACCCACGGGAGCCCTGGTGCGTGAGTGCCGGAGCTGACGGGACTGCCCGGCTGTGGATGTAAAGAAGAAGGAGGAGGCGACTGGTCGGGCGGATTCGATTTAGAAGACTTCATGTACGTAAGTGCTTTCCCCAGAGGAGTTTGCGGGCATCTCGGAATGTAGGCCTTGGCCCGTCAGGCTCGATACCATATATCTGCTTCTGTTATTGGGCAGGAAGTGCAGTTGTTTCGTGTTCCCCCTTTCCTCTCCCTGTTTTTTCTGTTGCCTGTCTCCCCCTGTGCCTTCCCCTCTGCCATCGCCGAGTATATAACCGGATTCGAATGCAACCCGGCAATGGCGCCGTGTGGTAATGGACATGGTGATCATTTTTTATTCATGGCATCTGACGATGCTGCTAATGCTCCAGGCCAGAACCCATAACTGGAAAGTAAGCTTTTAGCCCCCTTGTTTCTTTAACCTTAGCCAATACCCAACTGATGTTCCCAACCTTTTCCTCTATACACCCAGAATCAAACGATACTGTGAAAGCTAAACCATATATAGGGAATGTCGGTGACCCAACCAACCAGAAGAAGACCGGGATGGTACGCAGAGACCGATGAGGATTGCGTGCCGGGAACCGGGGGATATTGAACAGAATCCAAAAAGCAGAATCCAAGAAACCGAGAAATACAAGGGTCCAAGAGAAGAAGATAAAGTGGAGAAGGGGAAAACACATGCAACCAACCTTGCCCAAGATCCCAGTCATAAACAGAAACGACAACGCCCGATCCCCACCCAAGCAAGGGGTACCACGTCGGCGGCGGACCCCAGCAGCCACCCTGCCACCTTGCGTCGGCGTCGACCTCCCTCGCTCCTCGCCATCACCACCACCACCGCCCGCCTGTCAACTCATCGACACGCGGCTCCCAAACGACCCAGCAACGTCATCACACCACGCCCCCGCAGCGGCAACCTCATCGCCGCCATCGATCCCCGCCGCCGGCACCATCGCCCAGCCGTGGCCCGGCGCGCTGCTGCTCGCCGCGCTGGACATGTGGTTCCGCGCGGCCCGCACGCTGCCATAGCTCCGGTTCCCCGACCGGAGGCGGTCGCCCATGCCGGCGCCATCGACCCAGCCCCTGATGCTGCCATTGTGGTATTGGTCGAGGGCGCGCTGGTGCGCGGCCATGTTGGAGGCCGTCAGCAGCACGGTGGGCGCCGGGGGGGAACTGCCGAAGAGCAGGCCCATCGGGAGGTCGCCGACCAGGGCGCAGGCGGCGTTGGGGGCGAACGCGGGCAGGGTGTCGTCTGTGCCGGCCGATTCGGCAGTTTCGGTGGAGGAGCCGCCGTTGGAGGGGGGGGTGTGCGGGTTGGTGGCGCTCGCGGCGGAGGGGGAGGGGACAGGGCGGATGGGGTAGGTGGTGTTGTTGCTTTGCTCCGGGGCGGCGAGGAGGGAGTCGTTGGACGAGGCGTTGCCGCGCTGGCTCGAGGACATGTTGTCATCGTTGAGCTGGGGGGATCGCGACTTTGTGTGCATGTCGGTGCCGAACACGACAACCCAGCCATCGCTCTGGGTGGAGCTTCGGGTCGGGGAACGCATGCCGTGGATGGAATCGAGAGACGGGTCCTGGGTGAGGTTCAACATGATGCTGGCTGGGTACATGGATGTCAAAGGAATGTCTCACTGAATCGACGAAGGAAAGCGATGGGGGTTCTGGATGAGACCAGGCGAGACGACGATATTAGGTACGACTGCTGCGTGCGGCGGCGGTGGGCGAGGGCCCTATAAAACGAGGAGGCAAGATGGTTGGGACAAAACTGGTGCTTT
Organism: Trichocladium antarcticum; assembly: GCA_033297235.1. Classification (NCBI taxonomy): domain Eukaryota; kingdom Fungi; phylum Ascomycota; class Sordariomycetes; order Sordariales; family Chaetomiaceae; genus Trichocladium; species Trichocladium antarcticum. The sequence goes on from MU853403.1 coordinate 492,229, forward strand.
GCATTGACCTTTTGTTGGGTCTTTTGGCAGTGCAGTGGCAGAAGGGGGGGTGGGAGAGTGAACCGGAAGGAGGAGGAGGAGGGGTGCTGTTAAATAGGCGCCAGCTCAACACAGCTCAACCACCCACCACGGACTTCAGTGCTCGGGATTGACCACGGAAACCAAATCAACCAGCTGAGAGAGGCGGCGGGATTTCAACAGGGGAATGGCTAAACTCAACAGCATCACGTCGGGCGCGGACGCCGTAGAGACGAGGGGTCATGTGGGGATGTCGACGCTTGCACGAGCTGCTGGGGGAGCTGCTGGGGGAGCTGCTGGGGGAGCTGCTGGGGGAGCTGCTGGGGGAACGGGCGGATGGGCGACCAGAGCGTGCTTGCGCTTGAGCTGTGCAACCTGGAGCGTGATGGAGAAAAGATTGAGCAGCAGGTTGCCCTGGTTGGGTGGATGGCTTTGGCAGCTCGCAGAAAATCTACAGCCTTCTCCGTTTGTCGGACTTGACCACGCGACCAAAGCTGCCACTGCCACTTCGTCTTGTCTCATCTCGAGATTGACCAACGGCTTGCATCTCGCGCAATCTTCATCGAGGTCGACAAGTCGTCCACGGAAGGAGTTCAGATCACAAAGAATTGACGGCGGCCCCATTGGGAAAGTACATATACACGTCAAACCAAAACGAGGAAGGTTCAGCTGCCATCTGATTCCCGGCCCTTGTTTGGATGACGTAAACTACATACATACACAGCTGGCCACGGCAGATTCCATAGGTACCGTTCACACCGGATCTTGTAACAAAGAGTCAATTTTGATCCGATGGTGTTTCGACCACCTCTCTTGGCACCTGTGGGTCCGACCCACACCACCTTGGGCACTCTGTAGCTAGCGCACAGCCATCTCTGGCCTCTCTTTTCCCCTCATCATCATCAATATTGAGCCTCACTTTGCCCCTACCAATTGCGCTGTGAGCCTCCAAGAACCTCAGTGCCCTGCTGCCCCGTAATTCGCCAATGCCACAGAGCGCCGCGACCATGCCCTCTGGACTCCGGGAGACAAAATTCAACGCACCGCAGCCAACCACTGCCGGCCAACACATACATACGCGTCTAAATGCCGTCTGTCCTCACTCCGAACATGCAGTTACATGTATGTATATATGCACATATGTACATGTACGGATACATGTATGTACATACAAACCGTCCGTCGTGCCCGCTGCGAAGTCCGCACATTTAAGTAATCGCAGATCCTCAGCCCGCTGCTTAGAAGCTTGGCAAGAGTACCTACATACCTACAGCGCGCGACAGGGATCCCCCCAGGCCCCCAAGCACCCACCCCAACCAACACTTCTTCCACGCGTCTTCTCAACACCGTTCCTGAGTCCCCGCCTCCCCAGCTCCCTCCCCTTCCGGATGCACCTACATGTATGTACATGGCGACTGCCGCCGCGTATGCTTTGCCCAGGGACGCCAAGGTCGCATCGATACATGTATGTAGGTCAGCAGCCCCGAATGCAGGAAGTTACTGTACCGTACCTCCGATACAGATTTTATTACATACATAGTCGGAACCCCCTCCCTGTCTCGGGCCCTGGCACCGAAGAACAACTCTTGCCGCGCCACCACGCAAGCCCGGCGCGCCGATCGCCATTGTGACCATACACACTAGGTAGCATCCGCTCGTACCTTTCACACAGCAGTGTAGTCGGGCAGTCAGGTCGAGAAGTCGGGCAGAACTGCATTCAGCCTCTCCCCCCTACCAAATCTGTCCTCAACACTATCACCATCACCATCATCTTCCAGCCCCAGCCCGTCTTACGTTACATTTCCTTTCCACCGCCCGTTTCGTCCCGGCCCCCACGCCAGCGGACCAAGAGAATATTTGTTTTTGTATTTGAAAGGACCGTCTGTCTGTTTCTATTGGATCCCACCACAGACGGAAAGCTTCTAGAAGGATGCGGGTAGTAGTACATACACAAGCCCAAAGTCTAATGCCAGAACCGGCTACCAGCCGTGCCCTGTCACGAATCCATGTGTCCCCACCAAGGCAAGGCTGGCCGCGATAATAACAGCCGTGAATAGAATACGTCTTCTGCCACCCCCCCTGCCGTTGCCACTCCACCAGTTTTCTAGTCAGCATCCTGTACAAGTTGCCCACCCGCTACGGTTTGAACACCTTCCACGGTTTGGACGCCCTGTGCAGTCTGAACTCTCTCTAGAGTCTGAGCCGGGCCTGCTGCCTTGGACTTCACAGGAACGGTCGGGCCCAGCGCACCTATGCTCTTGGCCCGCATCTTCTCCTTGCCCTTACTCGCGCCTTCACCCTCATCCACTTCGGCCCTATCCCCAGCCAGCCTCTCGGAGCCACCGCTCGGCGTCACCGCCTGGCTCACCTTCCGTCTGAGCCCGCCCGCGCGGTGGCACCGCACTTTCTGATACGCCCGGTCGAGCTCCATCTCAACCGAGCAGCGGATCCTGAGTGCTGCCACGGCCGGCCACACGCTCTGCTCGCCCCGCCGAATCCAATAGTCGAGTGTCTCCTTCGTGGGCGTCTCCATCAGCCGCGCAAACTCAAAGAGCGACACCTCGGGCACAAGCATCATGCTGGCGCCCGGGACCTGCTCGTCGACCAGAAAGCGGCGGGTCGACTGCGACAGCAAGTGCAGTGAGTCCAGCTGACGCAGTCGGTGCCGGACCTCGACGCCCACCATCCGCACTAGGAACGACGCGAACCTGGTCACGGTGTTGCGTCTCCCAACGATCGACGGGCCCTGCATGTCGCTTCGGAGGAAAGGAACCATGTAGGGCCGGGCCTGGCTGACGATGAAGTGGTTCACATTGAAGAGCTGGGCGACGCGGTGCAGCGGGGAACCGCGGCCCGTGTATGACGTGTGCGTCCAATGCTTGAAGTCGACCGTGTTGGCGGGTCTCCAGGGCACGATGTTCCCATTGGAATCCTTGCATAGTATCTTGGTTTCCTTATGTCCGTAGAGGGTCGACGATGAGACATTCGAGGCCACGGCGGCGGTCCATACGAGCTATAATAGCCATCTTAGTCTCGCTTCTTTGCGGCATTGTCAGAGCAAACTTACCACATTGGGAGCAGTCACGTAGTTCAGGACAGTTGGGATACCATGTTGGCCGGACGGCGCGACCGTGATGTTGAGCATTCTCTTGCTGCGCTTGAAGGCCTCTTCAAACGTGAGGTCGCCGATGTTGGTCCGAACGCATCTTTCCAGCACCTTGACGTCCAGAAAGTGGCCTTCCCTCCTGAACCTACGCACCCTGCGCAGCAAGGTCGCCCACCGCGTCCACATTGACTGCTTGGGCTCTTGGTGGGACCCCTTGTGGCCGTTGCCGCTGCCGGTGAAAGCAGAGAGATCGATCCCGTCGCCCTTGAGCACTTCCGTAAGGTGGTCTTCGGGGTGGACGCCCACCAAGGCCGCCATCATGGCTCCCGTTCCTGTTCCCACGATGATACGGGGGAGCAATCCCCGGAGTAACAACGCCTTGACAACACCCAAGTGGCACAGGCCGAAAATGGCCCCGCCTTGAAGCACAAGTGCACTCCGTCCAAAGCCCAGTCTGGTGTCGTGGATAAAGTCGAGCTTGGTCTGAGTCGACATGGTGACCATCTTCATGCGGGCCTCACGCGCGGCATTGGCGCTCGTCGAGCTGTCGTCATCGCCCCCACTACTCCCTCCGGCCACACCACCGACATCCTTTTTGTCATCCTTCTTCTCCCAAACAGGATCCTTCAAGCCGGCAACTCCTCTAGCGATGCCGGGGGGAGGTAGCTCGGCAATGTCCCTGATGGACTCGGCGAACTGGGTGACATACTCCTCAACAAGGTACTTGGTGCCCCCGAAGGCACAGTTGAACATCTTTGGCGACGTGATGTGGCCCAGGTTTCTGACCAAACCAGCCCGCAGGAGATTAACCAGGGCGTAGAGGTCTCCCGCCTGGCGTGCCGCGTCGATCAGCACCACGCGCTCGTTGATCAGGCGGTAGTCATAGTCCTTGCTCGACGGGTTGCTCCGCCAGAGGTCGAGGCCGAGGACGTTATCAAGTCGCAACGCGGCATCCTCCCACGACTCAAAACTAGTCGCGTTGCGCAGGCGGTCGAGCAACTGGTCCTGGGGGTTGCGGTTGCGCCAGTTTCGTCGGAGTCTCTGCACGCCATCGTCAGAATTCGAACTGGTACGCGGCGGGCCAAGGGATGCCAAAAGAAAAAAACCCATACCTGGTTCCAGAAACAGGCCACCTCCATGAACATGGCACAGATGGTGTGGATGAACTGCCACATCTTGACCACTATAAACCTGTCCTCGGGATATGTCTATGGCTGGGCCCGCGGGCGTGACAGACGACAGAATTACCGGTAAAACAAAAAGAAAGTCCAAAAATGCTGCCGGGGGCGATGTCGATGTCTCGGAGATTTCGCGGGTGCGGCAGATGAAGTGAGTGAGACAAGCAACAAGCAAATCCAAGTGCAGATGCAAAATCCAAAGTAGGTAGGCACCACGATGCCTGTTACGAAAGCCGACCTAATCTTGAGGTAAGGCACGATCCAGGCCCTTGTGTCGTCCTTCCCGTCCCATTTCTCCAAGCGGTTGCGCGTTGGGGGAAGGCGTGCCGAAGGGCCGGGGGTTGCCGTCTTGTGCAGATGGGGGTCTATGTACACTAGAGCGCATTCTCGCCCTAGGCATGTGACAGTGCCGTCATGGGCCCTGGTGTCCCCCCGGAATGAGCCTGGGGTACCTAGCACAGCTTGGCGGGGTCAATGATTCAGGTGCGTCAACACATCCGTCCCTGCCATCGGTTTGAGTTGATAGTTGGGTTTGGAAGTTGGGGTTTTCTCACGCTCTGGATATTTTCGAGAATGGTTCGCTCTAGGCGCTAGTGCCGCTCTGCCGCTCTGCCGCGCCGTGGCCGGGACTTGGTGGCCGGGACTTCGATGACAGCCATCTCTCCGTCATCCCGGGCGTCGCCGGAAAACACACGAGGGCAACGCACCAAAATCATCTCATCAAGGTACCTTCTAAAAGTCTAGAACCCATATCGTCTACCATATCCTACGTACGAGGTTGGTAGGATGGTAGCAACGCAAACCCCGTCTAAAATGAGCTCTAAGAGTGAGATGCCCGCTCGTGCACAACTGATGCCGCCGTGGGTATCCCTCTAACCATGCTTCCCAAGCCACAAGACCCAAAGCGGTCCCCAGTTCGCTGACAACAGCAAATGCAAAGCAAGTTGATGCAAAAGCAAGAGCAAGAAGGTGAGTTGGCAGAATGCACTCCTGAGAGCATGATGGTTCGGATTCATGTCCGATGTTTCGCCAACCTGACTCCTGTGACAACTGACTGAATGGGTGACCCATGGGCTAGTCACAGGAGAACTTCGCCGCGAGAATGATGTTTCAATCTTCCGTTGGAGGCGTGCTAGCCGCCTGCCGCAGCAGTTGTTCCTTCACCGCTGCTTCCATATCGCTGGAGCTCATCTCAGCGATGCTCCAGCCCGTCACCTTGTTGGCAAGCTCCAGTTTCTGCTCGCAGGCCCTGTAAACGAGCTCCTCTACGGTGCCTTCGCTGACCAGCCGGATGATCTCGACCGGCCGCGTCTGCCCGAGCCGGTGGGCGCGGTTCTCGGCCTGGATGTCGTCCTGCGGGTTGTCGGACTGGTCAAAGATGATGACCTTGTTGGCGGCGGTCAGATTGATGCCCGTGCCGCCGGAGCCTGTCGTCAGGAGGAAAACCGGGATCGACTCGTCGGCGTTGAATTGGTTGATCAGCTCCTGCCGCGCGCCGACATTGGTATTTCCTTGTAAGGACAGGTATTCGATGCCTTCGGATGCAAGACACTCGCCGAGGATCTCAATCACCTTGGCGAACCTGGTGAACACAAGAGCGCGGTCGCCGTTTGCCTGGTATCCCTTCACGAGCTCAAGAAGCGCCTTGACCTTGGCGCAGTCCATCCAGGAGTCGTCGGGAAGATCGTACGTTCTGATACATCGGTAGTCTCTGCACCACAGATGCAGCTCAAAGTCCGATAGTGCCTTGAGCTCATTTGTGAGGTGATCGAGCCTCGGCTGCTTCAACTCCGACTGGGGCACCTTCTTCATCAAGACCTCGGCCATCTTCTCAACATCACGGTCCTTGAAGTACCGCCGGAACAGCTGCGGGTGGATGGCAGATTTCCGCAACTGGATCCAAACATTATTGTTGTCATTGTCCCGGCCTTCGCCGACCCGGACGCCCGAATCCCGAGAATCCGATTTCCTAAACCGCCTCTCGTATCCTCGGTAGATGGACTCCTGTACGGAATCCATCTTGCATGTGACAAGTTTTGTTGTTTTGGGCGGTAGATCCTTCAACACCTGTTCTTTCCTCCGCTGCAGGATGAAGGGCTCCAAGATCGTTCGAGCACGACCTACCCGCTCACTGGCCAGCAATGCTCCCTTGGAAACAGCTGTCAGCGAGACCTTTTGGTTGAACAACGCTTCCAAGTTGTCAAAGTGATCTTGAAACAAGTTCGGCTCGACAAACTGGAGCAGCGCAATCATCTCCATGAGGTTGTTCTGCACAGGGGTTCCGGACAAAACCACACGCCATTCAGCCGTGATCCGGAGGAGATCTTTGTACAACTTTGTCTTGGGGTTTTTCATTTTGTGGCCTTCGTCAAAAACGGCCACCGTCGGCCGGATCCGGCGGAGATTTGCAATGTCCTCCTGTCGCGAGACCTGTGTGTAGGACGTCAAGACGACATGATAGCTTGCGGGGTCATCGAGGATGTCTTCGGCGATGTCGTCCCGAGCCGATTGACTGCCCTGGTAAAGTGTGACGTTGATCTCGGGAGCGAACCTCTTGAACTCGGCCGCCCAGTTTGCCAATGTGGAAGGTGGCACGAATATGATGTTCGGCCATGGCTGAACTCCTTCGGTACCGTTCTCTTCCCAGTCTTCGACGATCGCGCACATCAGCGAGATGACTTGACAGGTCTTGCCGAGACCCATATCGTCGGCCAAAATGCCGCCGAACCGATGCTTATACATCAAATACAGCCAGTTAAGGCCGTATATCTGGAACGGCTTCATCACGCAACCCGTCATCAGTCTTGGCTGTCTTAGAGGAATGTCAACCAGTTTTGGCGAGTCCTCAATGCTGAGCGGAGTCAAGGGCTTCCCATCATCGGTCTTCGGCTCGTTTCGGAACTGGCCTGTTTGGTCGAGCTTCCACGTTGTCGTCGAGAATTTGATGGTTTCGGCCTGGTCTTCGCACACTTCTATGACGTGGTCGATCTGATCCAAGGAGCGCGCATATGATTTCACGGCGGACACGATCTCGTCCCCGATCGAGACCCTGGCCGATTTCTTGCCCCGTTTCTTCTGGGGAAGTGTCACCTTTCGAGCGTCTTCCAGGTTGTCGAATTTCTGACGCGATACCATGAGCTTCGCGCTGTCTTCCTTGACATTCGCAATTGCGATGAGCCCCATAACATCGCATGTATTGAGGTAGGTCAAAACCCGCTCATCAAACGCGCTTTCTCCTTCGGAATCCGCATCCGTGGTTGCTCGTTGTGGGGTCGCCTTTGCATTTGTGTATCCCTCGTCGCCGTCGTCGTCGCTAACTAGGTCGATCAATTGTTGTCGGCGAGCCGAGAGTTGGCTCGATTTCGGCGGGGATTTGGCTGGGCTCGATGCCCGTGGGCGGCGGCCTTGTACGAGCCGTCGACGGGCCGGCTTCGGAGCTGACAACTTTCGCAATGACTCGACGCTCTCCTGCGAGGAGGAAGAAAGTGACACCCAATCCTTTTGCAGGACGTACGACTTTGCCGGGCTCGTTACAGAGCTCGCAGAGGCTGACTTGGCATTCTGCATCTCAGGTTAGGCCACAGCTACCAGATTTCGGAATACAGGTACTGGGAATGAGCGCACTGTGACGCCATCTGAACTAACCGGCTCTTTACGCAGAAATGAAGAAGGGCGAATATCCCCCCTGGAAGGTTGTTTGTCGTCGTCGGACGAGTCGCCCCCGGCGTAGATTGGCGCATCAAGCTCATTGTCTGAAATCATTATGAACTCCCGTTTCGGCCCACTCTTTGGTATAGAAACAGGCTGCCGAGCAGGAGCCCGGAAGGTAGTACCGGCCGGCGCCATCATGTTTGCGAGTCGACCTGTGCGTTGTACAGGTTGCGGCCTGAACGGAGACGAAGCCGGCACCTCGACGATCGAGTTCGGAGAGGAAGGCTGTTGTATCCTCGAGATGGGTTGGGTTACGATCTGGGTTGGCTGGGTGAAGTATGGCGATTGCGAAATCACGCTGAGCTCGTCGTCGTCGTCGTTGTCGTCGAGGTTGAGTCGGCGGCGGCCGGCGGGCGGCGAGGAGGAGAATTCCATTGCGAAAAATTCGGGATGCTGGGTAGGAGAGAGAGTTTCAAAAACGACAACTGAGAGGCGTGAAACTAGGAGGATCGATGGTTTCGGATCGCGAGTTCGAGCCCCGATACTTGTGGTTTGTGGTTTGCCGCAGTACACAAATCCTTTGAGAGGGTGATTGGGGTGAAAGAACGGCTGCTTGAACAAGAAAAAGGATTCGAAGCCACAAAAGCGACGACAAACGCTTAATGAGAGTGGTTCCTTTTTCCCTTTCGCTTGTCGCGAGCAAAGCAACCAGGCTTAGGAAACAATGAGGAGCTGAAGAAACCGAGTTTCCACTTGGCAAACTGGACCCAACAAACCCCCAAGCCCGCCCCACACGCGTCGACGGGGAATTTTCGGGGTGGGGCGACGCGACAAGGGGGGCTGGTCGCTGCACGTCGACACGTGCCGGTCAATTAAACAAGGGCACTTTCCCAGCATCACCGGATGAACTCACTGTAGGACGCGAACCGAGAAAGTGAGAAACCACATTTTACGGAGTACACTATCAGCGTTTACTTATCAATCCCCCAGCTTCTGGAAAGCTTCGAATACCTCTCTTTGTTAACTCGATCGCATTCGCATTCACAATTGAGCCGGTCACACCCAGCTCGCTCACCAAACCTACCAACCCACCAACTCACCCGCCACCATGGCCACCCGCAGAATCATCTCCGAAGAAAAGACCCTCCTCGAGAAAGACGACAGAATCGGCTCAAGCCCCGCAGCAAATGAGAAATCCAACATCACCCCGGCGGTTCCCACGTACGAACCAGCTCCCCCTCCAAGCTCACCTCTCCACCCCCCACCCCATCCACTCACCAACTCACAATAGCTCCGTCATCATCAAACTTCTCGCCTTCACCTTTGCCATGATCGTGATCCCCATCGGGTCATACTTTGCCACAGTCGACAATCTCTTCAGCGGTAGGCAATGAAAGCTCCCTGTCCATCAGCCAGCCGAACGCCGACCTCCATCTAACATCCGCCACGCAGGCAACTCAACCTACGCCGGCGCGCTCGCAGCCATCATGGCCAACGTGGTCCTCATCGGGTACATTTTTGTGGCCATGGCAGAGGACCAGTCAGACCAGCAGGAGCAACAGGAAGGGCGGGCGCGGTCAAGAGATGGGAAGAAGGTCAGGTGAAGAGGCTCCTTCGTGCACCTTCACATGTACTGTTTTGATGTTTGTAAGTTGGAGGTTATGTGCAAGTAATGTCATCCATCAACCAGCCTCGGGGGTCATCATGGTCCCCCACCGGGCCGGAAGTAGGGCTTGACTGACAAGTGCATTTCGATGTGCATCAAGAAGGGCCATGATATATATTGGCGGTGGTGTAAAAATATGAACCACACGCTCCCCTGTCATTATTTTACGATTCGAATAACTATGTGCCATATAACCCATATCCCTCCCCGTCTAGACCCTTGCATACCACTGACGTTCCAAAAAGTATGGCGACTAAAGGAAGCGGACAACTGATGATAGCCTCCAACACCACCCCATCGCAATACTTTCTTCATGATGGAACCGCAATAAACCTGCCGTGCGCCCCGTAAACCAAACCAATCATACCATAACTCGCATGTACGTCAACAGCCACCTGCCCAAACCATCACCCACATTTTCGCTAGCATGAACGATCCCTCCAACCAGGTCCCAACCCCTTCCGCACAAAACTCCCCTTTCCTCGAAGCCCAGACCACGACACCATCTCCATGCCGTACCTCCGTTGTTGAACGGGGCAAATACAAGACCACCCCGTCCACAGTCCATGGGCAGATCCTGCTGACTTTCCCGCATCTCGGCGTCGGAGCATTGGGTATCAAGCAACAAAAACAAAGGAAATCATTTTCTGACGGGTCGAAGCCAAAGTAGTAATCGCCACTATCCGTGCTTGCTAAAACGTCGTGAAAGCCAACTCTTTCGCTTATCGGGCTGCGGAGTTTGCTGCTGTTGGCCATAAATGCCTGTGATCGCTTTCCTCAGCACCGGTTTTGGCTCTTTGTATGGAACTGGAGGCGCCGCGGTGTCGTAACTGGGTGCTCCGCTTCCGTTCATACCAGCATTCGGGACGCTCACTGTGAACTGAGGCAGCTGGTAGGATGGACTTTGGTTGAAACCAAGGCCGTAGTCGTTCACCGGCTCCGGCTGCCGCCTAGGTACGGCTTGCACCCGCTCGACTGAGCTGTTGTCGCTGCTGGTAGGATCGGTCTGGTACCCTGCCGGCTCCCCCGACGACCCGCTCGCCGATGCGGCCGTGACTGTTTCGTATGATCGATGGTTGGGTGGCGTGGTATATTCATGGGGTGTTTGTTGTCGGATGGCAGAGCTATATTGCGGCTCAGAAGACATTCTTGGCCAACCTCGCCGGCCATTCTGCGCCGAAGGGCCATAGAGCCCGTTCCCCTGTTGTTGCTGGTCGTAATAGGGCTCCCGTTGCCCTTGAGACGCTCCCATGCCGCCTGCCATACCCCCCACCCTGAGGTCGGGTAGGCTACCATCAACCTTGTTGGCGTACATTGTGGAGGGCGCGCGACTTGTGTAATAGCTGTCGTGCGAAAACCGGCCGCCTGGGGCATCTGTTCACTTTATGTGAGTATCATCGCGAGTTAGAAGGAATGGAAACCCGTACTGCCACCATAATGGCTTGTCCGCCGACTCGGTCCCCATGTGGCACCCTCGGTATCTGTTCCACCCCTAATTAACAAGCGGGACCCCGTTGGTATTGGGAGGATGGCATACCTGGACGTAGGATTGATCTGCGATTGCTGTATCCTCCATCGATTGCTGCCTCAAAACTCCGGATCGTGTCCAACGGGCGTTCCCATCTATTGCGGGTCGGGTTAGAACGGTCGGGGTCGGCTGTGTGGGGAGTTGAATTAGCTTTGCGCCACACCCATGACAGTGTCTCAAACCATACCGATCGGGTTGCCGTAAGTGTCTTTGTGTTGAATACTCCTCAACGGAGCAAGAGAGGATTTGCCAGACGCAGCAACCTCAGCTGGAGTTAGTTAGCAGCGGCGCGACATTGAGGTCGCCATGCGCCACTCACAAGGTTCCGCCTCCTGCATCGCAAATGTGGGATCCGCTTTGCTGTGCAGCCTGTGGGATTCTTTTTCAGCAGATGTCTCGGTAAGGTCAACTCTGTGGTTGTTGCCCGAGCCGCGAGACTTGTCCGACCTAAAGCTATAAGATCGAGACTTTCTGGTTGGCAGTGCCGGCCGCGCCGGCGCTGAACGGGACTGGGGCGCGTGCTGCGGCGCGTGCTGGGGCGCGTGCTGCGGCGGGTCCTGGGAAACCTGATAAGATGAAGGGGGTGGAGGATGGGCGGTTGCGGTCGCCATCTTGTCGGCCGGGGGAACGCGACGATTTATTTCTTGGCCAGGGGAATGATGGGTTAGGATTGGCGTATCCGCGAATCCTTGCTCTTGGATGTCGGTCAAAGAGCCAACGGCAGGTCGACAGCAGTGACGAAAGGTGGACTAGTACCAGGGTCCCTAGCGTCACGATCGTCCTGTTGCTTGTTTCGGTATCCGCAGAACCACGGGATGGACCCACGTGGAGTGTCGAAGAGGCGTCGAGGTTGTCTTGTTGATAATGAGCCTGTCGACGTAGATCGCGGTGGTGTTGAAGTTTCGGCTGCAACAAAGGAATCTTGCAAGAGTTGCAAGCAGAGACACAAGGCGGTATCGCAGAGCTGGGCGGCAGCTTTAGGTCGTAGTTTATTAGTAGCTTTTCGTGTCGTCGGGGGCTTTCCAGTATCTGCACACCGACAAAAGTCTTGAAATCTTCTTGCCAAGTATGGTCGGCCACGCAGGTGCTCGAGATGCTGTGAGAAGGAACCGGGAAACAGATCCACTGAAGTACAGCGCTAAGGCCAAAAGGTGACAGCGGATGCTTTTTGACAAGCCCACTGACGTCAACACTTGTCTCCTCACGCCACAAATTCGAAATTGAGACGAAAGGCTCAAAGCTTCTCAACGGTCAACGACGACTGCTGATGTTTGCGTGGTATTCCGTACAAGAACTCTCTTTCAGAATCCTCGACAAATGTCTTCGCGGTTGGTGCTCTGTTGATGACAATAGCGTGACAGTTGACGCCTGCGAATACGAGCTTTGGTCTCCGTTGCGAAAAAATCGCGTAGCGTGCGCAGCAAAAATTCGGCGCTAAGATGCAGCGGTCACTAGGACATCCCAACTCGGGTGCCGGTGCGGTGGTTGGGTCAAGTCTCCGCCGAGGAGGTATCAATGGGAATGGAAAGTCCGATGTTCCGCTGCGCAAAGAAAGCACGATTGTGAAGAGAACGAAGGCGAAAAGGCGGTAGTCAACAATGGACTGTAACAGAAGCGAGAGGCTGTCCAACGCTAGGTGGATTCGCAAACGGGGTTCGGATGCAACGAGAATGATATAGGGCGGCCTGCGACAGAAGAGTGCCTCGGTGCCCAAAAATTGATATGAAAGAAACAGGATAAAAGTTGTGAGGTGGGCAACTGTATTCTTAAGAGTGATTCGGTCTCCGGATGCAATTGGCAGGCCGCCGTGTGGGAGGTGTGGGAAGGCGCAGCATGTTGTCGCGCAAAGCAGGTGGGGATCATCTCATGCGCCGCCTGATTTGCCGCTTGCCGTGCAACTCTTTCCCTGCGTCGTAATCATTTGCAAGTTTTCTAACACGAGTTTCCACCGGCCAGGAGGAGACTGGTGCTACACTACGCTGTCGATTCGCCCACATGCGCCTGGGAACCTACAATCTCATTGCCTCCTTGTCATAGCAAGCAATCGGCGTGGCGGTTGGGTTTGCGATCTGCGAACCGCGGCCAACACATCTGGATTGAACAAGGACCGGGAAGTCCCTGGGACAGTGGCCTGCGCCTCGGATTGGGCACTGGTTGCCAAAACACGCCGTGTTACCGAGCAGCTTCACAGCGAGATATGGAGAAACTCTGGCTCACCTTCCGCCCATTCTGCCGGTCCGCACATGGGCGGCATATGAACAAAAGTGTTCCCAGACACCCAGAAACAAGCTCAGAGTGGAGATGCTTACTACGGTAGTTATGAGGTATCGATTTCCAGCACGGCATTGTGTCATAGCCAGTTCGGCCGATGATCCGCCTAGGTTCTGACGTTTCGGCTCTAGAGCTGCAGGCACTTGCCAAGTTGGCGCGAACGCCACAGGATTTCATGTATTACAACCTGTACCTGCAGGCAAAGCTAGTGCGAAACGGACCGAGGATGTCAAACTGTGATCCATCTTAGCACCAACACACCACGGCAGCTTGCCTCCACCTCCAGGATCCTCCACTTCCAGAATCACGCTGCTTCGAGCCCCCGCCGGAATCATACTCTTGGTTCAAAGCTGCTCTTCCGTGCCAATCACATTGATATATGATAACGACGTATGTACAGATGGGAGGAATTCTTTTCTGCAGTGAGACCGAGTCCCAGATCCCGCTCTATCATACCAGATCAAGTGGCGGATCCCCAACACCGCTCCTCGTCCGGATCGCACGGCATAGTTCAATACCCCGCAGACGCGTACCTGACGGAAGTTTTCGTTGTTCGTGTCACCTCACCTACTCCTGAGCCTCACTGTGGCGCGGGTCATCCCGCGGCCATGCTTTATACATGCGGTTTACAGGAGACAAATGTCCGGATATGCGTGTATGTACTTAATGATATGACAGCAGAGGTGCACCTTGTCTTGCCCCACATTTAACGGCCGATCAAGCCGAGCTTATTTTGGTCTAGCAGCGGGGCGGAACCTCCCACAAACCCACCCTATGTCTCCATCGTCTCCGTTAACTTACCCCCAAGGACCCGGCCATTATGTATGTACCTGCTTGATATCTACCTAGGCAGCCTTGTTCTAGACCGCCCATGCCGGAAACCGGAGACTGTGGGACTTATCTAAAATAGCCAGACATGCCGACCGAATTGTCAGCTCAAGAGTCACAACGCTGAAGCTGCCCGAGAATTTGCTCGCCCGGGGTCGAGACATGGTCGCACATGGCGGGCCGCTGCATCCTCGAGGCGGTCTAATCCGGCACCAGGATGCGCTTCCACAATCAACTGCCCATCATTGCTGACCCGTTCTGCTATGCAGATAGGTAATCGACTGGCTTCTGCAACCGCATGCACCGCCGAACCCTTTGTCCCACTCCCGCCCCGCGCCGAACCGTTGGCCAGTCCCCCGTGTCCCGACGGATGCTTGCCTGAGCAACATGGTAAACCACCGCCGTTTCTGCAATGGCCAATTCGACTTGTCGCGCCAGACTCTGCATGAAATGATCTTACTGCTCGCACCTGGCAAGGAGTATGGCGATCCGTCACACTGTCCAAGGCGCGCCTTTCCCGTATTGCCACATGTCGTGTTCGTCGTGGTACCGGATCTCACCTGAACCTTTTGATAACTGCTCGAGCCCGCCAAATCTTCCCAGTATCTGATATAAATATCAGCGAGCGGAATGTGTTGAATCAGACACCAGGGACCGGTCCAATCTCGGCTGAAATGCAGTTGGGGTCTTGATCGAAAGCTTCTCGCTTGAGAGCCAGTTCAGAAACACTCAAGTTGCTGGCTGGCTCTCCGCCTAACATTCACTCTCCTGCAGCTTGTACCGTCACCCGACGCCGGTAGCGGCCTGTTGGATTTTGTAGCCCATGCTGGCCATTCTTGTTGTTATTGTGACATGAGTGAAGACTGCAAATCTCCCACCGAACTGCCTGGTGTCCTTCATCAGTGAAACACTGTTTTGCACCCGATGTCGCGGATCCTCATGGCATAGTCATCTTGGTATTGCCTCGATTTGAATGCTAGAAGCAGGGCTGCGTGTGTCGAGTCCTTGCTTAACCCTAATGCACCGAAATCATGAACCACCATTACCAACCAACTCCGGCCTAACCCAATCCCTTAAATCGAGGAGGGGTAGAGCATGATGCGAACCGAGGCGCCAAAAGATCTCGCGGGAAGGGGGTGGGCAAACTTCGCCCGTACAACGCCCGAGTTGCCTAGAAACGGTCAGTCAAACCCGTCACACACCGTATGATCATCGTCCAAGCCTACCATGCGGCCGGGTCACCTTGCCCCAGATGACGCGAATCTTGGTGCCGCGCACCTCCTTCTGTCCCCGGTAGACATACGCAACCTTCTTGCCAAGGTAGAAGCTGAATCCCTCGTTAATTCCCGTCCCTCCGCAAGTTGATATCGGGGTTGCGGAACGTACTTGGCAGCGGCGGTGTCATCGACGCCCTCGATCTTCACGAGGCTCGTCTTGGGGTGGACGGTGTGGCGGCCACGCTGGTAGCTCAGGTGGCGACCCCTATGCAGCAGTTTCCGTCAGTCCCTTGGTCCCATCGCCAGTCGGTTCCCCCTTGTTGATCATCGAGAGTCGCGTAATTCGCATCGTGTTCGGAGTTCGGGATTGCAGCTGGGCTCTTGCTTCGGAAGTCTCGTCGGGATTGCACTTACTTGACATATACTATAATACAGTTAGCCAAGCTCAACATTGCACGACGAGTGCAGCAACAGTCGCTGGTATCGCGACTCGAGTTACCCCCGGTTCGCGCCAGCGCTGTTGTTGCAGAAAGTCGGGGTCCGCTCACGTCTATGACCAGCTTCGGTAGGCATTTTGTCGGTTGGGGGTTGCCGATTGATCAATTTGTCCCGGCCACGGTCAAGGGCTATCAGCAAAATGTCGTTGCTGAGTCGGTCCGTCGTTGGGCGTCGTGGTTGTGGCTCGTCTTTCCTTCGCTGCCTCGAATTCAAAAATTCGCGTGGTGCGGGTCGGTAGGGCTTGGGAGGCTGTTTGCGGGGCGGATTATCTGTGGCACCGATTCTTACTCGCAGGCCCGGGAATGGGCG
Source organism: Trichocladium antarcticum (assembly GCA_033297235.1). Classification (NCBI taxonomy): domain Eukaryota; kingdom Fungi; phylum Ascomycota; class Sordariomycetes; order Sordariales; family Chaetomiaceae; genus Trichocladium; species Trichocladium antarcticum. The sequence continues at coordinate 508,499 of MU853403.1, forward strand.
GCTTGGCTCGCCGAAATCCAGTGCCAACCCTGCAGTATTTAATGTGTGGCTGGTGCAGTGAAGCCACAAATGATGCAATCGACCTAGCCGCGATTGTACACTGATACACTGTAAGATGATCCAGATTGCTAATCCAAGCTCATCATATGTGGAGCAAGTGCTCTAATTATTCATCAAAATCGAAGCACAGCGAATTTCATTGTGAATGTTCCGATGCCCGGTGACCACCGTGCAACCTCAACTGAAACACCTCAAACATGTGAAAAGTGGTAGAGTTGGTGTTGCCTGGTTGATGGGCTTCCGCGACTAGGATATCGGACACGGAGAATCTTTATCTATTGTCCAGTCTCTTATCAAACTTTCCGCCAGCAAAAATGGAGCGCGGATAAGTGGTTGGGGTTTTACTCCACCGGTGTTGCGACACCGGCTTGTGGCTTTTTGGGCAGGATTGTGGATGCAATACCACCGAATTGTCCGTCTTGGCCATGCGCCAAGGGAAATGTTCGGTATCAGTGGAAGTGGGTTCCTTCAACAACAGACATTGATGATTGAAGCCCGACTTCTCATCACCACAAGTTTGGCCGCGGAGTTGTAAGCTGGGTTGTCTCATTGGGCTTCTGTCTGCATGCGCAAATCCAATCAAGACACACGACTTGCCAAGCTTTGTCCCGTCCGAGGAGTTGCTGCAGAGAGATTTGGCCTTCAGGCTTGTTCCTCTCAACGGAGTTAACGAGTAGCAAGCGTGGGGGGGTTGAATTCTAGGCCAACCCCTGGCTGACCCAAGCACTATTTGGGGATTTCCGCAATGTGCCATTGCTGCCTGTATCGCAGCCCAGCGCCCACGCGGCGCCCATCCATGGGTTATCAATGGATATTTCTTGGTGACACACGAACCACAGGACCTGAAGGTGCGGGAGGCGAAGAAGGGCGCTGCTCGACCAGAGCTCAAACATTGGGAGCTGAATGACCCAACGATGCGGCGTGCCCCACCATCCCAACCAGATGCAAACCGCCCAGCCGCCGAGCTTGGTTTGACATGGAAGCCTACCTTACCCTCCGTGTTCCGAGACACTGATGCTACAAATGGTGCAACATCTCCGGCGCCCGCGCCTAAAGATCGAATTAAGCCGAACTCCCTTTGCTTTTTAAACTCGAATGGGGGGAGTTGTCGCTGCGCCCGCCCCAAGAACCGGGATTTAAGGCGTTCGGCGTACGGTAGTCTCTGTTACAGCGGGACTAAAGAGCGGCTGCGCCGAGTATTGCGAATGGGCCCACTATAAGCGGTCTGTGTCATTGTACTGTGGGGCAAAACCTTTTTCTCCAGCATCTAGCTGCTTGTTTGGGGGTCTGTGGTTTGTTGGATCGTGATGGGGCGCGTGTGCAGGGGTTAGGATACATGCCGAAAAAACGCAGCGCTGCAAAGCCGAGTCTGGGCACTGAGACCCTTCGGCGTATGTCCTGCCTGTCATTTCCGTACCAAAAGCCGGAAATGCGAGCTTCTTTCCAGGAACTGGTCGGGAATAGCGCAGAGCACATAGATAGATCGCAAATTTCCGTCATCATATTTCTCAATTCCCAATAACTTATGTACCTCTTACCCTGAAGCTTGCCGGACTCTTGATGGAGGAAACCCGTAATACCAATCGGTAACCGCGTAACAGACCAGGGGGCTTTTTTGCTGCCGAGAGCCTTTGCAGTTTCCCTCGCGGGAAGTTCAACGGAAGCCACGCAGTTACGAATCAATGGAGGGGGGGTGTGTCATCCGGAGAAGTCGGAGCAGCAAAAGTGTGTTAATATGCCCGCCCCGGTCCAAGCTTTCCTGTTGTGACAGGCACGTCAGGGCAGAAGGCACGTAAAGGCGGGGACCCTGAGTAAGCTTCCCTCATCGAAATGCCCTGCTCCATGAAGCTCCAGTTCTCTATGCATCGCTCGTCGCCCCTGCCCGGTAGGAATGCCCATTAGCCCCGAAACTTCAGGCCCCCGATCCATTCTCCGTCTTTCACCCAGACGACAGAATTCTTGGACTACGACTTTTTCGACCTTCGACTCTTGCGTACTGGACGTGATATACAGACAGAAGCTGCCGACAAGATGGCCGCCGACCTGCATACTTCTGGAGCGTGAGTCTCTCCCGCCTTCTGCCCCGCTATCAATGACCACGCCCAGCCAGTGGAGCTAGGGGTTGGGCGACCAGGATAGCTCAGTCCGAGTGCATCATGACGCATCGCGATCGCAGACTTTGGTTTTCTTTTTTATGGCAGCAGAACGCTTTCGCCGCGACCGCGGACGCAGCGAGTAAAACGGACATTGTACCAATGCTGACGATTCATCATAGCGCCATCGAGCTCAAGGACAACACTGTCATCGTTGTCCTTGGAGCCTCCGGCGACCTTGCCAAAAAGAAGACGGTATGCTGCCAACGTAGGAAAAGCTTCAAGCACCAATTGACTAATTTTTTATAGTTTCCCGCCCTCTTTGGCCTTGTAAGTTACGAGACGACCCTTCCACCGGGACTCGAGTGAAGGAAATGGCTGAACCCCCGACCAGTACCGAAACCAGTTCCTCCCGAAGGACATCAAGATCGTCGGATATGCGCGAACAAAGATGGACCACGACGAGTACATTCGCCGGATCAAAGCGTACATCAAGACACCCACAAAGGACATCGAGCAGCAATTAGAAGAGTTCTGCGCCGTATGCTCGTATGTGTCGGGCCAGTATGACCGGGACGAGTCGTTCTTGCAGCTCAACAAGCACCTCGAGGAGCTTGAGCACGGCAAGAAAGAGACCAACAGGCTATTCTACATGGCGCTCCCACCCAGCGTTTTCACAATCGTGTCGCAGCACCTGAAGAAGTGCTGCTACCCGAACAAAGGCATTGCCCGTGTCATTGTAGGCTCGAGCTCGTCGCATATCCTGCTACTTGTGCTAACGCTGTGGTAGGTTGAGAAGCCGTTTGGCAAGGACTTGGCGAGCTCCCGGGAGCTCCAGAAGTCTCTCGAGCCCGACTGGAGGGAGGACGAACTCTACCGCATTGACCACTACCTGGGCAAGGAGATGGTGAAGAACATTCTTGTTATGCGGTTCGGCAACTCGTTCCTGGGCGCGACCTGGAACAGGCACCACATCGACAACGTGCAGATTACCTTCAAAGAACCGTTCGGCACGGAAGGCCGCGGGGGTTACTTTGACGAATTCGGCATCATTCGGGATGTTATGCAAAACCACTTGCTCCAGGTCCTCACGCTCCTGGCCATGGAGAGACCGATCTCCTTTTCGGCCGAGGACATCCGGGACGAGAAGGTTCGGGTCCTCCGTGCGATACCCGCCATTGAACCCAAGAACGTCATCATTGGCCAGTACGGGAAGTCGCTTGACGGTAGCAAGCCGTCGTACAAGGAGGACGACACGGTTCCGAAGGACTCGCGATGCCCGACATTCTGCGCCCTTGTTGCCTACATCAAGAACGAGCGGTGGGATGGCGTCCCCTTCATCATGAAGGCAGGCAAGGCGCTCAACGAGCAAAAGACCGAGATTCGCGTGCAATTCAAGGACGTCACTTCTGGGATCTTTAAGGACATCCCGCGGAACGAGCTGGTGATGCGCATCCAGCCGAACGAAAGCGTGTACATCAAGATGAACTCGAAGCTTCCCGGCTTGACCATGCAGACAGTGGTCACGGAGCTCGATCTCACCTACCGGAGACGCTTCTCTGATCTGAAGATCCCCGAGGCATACGAATCGCTTATCCTGGACTGCCTCAAGGGCGACCACTCCAACTTTGTCAGAGACGACGAGCTTGACTCCAGCTGGAGGATCTTTACCCCGCTGCTGCACTACCTGGACGACAACAAGGAGATCATCCCCATGGAGTACCCCTATGGTAAGAAGAGCTGGGATCTACATACTGTCGTTGCCAGCGCTGACTTGTTATCAGGCTCCCGGGGGCCCGCCGTACTCGACGATTTTACGTCGTCGTACGGATACAAGTTCAGCGATGCCGCAGGGTACCAGTGGCCCACGACATCGGCCATGGGTCCAGGCATCAAGTTGTGAGTAGTTTCGTTGCATGGTTGCCGAACGGATTTGCAAAAGGCCAAGTTGAACACCAGTTAAGCGACGGTTTCAAACGCAGTTGAGCATGCCACGAGCTCGACCGCGCAAATCTAGGCACATGTTCCGGGATATTAGAGGCGGCGGCGGGTGCTTTTTTCTTGGGCAAGGGACGCTGCGGCTAGACTTCTGGTGCTGGGAGCGAGCCAGACAAATGCGGGAGTAGGGAGGGGCAGGAGACGGATCTTCTTACTGTCACCCGGTCTGGAGTTTTTGAGGGTCGGACGATTATTTGTCAACGAGTCTTGCAGGAAAAGAAGAATGAATGGCTCAGCCTTGTATTCAACATGCGGTCCTTTTGCCGGCGGTCGAAGGTGACCATTGCAAGACAGCAATTGCCAACTTGGGCCAAGACGGGAGAGTATTTGATGTTTTGCGTGATCATTCTAAGGGCCTGCATTCATACAAAAATCAACTAGTTATATAATACTCAGGTAGTTACTGGCATCCAGCCCCTTGCATGAGAGAGTCAACCACCCAATCGGCACAGGGGTTGATGATGTGGTGAGTACAACGAACAACATAAATGGGCGGACTCGACTCCACAGGAGACTCGATAGGGCGAGGCGGTCTTGTTGTTAGGCTTGAACCACGGTCTCGAACATCCAACGGTGTGTGGGAAGTGCTAATTATGTATAATCAACGACCAGCGCATTGTCAACCACATCAATCAATGCTTTGCGAAAAAAGACAATTTAGGGAGAAATATATTTCCAAGTATTGAAGATTTATTACGGGAGATGAATCCCAACAGTGGCTCGTGCAGCAGCCCAAGCTTTGACTTTGCGGATTACTGTAATCGAATAACTATCACTAGTAGCTTTACTGCCTAATGATTCAGGCACACATGACACCCCAGCACCCTTGCCTCCACCCTGGTTCCCAAGACCCTCCCCCCAAGACCTGGAATCGTGCATCGTTCTTTGGAAGTGGAAGAGGGAGGACATCGAAACCATCCATCACCAAACTCAGCAACCCGACCGCGACTGCCCGACCTCGACGACCCAACAACGCCGCCACTTTACTACGAGAATATAACGGCGCATTCCGTACTTTGCCGTTTTCCCGCCGTTTACTCGTCACGTCGAATTCTGCGCCTGCTCCATCGCAGGCGCGCGCCGCATTCTCGAAGAAACGCCTTTTTTTGAAGCGCACACGGTCACCGAACGGGGAAGTGATGGGAAACCGCACCGCGTGTCTCGAGTCCCTCTTCTGAGCCGTGCGTGCTGGCGCGCTGGGTGCAGCTGCGCAGTAACGGAACTCGCCTGTCACTCGCTTTCCGTCTCTTTCGCATCTCCTCGCCCGATCCATTCTCATCGACGAGGCCGCCTGCGCCCAACACCCACCGGCCACTTTCGGAGGGGTACGACAATCCTGCCCGCGTTTCGCATAGGCAGGCCCGCCGTTTTCCGCTGCTGTCGTATTCGGCATCTCGCATCTTCCTTCCGTTGGCTTGAAGATACCACTTCAGGAGGCTGGTCGCTTAGGCGGGGCATTGGGTCAGTCCGGCCCGGCCGACGGTACCGGGCGGCAGCGCGGCGCAGAGGCCCGCGCAGCGCCGGAAGCGTGCCCAGCATGGAAAACGGAGCGTACAACGCTGCTCACACCAACCACCATGTCGGAGATGCGTGGACGGACGGTGTCGACAAGGGGAGTTTGACAGCGGGGCAGCAGCACCCGCCAGAGAGGAAAGGCAAGGGGAAAGCGATCGACAATGGCTCGGCCGTGGATGTTGTCGCCGGCGGCGCCGAGGGACAGCAAGAATCGGAAACGGGGGAGCTTCCCGACGAGCTGCAACACATCATCACGGACATCATTCCGCTGAACGTCATTCTCACAAGGCTTGCAGAATACTCTCATTCCGCACTGCAGGACAAAATCCAGGAGCTTGCCTCGATGCCCATGCTGCAGGGCCTTGTTAATGGCAACCACAACTACCACTCCAGCGGTGCCGAGGATACGTCCCAGGAGAGCTTGGACAAGAAGACAAACCTTCTAAACTTCATTCAAGACCTGCACACGAAATGGGTCAAGGCATTGGTGATTGTGGAATGGAGTAAGAACGCCGACCAGGTCGGGAAACTTATTGATATCAGAAGCCATCTTGCGTCCCAGCTGGAGATGTACAACATGGCTTTTTGGGAATTGATCAAGGTCAAGCAGGAGATGCAATGGGCCAAGGTCCCGAGCCCAGACCTGAAAACTGCTCTCGCAGTGCTCAGTACCGGGAAGGTCTCGTGGATGCCTGACGTATGTTGTGAATGCTATGGGTTCCAGCGGTGTGGATGCTAACGGCCGCGCAGTTTGGCTACATACCGCCCCCGCCCATGTCGCCGGACGAGAAGAAGACGTGGATTCACGAAATCAATATTGCGTTGCACATGAGACTCCAACTGCACGAGTACGACCGTACCCCGCGACCGTTCCGGGACTACACGGTTGCCGATGGCCGAGTGACTTTCAAAGTCGACGGCGAGTTCGAGGTTGATCTGACCATCGCGGACGACGTCTTGGAAAAGCAGTTCTGGTTTATCGATTTCAGATTCCTGTTCAGCCCGGCCGTGTCTCGGATTTCCGACCGGGCCAAGGAGTTCATGGCATCCAAGGTCAACGACGCTTTAGCGGCCGGCGGCTTGCTTGGCTGCTACAAGTACCTCCACGAATTCACGTTGACAACGAAGATCAGCGAATTCGGCCGACAGGCGCTGGAGCTCAGCACGGGGAGATGGATCGGCACTCTCAAAATCGAGAGGCTCTACCGTGCGCTGTCGATACAGTACTGGGTCTATCGCCCGCACTCCCGGGCAACCAAGAGCTGGATTATTCTGGGGGTGCACAGCGGCCAAGGCCCTGACGGAGAAGAGACCCCAGAATCCCCGAGCCGTATCGCCCTGCGGTGGTTCCGCGATGGCAGAGAAGTCAAGGACGTCGCCATTCCCTTTGATGTCGGCACCATATCAACCGAGAAGTTGTTGACGACAGTTGTGGCCAAGCATGTTGAGCATCTGCTTTCGTCGATATACAACAGACTTCTGAACAAACCGCGGTTCTCGCAGGGCCAGGCGAGACTTGCGTTGAAGGTTTCAGATGAGCCGTCGGAATCTTCTCTGACCATGCAACTCTACGGCGAACACAATATCACGCTTCAGGTCGAACGCTGGATGGGGCCTTTCATCCTGCTCCCCAGAACCACCATCATGACGGAAGGGGAGCGGAAGTTCAACTCGTCAGCAAACCCAGCCGAAGACGGAGCAGCTTCTCTGGAGCAGCTGAGGTGTTTCTTCACCATGACGGACATAAAGACACATGGCAGGACCGTCGGCTGGGACGTCATCAGATGCCCCATATCGGCCGAAGAACTAAAGAGCCTTGTTTACTCGGACCAGACGGCGTCTTCGCGAGAGGCCTACCAGGCGTTATGGATGAGATACGCCAGCTGGAACCCACAGTGGTTTGTCATGATGAGCATGAGCCTTGGTGGGGACCAGTGGTGGTTAATTGAACTGTGAGTGGCTGGACCCCCCCCCCCCCTTTTTACGCTCCCTCGTCCACGGTTGCTGTCTAGCATAACGGGCCTCGTTGGTCGCCGTGGGGGGTCACATTGTGTTGATCATTGCGCTGACGCCTCCTTAAGCTCAACCCAACCGCAAGGGCCAAGCGGCAACCGCATCAACATGTTCACCAAGATCCCCATGCCGACCAGCGATCTACGCCTGTCTCGTTCCTTCTTTGACCACCTTGCAGAATACGGCAAGACAATGATGCTCCAGATCACAGGCCTACGTGCGCTCCACCGCGAACGACTGCCACACGCCGCGCCCACTTCACAATCGATCGGGCGCGATCCGCTTTCCCAGATGAGCGTGCCAAAGATTTACGTGCAACTATCCGACATCCTGCCGCCTCAGACCGAGTCCAGCCAATCCGCTTGCACGGCCTGGGCAAAAGAACACATGCCAATCGAATTCCGGGGGCTAGAGCCTTCTCCAATAGAGGACGAAACCGCCGCAGCCGGTGCCAGCTCGCTCCAGCGACGGGAGACGGGGCCCGGCAGGGGCATGCTGGAGGCGAAGCTTACCGTCATCGACCGACGCAAGTTCCAGTTTCTCCGAGGCAATCTGGACCGTGATGTACTTTACGACCCCAAGATGGGCCAGTTTACTTTTCGACTTCGCGTCGAGTCGGGCGAAGCAGGCCTCGGTTTGCTCAAGACGCGCATTCAAGCACTGCAGCGTCTGATCGCCTTTGTCGAGGCCATCCGCCGGGCGGGCAGGGGCGCGGTTCCAGAGAGTGCCACTCTGCGCGAGGTCATCTTTACTTACAGCAACAGCCCGCCAAACGGCTTGACACGCGACGCGCAAGAACCGCGTGTATGGAGGGTCCAGCTGGATCTTGCCGGCGAGCAGGGCGTGAACGTCATTTTAGAGAAGGGCAACCCTCATCTGCGGGCGATCGATTTTCTGCGGGGTGCGGCAAACTCGCCCAAGTTCGACGCGCTGCCGGCATGGTTCATCCTAACTCTTCCGCTCTACCGAGCACTGGAGCGAGTGGAAGATTCGTGGGCGAGACCGCTCGCCAACAGTGAGGGCTCGTGCTACGTGTTCCAGAAGTCGCTGGACTGGGTCACGATCCGGTTTGTCCTGGCCGGCTCCAGCCAACGACGGGTCAATCTCGACATCAAACCCCGCGACAGGAACGGCAATCTTAAGTGGTACATCGCTCGCGCCTTGTCCGATCTCCACGCCAACAACGAAAACGAAGAGTTCAACAGGGTGCTGAGGCAGCGCGTCTGGGCGGCCAGCGGCAACGGGTTCAAGAGCCTGGCGACTGGTGCCTGGGCGGACCCGGATGCTGGCATTGAGAATCTCCTGGCTCTCATCAGCGAGGCAATGCTTTCGATGGTGGGCACACCCTCGCCCCCGCCCTTGCAACTGCAACAAGCACTCCCGCAACTGTCTCATCTCCCGCAAGACCAACAACCTACCCCCCCGCAGGGACCGCCGGCGCAGCAGGGCCTACCGGCGCGATTCCCCCAGCAACATCTTCAGCAGCGGCCCCATCAGCAGCATATGCCCCAGGCCAACATGAATAACCAGGGGCAGGGGCAGGGGCAGGGGCAGGGGCAGCGCCCTGGCATGGGCAAGAACAACAACACACCCGTCGTGGTCCTCGACTAGGACTCTGAGTCGGTTGTCTGCTTTCTCATCGCAGCTTGGAAGCGGAGCTGGAAACAGAGCACGCCAAGACCGTGCGTCAGGGGCCGCGGAAGATGGGGTCCGGGGGTGTATTGTTTGCGAGACTTTGACGAGACTTTTGACATGTAAAAAAAAGATGAAACAGACCATCGCGGATCGGGATGGCACGAGGGGATAGCGCGGGCAGGCATGAGTTACCTATACATAATGGAGCGATACCACTACTTAGACAAATCCAAAGCAATGCCACCAAGTGGCCAATCTCATTTTCCATGTCGACACTGCGTCCATGGTGTAAGGGGCATGACGTCTACTCCAATCCCAAAGCTTTTTTTTTTCTATACACGTCTCGTTCGCCATGCCATACCCCCCGCGCGGTAACAATACAACAGCCAGCCAGCCTCCCCCACTTCAATCCTCCTCCCCCTTCCCCTTGGCAGGCCCCCGTCCCGCAAGCCCCTTCACCCCCGGCTGGATCTCGCCGTCGTCGCCGACATAGGCGCCGCTGCGGTACCGCAGCGGCAGCATGACGCGCTCGGCGCGCATGTAGCGCGGCTTGCCGACGGCGAAGCGGTTGAGGCCCGTGTCGCCGACGGTGGGCGCGCGCGCCGCGTCGGCGTCGGGCTCCGGCCGGCCGGCGCCGACGCCGGCGATCTGCATGGCGACGTCGCGGGCGGCGCGCACCGAGGGCAGCACGCCGGGCGACTGGTAGGACTGGCCGGCGACGGCGAGGCGGCCGTGGAAGCCCCACTGCAGCTCGGCGTGGGCGGCGCGCATGCGCGCGGCGTGGCCGACGGTGTGCTGGGGCAGGGCGTCGACGCAGAGCTTGGCCGACGCGGTCGCGGCCGCGGTCAGGGCCGGGTCGAGGTGCAGGTGGCGCGCGACGGCCGTCTTGGCCATGGCGACGGCGGCGGCCGCGTCCGGGAGGTACTGGGCCGGCAGGTCGTCCCAGTAGTGGCCGCCGAGCATGACGGTCAGCTTGGTGCCGTGGAGGGTGTCGGCGCCGCGGTTGGTGGAGGTCGGCGTCTCGGCGGTCGGGACGGTGAATTCGCGGTCCGAGTCGAAGATCACGCCCAGCACGCACTCGGGGTTGTTGTCGAAGCCGAGGGCCTGCGGGAGGAGGTAGCCGAAGGCGTGGTACGGCGCGTTGGCGAAGGGGACCGGGTACCAGATGTTGACGAGCTGGATGGTGACGGCGGTCGAGGGTTTGAGGGAGGGGAGGTGGCCGTCGGTGATGTCGGCGAGGGTTCTGGCGAAGATGGTTGACACGACCTTTTCGTACGGGGCAGGCTCCTTGTCGGCTTCGGTGGTGATCTGGGGAGTGGACGGGGTGGTTAGCAAAGGCGTGGGCTCTAATGGACGCAGAGGGCTGTCACCACCGGGGAGGTCCTTACCAGCATGCCGTCGAAAGAGCCATCATAGCGGACCGAGGTGACGGGATCGCCCATCTTGATGGTGACATTGGGGTTCGCCTTCAGCGCGTCGCCGAGCGCGTCGGTCAGCGTGCAGAAGCCGTCGCGGAACCAGATGGCGTTGGCGTCGAGGTATTCCGTGGCCAGGTCGAAGGTGGGCTTGTCCTTGGCAATGTCGGTCATCATCTCGTAGTCGGCCTGGCGCACGCGGACGTGGGTAATGGGCTCGTTCCCCCGCGGCAGGAGGAGGTCGGGAAACGGGGCGCTGGCCATGCTCAGCTTCCAGATGTCGCCGCCGGTGATGCCGTGGATGCCGGCCGACATGATCTTGTCCACCATGCCGCGCCCCATGCGGTGCTCGTAGTACTGCCCCATGGACATGTCGCGTTTCCCGTCGAAGATCTCGCGGCCGTAGGGCGAGGCGCGCGAGCCGAAGTACCGGATCATGGACGGGAGAAGATCCCGGAACACAGGCTCGGCCAGCATCTCGAGAGCCTGGACGATCGACCGCAGGGTGGCGAGCGGCGCGGAGAACGGCTTGATGGTTATGGTCCGGATGGCGGCGAGATGGTCGGGGTAGTAGATGTAGCCGGAGACGGCCGGCTTTCCCACGGCGCACTCGAGCTGGTCGGCGAGACCGAGATTGGCGACCTGCGCAACCGGAAAACAGACAGCAGCACCAGTCAGCAACACGCCCGCGCGCTCCGACAGCCACAAGGGGGAAACGCACCATCTCGAAAAACACCAGGTCGTCCCACCGCGGGAGCGGGCCGGCGCTGGCCTGGGGCTTGATCATGCGGGCGGCGCGCTCGAAGCGCACGGTGCCCTTCTCGCCGTCGGGAGTCTGCACGTCGACCGTGTCCGTGTCGATCCATCCGCCGAGGCGGTCGCTCGCCTCGTAGAGGGTGATCTTGGCCGTGGGCAGGGCGCGCGTCAGATACCAGGCCGTCGTGAGACCCGTCAGGCCGCCGCCGAGCACCGCGATGGAGCGCGGCGGCTTGGCGCCCGCGGCGGCGTAGTGCCTCCTGCCGCTGACGCCCTGTGCCGGCGCTGCCGTGATCAGCGGTAGCGCCGAGGGGAATGCCGTGGCCGCTGCCGCTGCCGGGTTACGGTAATCGCGGCGGCCCGGCCGGGGCCGCGGCAGCGCGCAGGCCGCATGGGAGCTCAGGTAGCGATGGCTGGCCGCGGCGGGGTTCCCTTTGGCGCCATAACGGCCCGTAACACGCGCCAAACAGCGCGGACTCGTGGCGTACATGTTCAGGAGTGCTCGCAGGGCCGCATCCCGCATTTCGACGCTGGTGTTGGCTGTCAATGGCTCGGTGTCGCTCAACCGCGAGACATGGCTGTTGCTAAAAGTCCCGTTGTGGGTTGTGCTGTGGCGTCTCCAGGGGGTCCCCTGTCGAAAATCTGGGACTTGATATTTCACCGATGCCCGGCGCCCGCAGCGGCGTCCCGAGTGGTACATACATAGCATACGATACGGATACGTACAGTTTATTACAGTGCCTGGGTCGGCACTTCGAGAAACAATCCAAGAACAACGACACATTCGGGGGAAAACCAAGGTGAGGGCGACAGTGATTAATACAAACTCTTGTCGCCCCTCGCTGTCCATTCGCGACCCCTTTCCGCTCCCCCCCCCAAATACCGAGAACAGGCCGTCTAAGAGAACGCAACCCCCCATCAGGGTTCCAAAGTGTACGGTACGTATGCATGCCCACCCCCCAAACGCCATTGATGATGATACAGTACATGACCAAGCCTACATCCCCATATACCCATGTTCTGCAACACATTCGTCCAGATACCACATGTCTTTTTTAAGGGCATCCCGCCATCTGCGCACTCATCCCCCCGAGCCCGAGCCCGAGCCCGCGCCCGCGCCCGCGCCCGCGCCCCTTTCTTTCCCTTCCGTAGACGGTGTGCCCTTACACCACAATCCGGCGCAGTTCTCCGCTCGCAATCCACCTCCCGTATTCCGCCCGCTTACACCTAGATGACCACCTCTGCGTCGCCAGCCTCCGAGGTGTGCTGCTCCGATCCGGGCATGACAAAGTCCTCGGGGGCGTCCGGGTTGACAAACTTCCTCTCGCTCACATGCTCCTTGGGCTCGTCGTCGGCCGTCCACACCTTGTCTTGGAAGGTGCCCCGCTGGCCTTCTTCGTGCATAAAGGGGCAGCTGCGGTTGGTGCAGGGGCGGTACTTGCAGGGCGTCTTGACGTGGGTGAATTTGCAGCTGGCCACCTTGCACTCGCCGCCGTTCCGGCACGCCGGCATGGTCGGGTGCCGGAACGGGCAGTGCGGGTTCGCGCAGTTGGGGAAGAACTTGCAGTCTTGTTCGCCTTGGTGCGCCATCTTGTTCGCCGGCGACGGGTGTCGGCCAACGCATTTTCGGTTTTTGCAAGCCGCCCCAAAGGTGCACACGTCCTTGATGTCGATGGTGATGCCCGGCGCCGCCGCCGGCGACTGGTGGGCGAACTTGCACTCCCGGTTCTGGCAGCGCAGGTTGAACCGGCAGACGGTCTCGTCCGGGTTTGGCGGCTCGCGCTTGGCTCCTGTCATGTCGACGTCGCTCGGAGATGCCGCCTCCAGCGGGCCCGCGTCCGGGAACTGCTGTTGCGGTGCGTGCCCGTTGTGCTGCTGATGCGCGCCGCCGCGCGAGTAGTTGTTTTGCTTTCCGCCCCGGTCGAACTTGCCGCGGCCGTGGCCGCCGCGCTGGCCCATGCCGCTCTGCTGCATCAGGAGTTGATGCTGCATCTGCTGGAGCATCATGTTCTGTTGCTCCATCATGGCGTATATGTCCGCCTGGCCGTAGGGAGCGCCGTTGACTGGGTTGATGCCGCCCATCATGGCTGCAGGACCGCCAGGCATGCCGGCCATGTTGGCCATCCCCGCAGCAAGGCCTGCTGCGCGGGTGTTGCCCGGCCGCGGTTGCCTGCCCACGCCCATGCCCATCCTTGGTCCGGACGGCGGCCCCCTCGCAACCCTCTCGTTGCCAGAACTGGTACGAACTCGGTGGAGGACCGAGTCTTGCGACCGATCGAGCGCACGGTTGATTTGGCCCATCATGCGCTTTTCACGGGCGCCGCCACGGGGGTTGCCATTCCGCATCGCCTTGGGTCCGGTAGGTCTGCCATCGGTCAGCATCGGGGACATGGGAGGAGACTTCAGTGTCGGTGGGGAGAGGAAGGCGACTCACGCATTCAGGCCGGCGGAGGGCGGATCCTGAGTATCCATGCCCGCATCGTAAGAGCCGTCCATCAGATCGTCTTCCCTTAGGCCGTCCATGGCGTCCGTGGGCGCCACTGGCCCGGCGCCTAGTTGAGCGCCGAGAAGGCTGATCTGCTCAAACAGCCACTTTGCGAATTCCGGGGCCGTCTGGTCTTCGGGCCCCAGCGAGAGAAGGTCGCTGGCAATCTCGTTCGCGATCTCGGATTCTGTCTTGCCGTTGGCGAGCATGAGGACGAAGTACTCCGACATGGCGGAGCCTTCTGCGCCAGGGCCGGCCCATCCCAGCTCTGCAATCTTGCCCTGGATGGCCAAATTAAGGGCGTCCGCAAGCGGAGTGCCGAGCACGACCTCGACCGACATGGCTGCGGTTGATTCGAGTTGCCTCGGGATGGTCTTGGGGTCGGCGCCGAAGAATGTGGAGGATTTCCGACGAGGCTGGATGTCTCGAGCTTTTGCACGGTCGGGTTGGCGGGAGTATCGGGGTTGGGCAAAGTCGAGAATCGATGTGGCCAAAGCTGGTACGGCGCACGGGTAAACTGTGTATCGAGACGCGACTGTGGCGATTCCTGCGCGCGCAAGTGGCTGCCCGAGTTGTAAATGGCTAGGAGGTATCGCAAGTATTGTGCCACGAGATAGACATGGATGTCCAGCACGGCTGCGTCGTGGAGCGAGAGGTTCGTAGGCCGACGTGATGTTGAAGATTTAAGATTCGAGAGGAACCAGATGCCCCGAAACTAAGCTAACGCTCAATCTTCAGGTGGCTGGTGCAATGATGGCTGGCGGCAGGGGTGTCTGGTGTCACGTGACTGCAGCCTTCTTCCACCGTGCAAGAATCTTGGAGTTGGTGCCAGACCAGCAACTGTATTCAAGTCCTCCGGTACTCCAGGCGCGAATGGGGAAGATGTAGCCCACCAACCGTTCTTTATCAAGCCAACTTCCGGCAGCTCAGACTCTTGTCCGACACGTCCCTAAATTCGCCAGGTGCCAGGTCCTGTTCTTTGACTGTGTTATGTAAGCAAGAAAGGCTCCATCTTTGATGCAGTTGGCTGTCGCGCTGTCCACAATCAACCGAGATAGCTCTGCGCCAGAGGTATCCGTACGCTGAAGAGCGCCGAAGAAGAGTCATGGGAGCGAAGAACCCCCTATTCCCCGTCGAATGCAACAACAACAGTGATAGCAAATGACGATCAGCGTCAGAACAACACCTTCCTTTCCGGCTCGGAATGGTAAGACATGTCCCAACAGCAATGTTGTATCCGTAATGGCGTCTCGTCCAGCTCCCATACATCCACCACCGCATTGCGGCCGGCCTTCAAGGGGTATAGGTAATTGGTTGTCCGACTTTGACGTTGGCACAGGGGGCTGCCTCGCATCGACGGCTGCTCGCTGGCGCTGCGACCATGTCCACTCGAGGTGCAGGCTGCCTGTTGCCAATTGCTAGTTATGCGCCTCTTCAGGTTACCTGTTGGTCTTTGACCTTTTTTTTAGGGTTGATTCGAGCGCGGTTCACCACGCTGGGTCGGGCCGGCCCATCCATCGCCAAGCGCCCAATGGCATGGCGTGTCAACTCCCTTGAAAGGACCCGCCCAGGCCGCCATGGCCGCTGCCGCCGTCCGAGGCCAAGTCGACTTTCTTTATGTGAAACACAGCAATCGCAGGCTCGACGTCAATGCCCCCTTCATAGGGACCGCACACACGGGAGGAGTCTTCCCAATCTTTCCCAGTGTGGCTGGTTTGAGACTTGGACCTTGGCTACGGATACTGGGCTCCCTACAGAGGTAACGTTGCGCCAGTCAAATTCGGAAAGACTCTTCTCGACTTGTCATTGCCAGTGGCAGATCCAACCCGTGCAGTCCACGATCTGCAGCCAGTGGTTGCAGCGCGCCAACGGAGCACAACACGCAGAATTCCTTCCATCTCGTCCATTGCACAAAGCATTCCCCTCACAAAGACTGCGGCTAACTTGTGCAACATTGCTCGAGGCGGCGCCTGATGTGACGGTCCGCAGCCAACATGCCGTCCCATTAGCAAAACTGTTTCTATACATTCCTCGTTCCAGCCTTGCTCTTTATATCCCCCCCCCCCCACCACGTACCTTCTTCAAGACACCGCCTCCACGCCAGACGTGCCAAATCATGAACTAGTCGCCAACATGCTTTCGCCACTACTCTCATGCCTTTCCCTACTACTCTTCGCTCTCCACCCTGTCGCCGCGGTCTGGCCCGCGCCCCAGAACTTCACCAAGGGCGATAAAGTCTTGTATCTGCACCAGAATATTGCCGTCACCTACAATGGCGCACCTGTATGCTGGTCTCCTTCTCCCCATGATGACCGTGTCAGCCCTGAAGAGGGAACGAACACTGAACAATTCCTGTACCGACAGATAACATACACGTATGGATATGTTGTGCCCGGCAACCTAACCAGCAAGGAAGTCGTGCAGGCCGGCCTGTCCAGGGCACTCGCCTCCATCTTCCACAGCAAGTTCGTGCCGTGGAAGCTGCACAAGCCCGGGTCCGAGTTCGAGCCCGACCTGTCGCAGGGCCTGAAATGGCTGAAGACGCTCCAGATCACGCAGACGGGCCAGGACGATCCCAGCGCCTTCAAGCCCCTCGCCGGCGAGGTGGACGAGTCGTACAACCTGACCCTGAGCGGCGAGGGCGACGCCAAGCTGGCGGCTGTCTCGTCCATCGGCGTCCTCCGCGGCCTCGAGACCTTCACCCAGCTCTTCTACCAGCACTCGGCCGCCACCTTCTGGTACACGCCGTACGCGCCCGTGTCGATCCAGGACGCGCCCCGGTTCCAGCACCGCGGCGTCATGATGGACACGGCGCGCCACTTCTTCCCCGTCGACGACATCCTCCGCACCATCGACGCCATGGCCTGGAACAAGATGAACCGGCTGCACCTCCACGTGACCGACTCGCAGTCGTGGCCGCTGGTCATCCCCGCGCTGCCCGAGCTGTCCGAGAAGGGCGCCTACCACCCGAGCCAGACGTACTCGCCGGCCGACATTGAGCACCTGCAAAAGTACGGCGCCCAGCGCGGCGTCGAGGTGTACCTGGAGATCGACATGCCGGGCCACATCGGCGTCGTCGCCAAGTCGCACCCGGAGCTCGTCGTGGCGTACAACGAGCTGCCGTACTGGTGGTGGTGCGCGGAGCCGCCGTGCGGCGCCTTCAAGCTCAACAACACGGCCGTCGACGCGCTCCTGGGCAAGCTCTTCGACGACCTGCTCCCGCGCCTGGCGCCCTACGCGGCCTACTTCCACACGGGCGGCGACGAGCTCAACAAGAACGACTCGATGCTCGACGACGGCATCCGGTCCAACAAGTCCGAGGTGCTGCAGCCGCTGCTGCAAAGGTTCATCGACACGCAGCACGCGCGCGTGCGCAAGGCCGGCCTGACCCCCGTGGTCTGGGAGGAGATCCCGCTCGAGTGGAACATCACCATGGACAAGAGCACCGTCGTGCAGTCGTGGCTGGGCGCCGAGTCGGTCAAGAACCTGACGGCCAAGGGCTACCAGGTCATCGACAGCAACTACAACTTCTGGGTAAGCACAGAATCCATCCATCCATGTATCTGCCCGACCAAACCAACAAAACCTAACCCTGGGCACCTCCCCCCCATCCAGTACCTCGACTGCGGCCGCGGCCAGTGGCTCAACTGGGCCAACGGCCCAGCCTTCGCCTCAGGCTACCCCTTCCACGACTGGTGCAGCCCCGCCAAAAGCTGGCGGCTCATCTACGCGCACGACCCGCGCGCCGGCCTGGCCGCCGACGCAGCCGCGCGCGTGCTCGGCGGCGAGCTCGCCGTGTGGAGCGAGACCATCGACGCGACGAACCTCGACTCGCTCGTCTGGCCGCGCGCCAGCGCCGCCGGCGAGGTCCTCTGGTCCGGCCGCACCGACGCCGCCGGCCACAACCGCAGCCAGCTCGAGGCCGCCCCGCGCCTGAACGAGTTCCGCGAGCGCATGGTGCTGCGCGGCGTCGGCGCGTCGCCGGTGCAGATGACCTTTTGTACGCAGGGGAGCCCGGGCGAGTGTGAGTATACGCTGTGAGGGGGGGGGGGGAGGGAAAGGGAAAAGGGGTTGCATGCATGCGTGCGTTCATTGCGTTGCTCGTTGGGTTTCGGCGCTACCTGCAACGTTGGCTGTCTGGGGTAGGGAGCGGGGTTGGGTGTCGTTTGGCAGGGAAGGCTGCGTCGGAAGGATTCCGGGGCCTTGGTTCGGCGCGTTCCTCGATCGGGACGAGGGTGGCATCGGGATACATCTGAACGTTGTACATAGGCGGGATAGTCAACAAAGCGGTATATTGCGACGGCTGGGTGACCTCGGTAAGGGCTGCGTTGGACGTCAATCTGTGTGTGTGTGTGACTTTGTCCCTGACACAGACTGAGGCGAAAGTCTGGGCGCGGTACGGCACAATAGGACCTCCGACTCCAATCCGGGGACTGCAGACGGCTTGGGAAAGAATGCGGGGAAATCATGAAATACAGGACGCACTCGGCCGAGGGATGGGATGGCATGTGAAGTGCGTCTTAGATCGCTGTACAAGGTGTGGATGATTGGGCTGGCTATTCTGCTCGCTTTACATGTACCCTGCTGGTGTGAGTGGCCGCGAAAGAGGGCGAGGGAGGTCCTGGCAGTCTGCGACCATGTGGTTGGGACAACGGGGGGCCCGCTTACACATACACTGCCGCGCTGCTGAGCTAGTCACCCTTGCAATCCCCAGAGTCGGTCCATTGACATGCAACACCAGCGAAGCTACCCGTTCGTCTGAGCTTTTTGCAACTCTGCTCTATTGTGAATGCTTCTGCGACGCTGTGTAGCAAAGCTAAAGGTAGTTGTCAAATAGAAGGAAAAGTGTAATATATAGCTGCAGCGCAACTGTCGCAACGATGACTGGGAATAAGATAGCCAAACCGGCAGAAATCGCGGCACGGGTGTTGAAATCCGTATCTCGCACACACGCTCCTCGGAGGACGCCTTGGGAAAAAGCGAGCGATACAGTATGATGTTGAATCAATCACCCCGCATACTCCGTCTGCCGCCGCCATGCCCAAGCCTCGCAGGCCGCTAATTAGCCCGGGTCAGATCCGCGACCACCGCAGCAGCATGGCCGCAGCGATGACCGGCAAGACACTCACGAGCTCGCCCAGGCCGGCAAACTCGGGCGGGATCCTCGCGTTGACGAAGGCGCCGGCAGCGAGCAAGACGGCGAACAGGTTGTAGACGAAGCTCCAGCCAAAGTTGAAGGCGACCCGACGCATCGACTTCCGGCTCACGGCGATGGCCGTGATGATGCCCCCCAGGTCGGGCCGCATGAGGACGATGTCGGCCGCCGACTGCGCGACGTCGGTGCCGCCCTCGTTCATGTGCACGCCGATGGTGGCCTGGGCCAGCGCGACCGCGTCGTTGGTGCCGTCGCCGCAGAAGATGACGACCGGCGTCGCGGCCTTCTTGCCCGTGGTGGTGTGGTTCGGAGGCGCAGGGCCCTCGAGAAGGTCCGTGATGTACGCCTGCTTGTCGGCGGGGGTACAGCGGGAGCGTACGTTTGTCTCGGCGATGTTCAGCTGCGCAGCGACGGAGCGCACCGCGCCATCGTCATCGCCCGAGAGGATGTGGACGGATATGCCGCGGTCGAGCAGAGTCTTGACCGTAGAGGCGGCGTCGGGTCGGAGCGAGTCTTCGAGACCGAAGATGGCGGCCACGGAACCGCCAACCGTGAAGCAGAAGGCTGTGTATCCTTGCGACAGGACAGCCTGCGCGACCGCATCGGAAGTAAGGTCGAGCCAGCGGGAGTTGCCTGCCCGGAGGGCCAGGCCGGAACCCTTCGCAGTGCCTTCCACCCCCTTCCCTGTCAGGCTCTTCGGGTCAGACACGGGAGAAGGTGTCACGCCTTGGGCTCGGAGATGCCTAACCACGGCGGTGGAGACAGGGTGCTTGATGTCCCCCACCAGACCAAGAAGCAGCGACTGGGTCGCATTCTGGTCGCTGCCGCTGTACCATTCTCGGGCCACCGTCAGCTTACCCTCGGTGATCGTGCCGGTCTTGTCAAGGACAACATGCGACGTCTTGTAGGCGACCTCGATGGCCGCCGCCGACTTGAAGATCACGCCTCGCTCGGCGGCAACACCGCTCGCGACGACGATGACCATCGGGACTGCAAGGCCGATCGCACAAGGACAAGACACGATGAGGACCGTGATGGCGTAGGTGATGGCCTGAATCGTAGCTTCGCTCCCTGGTTGTCGGCGGACTTTTACACCGATGGCGACCCAGATACAGAACGTAACGATCGTTATGGCGAGAACAACTGGAACGAAGTAGCTCGCGACACGATCTGCGATGTCCTGGATTTTCGGCTTTGACAACTTCGCTTCGTCAACCATGCTGGCGATGGTGTTGATCGTATTATCGCCGGGAAGCCGCGTCAACCGAACAAGCAAAATCCCCAAACCGTTAACCGACCCTGCGATGACCCGGGACTTGGTGTGCTTCTCGACTGGCCGGGACTCGCCGGTGATCATCGACTCGTCTACTTCAGACGAGCCCGAAAGCACCGTACCGTCGGTAGGGATCTGCGAGTCGGGCACCACTTTGAAGACATCCCCGTACTGAAGAAGGCGGGCATCGATCTCGGTCTCGCCGTCGTCGGTCACCAGACATGCGACCGGGGTCTGGAGGGATCGAATGGAGATGGACTCTATGGCCTTCTGGCGGGCCAACGCACCCACCCAGCGGCCCACCATGATGAGCGTGACCAGGAGCGTGCTCGTCTCGAAGAACTCGCCGGTTGACAGGGGCTGGCCGGCAACCATGTAGCCGAACGAGACAAGCGAGAAGATGTAGGCCGCGCTGGTGCTCAGGACAACCAGCAGATCCATCTCGATCACCCTGGAGAAGATGATCGCCTTGAGGGCATTGGTATAGAACGGGCCGGCGACAGCGAACTGGACGAGGGTCGCGAGGGCGAGGGACGCGGAACCATACTCGACGGGGCGCTCGGGAAGCGGCGCCCAGGCCATGACCAGAACCGGGATGGTAAGGCATGCGGAGAGCAGGGTCATGTAGCCGACGTGACGAACGTGCTTGCTGCCGGCTTCGAGCGTCGGGTCGGGGCGCAGCGGGGCGAGACAGATTGGCCCGTCGCCCCAGCCGTGTTCGACGAGATCCCTGGCACCGATGATCTTGGCATCGAAGCTGACGCTGACAGTCTTCTTGTCCACGACCCTCATGTCGGTGACCCCGTCCGGCCAGGGTTGGCTAGCAAACGCAGCAGCGTCGCCGCTGGGCGCAAGGAGATCGAGCCTCGCGCCCCGGTTCGTGACCCTCTCACACTTGAATTCGGTTGTTCGCTCGAGATGCTTTATAACTTCGGCAGCGGAGGCAGCGCCGACCAGGTCGAACTCGGCGCGCGACAGAACCAGGCTGGTCTTCAGGTTCCTGACCGGTGGATAGGCGGCCAGAGTGCGAACGAGCTTCGTCTCGCAGCCGCTGCACGTCATCCCGGAGATGCTGAGGACGACATGCTCCGTCTCGTTGCCGGATGATCCCTTCTCAAGGTCGGGGGTGACATGAGCGACGTCGGCAACATGCGCGACTTCGGCAACGACTGCCACAGACTTCCGAACAGAACCGGCACGTCGTCGCTTCCCAGTGCAGCACGAATCGGCCGGCCCAGCCATGCTCGTAGGCCGAGGCTTGCGGCGCGCGCTCCCGGCGGACGAGCGGCGCTGGGGCTTGCAGCACGACTCCTCTCCGAGGGCGATCAGGGCGCGGCAGATACAACCGAGAGCTTCGAGCTTCTCGGCGTACATCTTGCGCATCTTCCGGACGGGGTCGCACGGCTTGGCGTCGCTGCCTCGGCCGCAGCGGGAGGTCGCGCGGGAACCAGTCGGACCTGTGAAATTGGCGACGTTAGCAAGGGGTTTGCGACGGAGGGATGGCCGGGCCAGCTGACTGTGGGATGTATCGCATCCGCGCAGCGCGAGGCGGTCGAGGCAGGACTGGTCGCAGCATGGCGCGGTTTTGCCTTCGCAGCAGCTGGGCGCGCGTGTGTCATCGGGGCGGGCCGGCTCTGGCGCAGGGCAGCCCTTGCTGTTGCATCCAGGTTCGGTGCCGTCGTCGTCGTCGTCGCAGATGGCGTCCTTGACCTCGCACCCGGCGCCATCCTGCGGCTCTTTGTTCGGTCCACCGCAACACGCGTCCTGGCGAGGAGTCGAGACGGCCAGCTCGTCACGAGCAGCCCCGGCGAGCTCGGACTGGCGAGGGTCCTTGTCGGCCATCGAACCCCCCTCGTCGCAGCAACCGGCCTCGTCTTCCTGTACCGGAGCTGGGGTGGGGGGGGTTTGCTCGGAAGAGGCCGCAGCTGGCGGGCCACAACAACCGGAGCCGCAAGCCATGATTGACGATTGTGCGAGTTTGCAGATTGCAGATTCTATATGGCTAGTCGGGAGATAGACACTGTCGAAGATAAACGGCGCGGCCACGGGGCTTCAGGCCGCCCGCCAAGACCAGTTAGAGAAAACCCATGTCGCAGGCTGCAGCAGCAGGGCAGGCGCCGAAACGCTTCGCGCGCCGCCGGTTGGAACTACTCCGG
This sequence comes from Trichocladium antarcticum, assembly GCA_033297235.1. Classification (NCBI taxonomy): domain Eukaryota; kingdom Fungi; phylum Ascomycota; class Sordariomycetes; order Sordariales; family Chaetomiaceae; genus Trichocladium; species Trichocladium antarcticum. The sequence continues at coordinate 531,053 of MU853403.1, forward strand.
ATGAAGTATTACATACAGTATCAGGCGAAAGGCATGGCTCTTGAATCGTTTGTGGCAAAACGGATCCGTGTCTCTTTCTGAAGTACGCCTTGCTGCATTCATGACAAGGATGGCTTTCGGAAACACGCCCAGTTCCAGGGCTTCTCGTCTGAAGTCGCTATTCAGCCAATCATCCAATCACCTGCATTCCCCGCCCCAGTTTTCAAAGGAGGCTACCATCTCAGAATCGGAGACCTGTTCAATGGCGACAAATACAGAATCGTGAGCAAGCTTGGTTATGGCGTTTACTCTACCGCTTGGCCTTCTTTTGATCGGAAGTACGTATTTTTGAAGAGATATGATATCCAGGTTCAATTGTCTGACCCGACGAACTTTCGCTTGGAAGAGATACAAGAAGGACGGTCTTGCATGACAGCGAGTGCCCCGTGAGCCCCTTATGGCTGCAACTCCCACACTCAACTGTCACATACGGCCATAGGCGCAGGAAAATTCGGGATCCCGTCCGCTCTCCCCTAGACAAACCCGCGGGAAGAAGCTTTTGTATAGCAACGATAGGACCTTCGATCTGAACTCTTAGAGGGCTTTTCCAGTGGCGGAGGATGAAGAGGATGAGCAGGTGTGCAAATGCAAGGCGGGATGTGGAGCTCGAAAGATGGATCCTGGAACAGCTCAAAAGTTCGGCACGCAAATGATGTCGAGGTGTTAGATTGGCCACGTGACAAGCCAGCCGTTGCTTTGTTGACCACGACAGGAGCCCCGCTGGGCGGAATCGCCCAAAGTCCCAGACCAACAAAAATCGCATCGCCACTGTCCACACCGCAGAGCCTTGTCACCTGGATCGCGATGGACGGCGAAATTGCGAGATTGCGACAGGCTCTTGCAGAAGAGCGACGCCGACGCGAAGAAGCCGAGAGCCGTGCGTCAGATGAGCAACGCCGACGCGAAGAGGAGTAACGCCGACGCGAAAAAGCAGAAGAAGTCGCGGAAAATTCACAGCTACTACGACTGGAGCCTTATCTTGAGGCTTGTTACAATCTTGCTATCGAGGTAGTTACTGACCGTTCCTTGACTATATAGGGCGACACTACCAATCCTGTCGGTCGGGTTTACCCCCGGCGAATCCTTCCGTAGGATGACTTTCTAGTAAGGCAAGAGGAAATCTAGAACTAACTCTTCGAGCCGTCCTTTGCCTCCCGATATACGTTCCTATCCTAATACTAGCTAGACTATATACAGTCTCTGATCAGACCTATCAGTAGCGAATACGGCCTCTGGTACTACAAGTGCAATACCGTTAAGAATGTAGTATAAAAGTTGGTTGATGCGGTATACGAGAACCTAGTGCTTCGAGATAGCGTTAGCCTATGTAGAACCGTGACGTTCGAGAGTTACATAAATCTCGGCACTATCGATAGCAGTCTCTCCGAACCTCTAGAGCGTACGCCTCTCTCTAGGGGCAGTGTAGGGGAGGTAGCGCTTGCGTTGTCCGTAGTAGTTCGAAAACCCTGCTATATTAGGAAAGGGAAGGGCAAAGGCAATTAGGCGGACTAGTTCTATATATATAGAACATTAGATAGCGTAAATATCCCCGCGATAGTAATCGAGTATAAGGCGCTATATACGCTAAGCTAGGACAAGTTAGTTATAGGTCTAGTGTCTGAAATCTAACTAGAGTAAGATATGATTAACAGAGACAGCGATAACTTTGTATTTATAGCGAAGGTACTTGCTACTACCGTCGTTACCTAACTCTTCTCCTATATAGTTAGTAAGGGCATTTAGTATAGCTACGTCTATATAGGGTAGGCCTTTGTCTTTTTATATATCCTAGATAATCTAGCTATAGTCTACTACTACGTATACGTACTAAATCAAGACGTTCTTAATAACGACGAGAATAGGCTTTACTATATAGCTGTTATATAAGTCTTCGCCTTTATTGTCTAAGCTCTCTATACGTCGCTACCTCTATTGTCCTAGTACGACGCTGCTACGGACCTTAATACCTAGGCTATAGAGTATAATAATATACTGAGCAAAATCCCTGTATTAGTCTGTAAAGACAAACGTTACGTTTCTCTATATAAACCCTAGCGTTAGTACGGCTTTAAACGCTCGCCGATTCAGACCTGTTCGTGTTACTCCTAGATTAATACCGAAGTCTATTCTCGAGATAATAATAACGAAGAAGGTACCTCTTCTTCTCTAAGTGTAGATTGGTAGACTTACTTTAGAAGGAAGGCTATTATCACAGGTGGTAAATGCCCAATGTTAGGGTACGTATATATTCGATATAGTTGTATGAGGAACTCAAGATAGTAGGTGTAGCCCGCCGGGGATAAGCCCTACGTAGCGGGCTCCACATACTACAGGCTCTACAGGCCCCACATCGCACAACCGCTCCACAATGGCCATACGGCCCGCAATGGCCATACAGCCATATGTCACGGCTAGACCCGTAACACTACCCTCCCTCAAAACAAGCCTCCTCTTTAAATCAAGCCTACGGTTCGAACGCTCGAATCGTAGCTTCAGTTCCTTCTCGGTACCTACGCTAGGGGCCCTGGCTTGTTCGGATTAGCATCGTAGAACTTCCAAATAGTATTATCGCAGCTATATAGATCCGTTACTAGCTACTAAGTCGGCTAGGCGTAGCCCTCCTACTTAACTAGGTATTGCTACCTCCTGTTCTCTACCTTCCTAAAGTCTCGAATCTCTTTAAATCTCTATTTAACTACTTCGACGCTATCGTCCTAGCGCCTTACTTCCCTACTACGGTTCGCCCTTATATCTCTCTACGCGTTAGCTTACCCTAGGATTCCCTGCTCGCCCCGCTATAGCCAAACTAGTAATACGTAGAACGTATTAAATATCTTTATATTCGCTAGAAGGCGTAGCGTCACTACGTATAACGCTACTTTAGTAACTTCGAATAGTCCCTCCTAGCGTAGTTCAAGCTTCTTTATTAGGCGCCCTATCTTATAATGCTATATATTAAGCATTACCTTGTCGCCGATTCTATAGACTAGGGCGTCGCTACGTTTAGCGTTCGCGTTAATCTCGTAACGGTCCTACGCTTGCCTCGCTAGTGCCTTCGCTATATCTAGTACTACTTTAAAGCGTATAGATATCTCTATCGCCTAGAAAAACCCCCTTTTCTAAGCTTCTAAGAGTTCTAGTAGGTATAGTCTGCTCGGTTCTACGCCTATATGTAGGTAGAAACCGTAGTTCGCAAAGAAGGGCGATACTCCCGTTGTCTCTAACGATATATTGTTCCCTACGAACTCTACAAGCGGTACCTAATCCGCCTAGTTATTCTATACCTAGTTGACGAAAAGGCGCAAATACTGCTCTAACTCTACGTTAATCCGTTTAGTCTAGCCGTTCGTTTATAGGTAGAACGCTAATAATAGCTTTAGAGTTACCGCTAATTGTAACGATAGTATTCTCTAGAACGTTAAAACGAACTATATACCTTTATCTAATATAATCGTCTTAGGTAGGCTATATAGGCTATAGACCCGTTCTACAAAATAGTCTATTAACTTATCTACTTCTAAGGTCTCTATTAGGATAAAGTAGCGCATTTTCGTTAGTCGGTCTACTACTACTATAATATAGTTGAAGGTATAGTTTCTCCTTATATATAGCGGGAGTAGTATAATATAATCTACCGATATATCCTGCTATAGCGAGAGTAGTACTAGTAGCGGCTTTAGAAAGCCCGTTAGTAGCGCCTTTAGCGTTTTCGTCTTATTATATAGCAAGCAGGCGTTATAGTAGTTACGGATCGTACTGGTTATCCCGGTTTACTAGTATTTCCGGTTTATTAGATCAATAGTCTTAGTCCTTCTAGGGTAGCCCCTAGGTCCTAATGTATAAGTTCGGTAGATTAGCTATAGCTATATTTCGTCGTTATCTAGGTCGATAAGTATCCTCCTATAGTAGTAAGCCTTACCTACAATAGCTTAGTACTCTACATATAGTACTTTAAGCTTCGTTTTTATATCCTTTAGCTACGCTCTAGTTCTAGGGTCTGCTAACGCCTTAAGCGTTACCTTTAGTAGATCCAAGCTTGTATATATCTCGTTTAGCAGATTGTCGATATACCTTAATAGGTCTAACTAGTTAACTATAATCGCCTTGTTATATAGTCTTAGCAGTTTAAATGTCTCTAGATCGAACTAGTTAGGGTCGATTAGTAGCCTCTTACGGTTCTAGAGTTAGTTATCCTCTACGCCCTATAGCATATGTTCTAGCTTGCGGCTTAGTGTATCCGGCATCGCGTTTGCCGATCCTAGCTAGTAGATAATACGGAAGTTAAATCGTAATAGGAATTCGGACTACTATATATACCTTAGGGACAGTTGCTTCGTTGTTATAAAGGTCTAAAGGTTCTTATAGTCCGTAATAATATCAAACCGGCTATTTGCTCCCTCTAGTTCTAGTCGCTATTCCTCTAGTGCCTTAATTACCGCTAATAGCTCCTTGTTATAGATGTTGTAATTGCATTCCTATACTAAGTACTTCGCGCTAAAGTAGGCTACTAGGTACTAGTTGCTATTATCGTCTTGTTATAGTAGCGTTCCGCCTACTAACTAGTCTAAAGCGTTAGTTTCGACAACTATAGGCTTATCCTAGTTGTAGATCCTTAGCGCTAGTACTATCGAAAAGTATGTTTTTAGTTATTCGAAAGTAAATTAGTATAGTCTACTCTATTCCTAGCTTGTTATTTTCTTCGTTAAGTTGTAAAGTAGCCTCGCTACTCCTAAGAAGTTCTTAATAAATCGCTAGTAGAAGTTCGCAAAGCCTAGGAAGCGTTATAACTACTATCTCGTCGTCGGCGGCTTCTAAGATACAATCGCTACTACCTTCTCTTTGTCTATATTAATACCGCCTAGTGTAATAATCAGGCCTAGGTATTTCGTTCTTATAGTATAGAATTCGTACTTGTTAATATCGACCTAGAGGCCTACCTAGTGCAGTCTCTTTAGTACCTCCTTTACCTACTTAATATAGTCTGCTATATTTATAAAGTAGATTAGTATATCGTCTAAGTAAGCTATAGCGTATACGTCTAGTATATTGTATAGCGTGTTATTAATATAGTGCTAAAACGTAGCGGGTGCTCCCTATAGCCTGAACGGTGTAACTAGCGATTCGTAAAGGCCGAATCGTATTACAAACGCTATTAACTATTTGTAGCCTTCCGCTACTTAGACTCTATTAAACGCTATAATAATATCTAGCTTCGTAAAGATCCGCGCTCTATAGATAGAATCGAGTATCTCCTTAATTAGTAGTATTAGATATCGACTCTTTATCGAAACGTTGTTTAGACCTTAGAAGTTAGTGTAAATCTGCACTCTACCTCCTAGCTTCTAGGTAAGTAGTAAAGGCGCTTTTATACTTAATTTTAATAGTTAGATAAAGCCTTTCGTTAGGTAGTTATCTAGCTAGCGCTTAACTATATATAGTTCTATTAGTAAGAACGGTCTGTTCCTTAAGAATAGTAGCTTGCTTCCTAGTATTAGCTCGATTTTATAGTTATATAATCTATATAGTAGTAGCGTATCTACCTCCTAGGGAAGAAAAGTCTCGAACGTATCGCGATACTCTGCTAGTAGGCGTTTTAAGATATCCGCTACTATTAGCTAGGGTTTGTTGCTCTTCTCGAAGAATTTCCAAGCGTCCTTCTCTATAATCCTATAAATTGTCTCTACGTCGCTCTAAAGGGCGTTTATAAACTCGTAGTACTATTCTAGGAGTACTAAAGTATAGTCCTCTAGCGAGCCTTCGTAGTTTAATATCTACTTGTAAAAGTCGTCTAGTAGGGCGTAGAGCGTAGCCCTCTCCTTATCCTTCTTCTCGTTTAGTATTGCTTGTTCTAGTTAGTTAACTATTACGTATATTACCGTTATACCCTTCTAGCGGTAGAAAAGTATAAAGTTTAGCGCGTTTAGTATCTTAATATTGTTTTTATTAATCGCCTTATTATATAGTAGTAGCTTCGGGAGTTGTTTCGGTAGTAGCGGCGCCTATAGGTACCTACGCCTATTTACCTTCTTCGCTAGTTATAGCCTCCTTATAAGCTTATTTAGAATAACTACCGCTCTCGATCCTAGCGGGGATAAGGTCTATCGTAGTCCGTTCTCGAGCGCTCTCTAATAGCGTTGTAATAGGGATAACCTCCTCTTCCTCTTCTTCTATAGGTTCTTTAGACCCTAGTTATACTCCCTATCCTCTAGTTCTCCCTTATCTAGGACTTTCTTGACCGATGCTTAGTATTTCGCTATATTTTTTATAGTTATAGGTTCCGCGGTTATAGGTTCTATAGTTATAGGCTTCGCTTACGGTACTATTAGCTTAGTTGTATATTCTAGTAAGTAACGTTGCTCTTAGTAACGCTCCTTAAACGTAAGCTTTAGGTCCGCCTAGTTAATTGTTAGGTTATATCTTCTTAGCTATAGGAGGCCTAGAATGATCGGATTGTCTTTCGCTAGTATAGTAATAAAGAACCGAAGCTTCTCCCTATACTAGC
>MU853403.1:555761-566564 GCA_033297235.1 Trichocladium antarcticum
TAGGAGAGATACGTTGCATTGATTGTTATGTATCGAAGGAAGAGATAGAGGAAAGAGAGTGTGTAAGAACATAGCTATATATATAATAGGAAATGAGAAACGGGGCGCTAAGTAGGTACGAAGCAGCTAATCAGAGCGGACTGTAGAGACAGGGCTAGATAGGTTGTGACACACCCCCTAGCTGCGAAGCAGCTAAAAGAGAACACCTAGCTGGCTGGCTGGCTGGCGGCGAGATGTTGAAAATAGGAGGTCGAAGGCTCGAATTGCTAGAGTAGGGTTAATAGCTAAAAACGAAAATCCTTATCGTTAATATATAACCTAGCGTCGCGTTTGTATAATCGAAGATATACTAATATAGATCCTAGCTAATTAGAACGTAGTCGTATTGGTCGGTTGTATATAATCTTTAGTTGCCTATTTTACGAAGTTAAATCTAAACTATCCTACAATAATAAAAATTAATCGTGCTGCTAACCCCTCTAACTACAACTATAATAATAACAAAAACAACAATAGCTCCGAATACTTAGGGTATAGCTGCCTCCGTCGCCCGTGTAGCGTTATTAGAGAAAGCCTATACGACTAGGCTCGCGAATCTACGCGCAGCGCGTAAAGAAGAGGAAGAAGAAGAGGTCGTTGCCGTTAGCGACGACGATGCTGCTCCCGTTAAAGAGAGCGAGGCTAGGGCTCGGACTAGTAATAGTTCGAAGACCCCGAATAACAAAAGGAAGAGGGATATAGTTCCTGCTACGCCCGGGTATATTAATTGCGTTTCTGTTAATTGAAGCGTTTTTGTTAATTAACGCGCTAACTTTTAGATACCTAGTTATAATAGCAACGAGGATATCGCTACCTTTACGTCCTACGCTATAGTTTGCCGCCGTTACCTACGTTCGGCCCTATATAGGTCGTTAAGTAGCGCTTGCTTAGTTCGCCTAGATACTAAGGACAAGGACAAGGCCTACGTTCGGTGCTTGTATACCGGATATCCGTATAAGAAGTTGCTAGAACCTATAGTTAAGATAGCTATAGAGTTCCTCTCTACAAAGTAGGGTAGCGAGGCTATAGCTAGTGTAAGTTCCTTCTCTATTCCTATTAATCGCTATATACTAATAATAGTATAGTAATTACAACAGGTTCGCCTTACGGCGAAGCACTTAATAGAACGGGAGGAGAAGAAGGAGAAGGTAGCGGCGGATACAGCTACTAAGGTCCGGGCCAAGGCGATTGCTAAGTCTCGGGCCGAGGTAGCTACTAAGGCGGTTGCTATATTAAGGGCCAAGGCCAAGGAGAGGCGTGCTACTGCTATGGCTGCTGCCGATACGGCTACCTTGGATAATAGGTTAGTAGTAGTTAGCTCCTATAAGGTTACTAACTAGGGAGAGGCTCCCGCTCCGGTTAGGCTAGTTGCTAGTAGCGTTTCGGCCGTTCCGGCTACCGAGTTAGCTAGATTGGCAAAGGAGGCTCGGGAGTCGGATAACGTAGGGGCGTCGTCAGCTTTGAGGTTATCGATGGCCGTAATTAGTGGTTTATACTACGTATTAGCCGCGATAGATGCCTATTATATAGAGTTAAAGAGGAGGAAGGCGGGCCAGTAAGCCTGGGAGTACGTATATATATAGCCGCGTTGTTTTTGCATTTGGTGATTTTCTTATATACTATTTTGCTCTTTTAGGCCGGATACCTAGTGTTAGATACCTACTTAATTGCAAAGATCCGTTTTACTCTGTTCAATAATATGGCGAGCGTCTTAGAGGTTTAATATAGCGCGGAAGTGCTTGAACTTCTAGTACGGCAGCCGTTTTGTAAGACCGTCTGCTAGTATATTAGCTATAGGCAGGTACTTAACCTTGAATAACCTGTTAGTATACTCCTAACGTACCTATATGTTATAGATGTCTATATAGCGAAGCTTAGTAACTACGCGCTAGTTATCTCCTGTAACGAGTCGGATAGTTTGCTAATTGTTATAGAAGATATAGTATAGTTCGCTAAGATCGAACCGAATGTTAGCGAAGAAGCGCTTTAACGCTATGGTCTCACGCGCAGTAAGAGAAATAGTAAGTAACTTAGCTTCTATCGAAGAAGTCGTAACGGTCTTTTAGCAGTAGGCTTTCTAATTAATAACCCTACCGTATAGTATTATAATATACCCTTAGGATAAGCGGCGCGTCTTCTCGATATCTGCGAACGAGGCGTCGCCGGCGATAAGCAGGATATATATCCTAAAGGCGATGCTATACCGAATGGCTAAAAACTAGGTACCGAAGAGGTAAACGATAATATGTTCTATAGCCTCGATATATATAGGGCTAGGATTCTTTAAGAACTAAGAGAGCTACGATATAGCAAAGGCTATATCGGGGCGGATTATAATAGCTATATATAGAATAGAGCCGACGAGTTCCTAGAACCGCTTAATGTCCTTGAACGGAGTAAGACCCTCGAATAAGTAAAGGTCGTGTTCTAGGGGGATATATAGGAAACGAGTCTCCTTATTAAGATTAAAGCGCTTAGCGATCCGCTCGATATACTAATTATAGACTAGATAGACTATACGATCCTCGCGGTTTCTTAAGACGTAGATACTAAGGAACTACAAGACGTCGCCTTAACTATATACTTTGTACTTTGTAGCTAGCGTATCTATAATCTAGTTTGCCTTATTAGTGTAGTCCTTATAGTAGAATATAAGGTAGTTATCTACGTAAAACAAGACTACTACGCGGCGGTGTTAGTTATAAAACAAGTATAGTTCCTTACCTAATGCTATTAGACTAAGTTCGTAGAGCGAAGAGGAGAACTCTTTATACTATAGAAGGGGGGATTCGCGTAAGCTATATAACGCTCGTTCAAGTTCGACGAAGGTATCGCCTTGCTTAAAGCTAGCTAGGAGGTAATAATCCTCCCTAAACCCTTAAAGGAGCTTATAGACGATTCCTTTGTCTATTTTAGCGTTTAGGAATACCTAGGCGACGTTAAACTACTTAACTTCTATGTCTATGTCGGCGGCGATAGCTATTATAGCCTAGAAGGAACAGGATATAAGTGTTATAGCGTATATATTTTATAACGAATTAGCGCTTTAAAGATCACCTCTTACGTAGATATACGCCTTGTATTTCTCTAAGAATCCGTCCTTGTCCTATTTATAGGCAAATACCTACTTTAGGGGTAGGGGCTTCTCCTTAGAGAGTTTAGATATAAAGGACCAAGTAATATATCTCTAGGTTTTGCGATTTATAAGATTCCGAATCTCCGATTTAGTAGCTCTAACGAACTCTTTGCCTATTAGATGCTTAGCAAGTTACTTCTAAGACTTTGGAGCTTTAAGAAGGGTATCTTAGTGAACGTAGGGAGGGGCTGGGGCAACGTTAAGTCTAGCCGCGTGCTAGGGTATAATCGCGGTAGCAATAACTATATATAGAGTATAGTATACCTGATCTCCCTTATCGAGTACCTCCTTATAGTATAGTATATACGTTTCGTAAAACGCTTGCTACATTCTGAGTTTAGGGACGTAGATATAGTCTAGAGTATATATTTCCGAAGTAAATCTAATAATCCTAGCGGTAGATACAGAAGGACCGTTGTTAGTAGAGTCTTCTAGGTCTATTCCCCTAAGCTACTAGCTTGTACAAGATGCTAGGGCGAATACCCGCTTAGTGTACTTACGTTTTGTACGTTCGTAGGCAGGGGACTTAGGTTTGTTAGTATCGTCTAAGTTATCCGAGCTAGAGGAGTAGTAGCTAGGGTTTGAAGATTCTAGGCTATAATTCTTAGGAAGTAGGTTGTCCGAGTATATAGAGTGCTTAGGATAGTGATCGACTAAGTCCTTGAAAATAGTGCTTATATTAGAGGCAATGCTTTATATACTTCTAAAGCTGTCTTTAGAAGTATATGTATAATCCCTATCGTTATCTAGGCTTGTAGGCCCGGTAGGGGTAGAGGCTAAACTTTGAAATGACTAATCTGGTATTAGGAGTCCTCTATACGCGTAGTCTCTAGAAACTAAAGGTAGCTTGCTTATATTACGCTAGGCCACTATTCTAGATATAGTTACCCCCAAGTCCTAACTAGGATTCGGAGTTTCTATACCCCCGAGCTTGTCTTTAGAATACTTAGGGGATATAGACGTAGGAGTTGTCGCTTCTAGATTGTTTATCTTACTGTCCTTAACGCCGCTTAGTACTACGCCTATAGCGGGCAAGTGTAGCTAAAGCTCTAAGGAGTCTACTAGATTCCGCTTCTTAGCGATAGTCTATAGATCGAACCTCCCTTCGCCCTTCTTGAAGAACTGGTTCTTATTAAAGGTAACGTTACGAGTTATAATAACTTTATAGAGTACTAGAACCTAGATTCGGTAGATGTTTAATACCTTGTAACTAACAAGGTAACTAATATACGCTTTAGGCTTCGACTTATATATACGTTTCTGTTTATCCCTCTCTCTCTCTTTATATAGAGGATATACGTAGCAACTATATATGTAGATACTACTCTAGTTAGGCTATAGATCCGCTATAAGGGAGACGATTACATCTGGCTAAAAGAACCGGAAGTAGGTTTAGAACTAAGTGAGGAGGACGTCGTTTAGTAACTTCATCGAAGGATACGTTTAACTTAGGCTTATACTAATAAGCTACGTAGATACCTCCTCTCCTTCTAGCTAGAGGTTACCCGGGAGACCGGCTCTAGCTATTATCTTAATAGAGCAGGTAATAACTTCTTGACCAGCGCGTTCGATAGTGCTAGTCGGTTCGTATATATTAGACGGAGGGAGTTTAAGCTCGATACCTAGTTCTACGTACTATTTCTGGTACTAGGTACGGCTACAATCCCTAGTTTTAACAAGGGAGCTTTCGTTATCGTGCTTGAACTTGTAGATTGCTACGCTAAATTAGCGTTGCACCTAGGCCTCGAAGCATTGAAGAATCGGGAGAAGGAGGTCCTAGGTTTTGTCTTTAAGGCGGAAGACGAAGGGTTTGCTAGAGAACTCGTCTTTAAGAATTAGAGAGTAAATAGATCTATTATACCTATACGTATAATAAAAAAGGTCCTAAAATACTCGCTAGAACGGCCGTACTAACTTGGTTGTAGGAGGCCTGTAGGAGACGACTTTTCCCTAATGTATAATAGAGCAAGCCTTGTAGTTAATGCGTTTGGTTCTATTAATTCGAACGTTCTAGCCTCTCTAGACAAGAGCCTTGAGCGTATCCTAGCTAAGATAACCGGCGCGGATATACTAAAGGTGTTTGGAATCCTTGTAGGGTAGGAGAGGGTGCCTTAATCCTAGTCCTTAACGAACTTGTTTTATAGTGTCGCTTATTGTAGCTAATATTATAAGCGTAGCGGAACTAACAGCGAAGTCGTCTAGACGGCTAGGTTAGATATTATAGATTATAGCGAGGGACTGCTCCGAAGGTATAGTAGGAGGATCCTTATAGATCTTAGCGAGAGCTCGTTCTTTATTGTAAGAAATAGCAAGGGAAGAGTTACAATTATAAGGATATAGTAGGTAGGTAGAGAGAGGCTTATATTCTAAAAACACTAGCTTATACCTACGAAGGAGAGACGTAATAACAATGTTACTTTCTATCGAACTAAAACGTAGTATATAGTCTAAACTATAGTACTAGATGTTAGCCTTATAGAGGGCTACCTCTAAGATAATGTTAGAGTAGAATCCTTTAATAACTACAACGTTATTAAGAACTAGATCCTTAGATTATAGGCCGTTAACGCCGTTAAGTGCTCCTTTAATACGCTATTTGCCCCTTCTAGAGATAGGGAAACGGGTAGTGCTAGCCTTAATATAGTTATCCTTCCTTGCTTTAACGAGGGACCCTTCTTCTAAGAGTATAGGGTTATTAACAAGGTAGGTTACTCTATAGTTATTAACCAGGATACTATCTAATAGGATATATTTGCTAGAATCGATAGTTACGAAGATACTAAAGCTATTGCTAAGGCCGGTTTCTTTACTAAGGGCCGAGAGTTCTATAGGATCAATGATTGTAGCTATTACCGCGCTAGGAAAGCCCGGTTTAGCAGACGAAGTAGAGCTAGATAGGGATATAGGCTAGGGTTTGATTACCTAACCTTCCTTTTTAAGCTAGGCGCGGAGGTTATCCTACTTTTTCTTAGCAAACCGTTCGTAGATCTACGAAACAAACTTAGGACTAACCGGGCCTTTCGGATGTTTGAACCTAGTTAATGTAGATTTAAGCGTGTTATAGTCGATTAGCTTCTAAACGTAATTAGAGATTATATATAGGTAGGGGTGCTTAGGCTTAGTAGACGAAGATTTTTCACCTCCCTTGCCCTAATCGTAGCGTTTGCTAGAACTAGTGGATTTAGTAATAGCGAAGCTACCGTTAAAGTCCGGCTTGCTATAGCTAACAACGGTCTCGGCGGCTTAGATTAGGTCCTTAAGGCTCTTAAGGGGTTTTCCGACGCGGTTATCGATAATTGCCGCGTTGTATTCGCGGCGGCCCTATTCTAGGATAAGACGATCCTTAATTGCACGAAGGAAGTCTAGAACGGGTAGAGTACTACGAATATACTCGAGACTAGCTACCTTAGCGCGTTAGTAAGCCTGGCAGTAGTTAGCAATCTAGGTCCGTAGGTCTATATTAGATTACTTAGCCTCTTTAAGACAAGCGAGATACTATTAGTAGGTTATATTAGCAATTATATTATCTAAGATTCCAACTTAGCGTTCTAGAGTATAGAGGAGCGCGCGTATACTAAGTTGCTACGCTATAAGGTTAGTCTCGTTAGTAGCGTTATAACGCTCGCGATTAATAGTAGCGATAATACCTTTATATAGTATATCTAGGTTCTTCTTATTAACGCTTATACCTAGAGTAAGTTACTAAGCGGCGTACCTAGTCTAGTTAGCTTAGTACTAGATAAGGATCCTCTCTAGACTCGGGCGTTAAGGAGGGACAGGCTCTAGACTGTAAGTAGCAACTAGCTTCTCGTTCTAGGCAGTTACCTCGGTAAGCTATTCCGCTTAGTCTTGTGCTATAAGCGTAGCAATAGCCTCTGTAGTAAAGGGCGGCTAAAAACTACTAAGCATCGCCTCCTTAGTAACATCGTTCTGATCGAAACGAACGATATTATAAACGTAGAGGGTAATAGCGGCGCTTTCGATATAACGCTTCTAGATCGGCCAATCCGTAGGACCCTTAAGCAGGATGTCCGTTAGGATAGTGATATTCCCGATTGTGTCTATAGTAGTAGAAGTCTCTATTGTAAATGAACGACAGATAGAGGCAGATAGAGATCTAGAAGGTACGGCGGTATAGCGGAACGGGTAGAGAGAGTAGCGCTAAAGAGTGGCTTGACTTATACGCGGGCGGGGCGACTTTAAAGGACTTCGCGGAACGGCTATATAAGAGCGGTTTAAGCGGAAAACAAGGGAAGCTATATAAGGGCTTTAGCGATAGCGATTGTAAAGAACAAGGCGGTAGGACTTGTAAGAATAGTAAAACGAGTTATAAGGATTGTAGAATAACAATGCTTCTAAGCTATAACAGGTTTAGCTACTATACAAAGGGAAACGAGCACCGGGCTTATAACTCTTACGTAGGCTTACAGTAGTACTGGAAGAGCATATAGGAGAGATACGTTGTATTGATTGTTATATATCGAAGGAAGAGACAGAGGAAAGAGAGTGTGTGAGAATACAGCTATATATATAACAGGAAATGAGAAACGGGGCGCTGAGTAGGTGCGAAGCAGCCAATCAGAGCGGACTGCAGAGACAGGGCTGGATAGGTCGTGACAGGCTATATTGTAGCGAAATGTATAGAGAAAGGCAAGCAAGCCTAGAACAACCCGGGCGCTAGAGGTAGAGGGCAGTAGGGCAGCCGTAGCAACTACAGCGGATTCGGCAACAACGGCGGATTCGGCAATAACAGCGGCCCGAACTAGAACAATAATAGCGGCTCGAACTAGAACAACAACAACGGCGGATTCAGAGGCGGCGGAGGCTATAGCGGCGGCGGATACCCGTATCGACAGAACAACAATAACTAGAACTTCGGCAACAACGGCGGAGGCGGCCGCGGCGCGTACCGCGTACGATTCATAGACTAAGGCTACGTTCTAGGAGAAGTCGGTTACAACGATGCTAAGTACTACGAACCCGAATAGAGCATAGAAGACCTAGAATAGTAACAATAGCACTAGGGAAATGCCTAGCCTCTACACGAAGACGCGCGTAGGGGTATAGAGGCTATTACAGGGGAGGTAGTAGCGATTTAGTTATTAGCGCTATTGGTTAGACAGCTAATTCAATCCTATTATTCTCCTATATTATAATAAGCAAGCGTAAGATAGCGTATATAGCGCTTGTAGATTCAGGCTATATAGGTCTTGCCTTTATAGACTTTAGTTTTATAGTACGTAACGATATGCCGCTAAGTAGACTAGAAACGAGGAAGCTACTCTACTTAGCTAATAGTATACTAAAGTTATAGATCGAATAGAGTATAGTACTAGAACTAAGGATCGGCTAGTATAGGGAGAAGCTTCGGTTCTTTATTACTATACTAGCGAAAGACAATCCGATTATTCTAGGCCTCCTATAGCTAAGAAGACATAACCTAACAATTAACTAGGCGGACCTAAAGCTTACGTTTAGGAAGCGTTACTAAGAGTAACGTTACTTACTAGAATATATAACCAAGCTAACGGTACCACAAGCGAAGCCTATAACTACGGAACCTATAACCGCGGAACCTATAACTATAAAAAACATAGCGAAATACTAAGCATCGGTCGAGGAAGTCCTAGATAAGGGAGAACTAGATAATAGGGAGTATAACCAGGGTCTAGAGAACCTATAGAAGAAGAGGAAGAGGAAGTTATCCCTATTGTAACGCTATTAGAGAGCGCTTAAGAACGGACTATAGTAGACCTTATCCCTACTAGGATCGAGAGTAGTAGCTATTCCAAATAAGCTTATAAGAAGGCTATAACTAGTAAAGAAGGTAAACGGGCGTAGGTACCTATAGGCGCCGCTACTACCGAAACGACTCCCGAAGCTACTACTATATAACAAGGCGATTAATAAAAACGATATTAAGATACTAAACGCGCTAAACTTTATGCTTTTCTACTACTAGAAGGGTATAACGGTAATACGCGTAACGGTCGACTAACTAGAATAAGCAATACTAAACGAGAAGAAGGACAAGGAGAGGGCTGCGCTTTATACCCTACTAGACGACTTTTATAAGCGGATATTAAACTACGAAGGCTCGCTAGAGGACTATACTTCGGTACTCCTAGAACGGTACTATAAGTTCGTAAACGCCCTTTAGAGCAACGTAGAGACGATTTATAGGATTATAGAGGAGGACGCTCGGAAATTCTTCGAGAAGAGTAACAAACCCTAGCTAATAGTAGCGGATATTTTAAAACGCCTACTAGTAGAGTATCGCAATACGTTCGAGACTTTTCTTCCCTAGGAGGCGGATACGCTACTACTATATAGATTATATAACTATAAAATCGAGCTAATACTAGGAAGAAAGCTACCGTTCTTAAGGAACAGACTGTTCTTACTAATAGAACTACACGTAGTTAAGCGCTAGCTAGATAACCACCTAATAAAAGGCTTTATCTAACTATTAAAATCAAGTACAGGAGCGCCTCTACTACTTACCTAGAAGCTAGGAGGTAGAGTATAGATTTACACTAACTTCTAAGGTCTAAACAACGTTTCGATAAAGAGTCGATATCTAATACTACTAATTAAGGAGACACTCGATTCTATCTATAAAGCGTAGATCTTTACGAAGCTAGATATTATTGCGGCGTTTAATAGAGTCCGAGTAGCGGAAGGCCACGAATAGTTAATAGCGTTTGTAATACGATTCGGCCTCTACGAATCGCTAGTTACACCGTTTAGGCTATAGGGAGCGCCCGCTACGTTTTAGCACTATATTAATAACACGCTATACAATATACTAGACGTATACGCTACGGCGTACCTAGACAATATACTAATCTACTCTACGAATATAGCAGACTATATAAAGCAAGTAAAGGAGGTACTAAAGAGACTGTACTAGGTAGGGCTCTAGGTCGATATTAACAAGTGTAAGTTCTATACTATAAGAACGAAATACCTAGGCCTGATCATTACGCTAGGTAGTATCGATATAGATAAAGAGAAGGTAGTAGCTATTGTATCCTAGGAACCGCTAATAACGAGGCGGTAGCTATAACGGTTCTTAGGCTTTACGAACTTCTACCGACGATTTATTAAGAACTTCTTAGGAGTGGTATAGCTACTTTACGACCTTACGAAGAAGGCAATAAGCTAGGAATAGAGCAGACTGTACTAATCTACTTTCGAATAACTAAAAACATACTTTTTAATAGCACTAGCACTAAGGATCTATAACTAGGACAAGCCTATAGTTGTCGAAACTAACGCTTTAGACTAGTTAGTAAGCGGAACGCTACTATAACAAGACGATAACAGCGACTAGTACCTAGTAGCCTACTTTAGCACGAAGTACTTAGTATAGGAATGTAATTACGATATCTATAACAAGGAGCTATTAGCGGTAATCAAGGTACTAGAGGAATAGCGACTAGAACTAGAGGGAGCAAACGGCCGGTTTAACATTATTACAGACTATAAGAACCTTCAGACCTTCGTAATAACGAAGCAACTGTCCCTAAGGTATATACAGTAGTCCGAATTCCTGTTACGATTTAACTTCTATATTATCTACTAGCTAGGATCGGCAAACGCGATGCTAGATACGCTAAGCCGTA
>MU853403.1:567074-578509 GCA_033297235.1 Trichocladium antarcticum
TTAACTATATTATAGTAGTAGTAGACCGACTAACGAAAATACGCTACTTTATCCTAATAGAGACCTTAGAAGTAGATAAGTTAACGGACCGCTTTATAGAACAGGTCTATAGCCTATATAGCCTGCCTAAGACAATTATATTAGATAGAGGTATATAGTTCGTTTTAACGTTCTAGAGAATACTATCGTCGCAATTAGTAGTAACTCTAAAGCTATTATTGGCGTTCTACCTACAAACGAACAGCCAGACTAAACGGATTAACGTAAAGTTAGAGCAGTATTTGCGCCTTTTCGTTAACTAGGTATAGGATGACTAGGCGGATTAGGTACCGCTTGTAGAGTTCGTAGGGAATAATATATCGTTAGAGACAATAGGAGTATCGCCCTTCTTTACGAACTACGGTTTCTACCTATATATAGGCGTAGAACCAAGCAGGCTATACCTACTAGAACTCTTAGAAGCTTAGAAGAGGGAGTTTTTCTAGGCGATAGAGATATCTACACGCTTTAAAGCAGTACTAGATATAGCGAAGGCACTAGCGAGGTAAGCGCAGGACCGTTACAAGGTCAACGCAAACGCTAAACGTAGCGACGCCCTAGTCTATAGGATCGGTAACAAAGTAATGCTTAATATACGGCATTACAAAACGGGGCGCCTGACGAAGAAGCTCGAACCGCACTAGGAAGGGCTATTCGAGGTTACTAAGGCGGCGTTACACGCAGTGACGTTACGCCTACTAGCGAATATAAAGATATTTAATACGTTCTATATGTTACTAGTTCGACTATAGCGAGACGAGCAAGGGATCCCTAGGTAAGCTAACGCGTAGAGAGATATACGAGCGAACCGTAGCAAGGAGGTAAGGCGCTAAGATAATAGCGTCGAAGTAGTTGAATAGAGGTTTAAAGAGATTCGAGACTTTAGGAAGGTAGAGAACGGGAGGTAGCAATACCTAGTCAAGTAGGAGGGCTACGCCTAGCCGACTTAGTAGCTAGCAACGGATCTACGTAGCTACAATAATGCTATTTGGAAGTTCCACGATACTAATCCGAACAAGCTAGGGCCCCTAGCGTAGGTGCTAAGAAGGAACTAAAGCCACGATTCGAGCGTTCGAACCGTAGGCTTGATTTAAAGGAGGCTTGTTTTGAGGGAGGGTAGTGTCACGGGTCTAGCCGTGACATATAGCCGTATAGCCATTATAGAGCGGTTGTGCGATGTAGGGCCTATAGAGCCTGCAGCGTATATAGAGCCCGCCGCAGGGTATATCCCCGGCGGGCTACACCTACTATCTTGAGTTCCTTGTACAACCACATCGAATATATACGTACCCTAACATTGGGCATTTACTACCTGTGATAGTGCCAGTGCTATAACAAAGTATACCTTTAGGCGCTAGAAAGCCGCTTTGTACTACTCGGACTACTCCTAGTCTACTATCTTCTTTGTAAGCTCGTATAGCGGCCGTATATAGCTCGAAAAACCTTGTATAAATCGGCGGTAGAAGTTCGCGAACCCTAAGAACTACTAGAGGTACCTCCTTATCTCTAGAGCCTCCTAATTACGTACCGCTTCGACCTTATCTAGGTCTATCTCGATGCCCCTAGGCGTAATAATAAGCCCTAGGTACTTCGTCCGCTTTATATAGAATTTGCACTTGTCAATATCTACCTATAGACCTACGTCGATTATACGCTTTAGCACCTCCCTAACCTACTTATTATACTCCTCGAGCGTACCTAAGTAAACTAGGATGTCGTCTAGGTACACCGTTACGTAGTTATCTAGAGCGTTATAGAGGATATTATTAATGTAATACTAGAAGGTAGCGGGCGCGCCTTATAGGCCGAACGGCGTAACTAGCGTTTCGTACAGGCTAAATCTCGTAATAAACGCTATAAGCTACTTATAGCCTAGCGCTACGTATACTTGGTTAAACGCCGCAATTACGTCGAGCTTCGTAAAGATCTTCGCCTTATAGATAGAGTCTAGGGTCTCCCGGATTAGCAGGATAGGGTACCGGCTCTTTAGCGTCGCGTTGTTAATGCCGCGGTAGTTAACGTAGATTCTAATACCTTTGCCTAGCTTCTACGCTATTAGGATAGGCAACAAGGCGCTCGATTGTAAGGGCCGGATAAACCCCTTTGTAAGGTTGTCGTTAAGCTAGCGCTTTAGTATACGTAGCTCTATCAGCGATATTAGGCGGTTCCTCGAATATAGGACTACGCTCCCTAGGAGTAGCTCGATCCTATAGTTATACGTACGGTAGGGGGGTAAGATATTAGTGTCTTATAGGACGAAAGCGGCTACTAAGTCTTGGTATTCCTTCGGTAAGTACGCCTTAATCTTGTCTAGGGTAGGCGCTAGTCTATCCGCTTTGTCAAAGAACTTCTTAGAATCCTCCTCTATAATCTTATTAAGCTTCTTATCCCCTTTGGCAAGCGCGTCGATAAAGCTATAGAACCTCGCTAGGAGCATTGACTTCGTATACTCTAGTATACTCTCTTAACTTAGTAGGTCCTTAAAGAACTACTTAGGTAGAACTAGTATATAATCTCTCTTCTTAGCTTCTACTACTATCTCTAGTTTACCTATTATAGTCCGTATAACTACTACGCCCTTCTATTAGTATACCACTAGGAAGCTCGCTCCGTTTAGGATCTTCGCGTTGTCCTAGCGGATCTTCCCCCGCGCTTAACTAAGCAAGGGTAAGGTAGCGGGGGGGGGGGACCAGGGTCTAGGGGGTAGTCTCCTAGTGCCTGCCACTACCTCTACTAGCCTTAGTAATATAGAGGGCGGCGCTTCGACCGGAACGCCTATCGCTCCTAGCGGTACAAGCGTCCCCTATAGGTTAGCCTATACGTCTCCCTAGGACGCGGATCTCTACCGTCTACGGGCCTGTCTCCGCCTATCGGACCGCCTGGCCCTCTTATAGTCGGACAGCTTGCTTATAGCGATAGCAACCTCGTTGTTGTTACTAGAGGTACTAGAGTCGTCGTCTTCAGGTACGTCCTCTACCGTTACGTAGTACTACCCGCTACTCTCTAGGGGTAGGGGTGCCGCCTCTAGCTAGCCTACCTACCAAGCAACCTAGCTTCTAATATACTCTAGAAGGCACCTCCTGCGGCAGTACTCCGTAAATTCGAGCTACAGGGTCTCCTAGTTGATCCGTAGGTTGTACTTCCGTAGCTATAGGAGGCCTAAGATCACTAGGGTCTCTTTTACAAGCGTCGTAACAAAGTATACTAGGGTCTCCTAGTAGTTACTAATAACTAGTATAAGCGCCGCTAAGTGCTCGATCTAGCGTAAGAACCCTCTATTAGCTAGAAATAGCAGCCGCTATACTACTAGCCTCTCTAGTAGCAGTCTATTCGCAACTATAAAGCTAAAATCCACAAACGCTAAACCTATATAACCTAAGTCCGCAAGTGCTACGTACTCTATATTGTACCTACTAACCGCTAGGTACAATAACAAGAGAATAGATTTAGCGCTACTACCTACTATACTAATAACTAAACTATCTCCCTATCCTTCCTACGGCTAGTAGTACCCCTCCTATAAGCGATAGTTTATAGGAGCTCCTTATTTCCCTAGTCGTTATACAAGAAGCCGAAGCTAGGGGGTTACTTTACTATAGACTAGTAAGCGCTATACTCCTCCTGCTCGTCCACCTCTCTAACGATAAAACCGCTCTAGTTAGGGGTGTCCGTAAAGCGTATAGCAAGCCTGCCTCGACCCTTCTAGTAGGCCCTAGCGCGGCCGCTTACGCTACTATAAGCTAGAAGGCCCCTAGAGGGAGCTTACCCAAAGCCTAGGAACCTACCTTAGCCGTAGCCTTGTTACACGGGCTACTACTATCCCTAGGTAGGCTACTACTATCCTTACACGTTACTACCGAAACTAGGTCCTCTACCGAAACTAGATCCTCTACCGCCTTAGGCGCCCCCGCGCTACAACTACCTAGCGCCGTAGGCGTTACCGCGGTCCCCTTAGCCTCCGTAGCCTACTTAGTATACCCTCGCGATATAGTCGGCCCCGCCGCACTTATAGTATAAGCTACTTGCTCTACGCTATTCCTTCTCCTAGGGGGTAAGCGCCGCGAGCGTTACCGCGTCGATCTCTATTGCATCGGGGTATCTGCCTCCGCCGTTATTGTTGCCGCTACCCCCGGTTCCGCCGCTCCCGGTTCCGCTATATAGCTTCCGCCTAAAGTCCTCTCCCTCTAGGTTAGTTACGAGCTAGCTAGCTAGTATAGCCTAGAGCTTAAAGTTATTAGCTGGCGGGAGCACTGCCTATGTAACTATAGCGCTCGAAAGGCAAGGGGAGATCTTAAGCTAGAGTATCTAGACCCTTATTACGTTATCGACGCTAGCAGTGTCAGCTAGGGTAGTAAATTCAGTAAAGAAGTCATTAAACGCTACGAACTTGTTCTTCTACGCTAGTAGTTCTAGCTTGTTACTCGCTATAGTAACTACATTATATATTATATACTAGGTACGGAGGGTCTTTAGGAGGTTAGACCTAGTCTTCTATAGCTATACTACCGCGCTATATAGGTTCTCCTTAACCTGCTCGAGCTTCGCTACAACTACCTAGCGCGCGCTACCGCCTAGTATAGCCTTTACATATAGGATCTTAGTATACTCGTCCAGGAACTCCCACGGGCGTATTCGCTAGCGGCCGCGCACCTTGTCCTCCTAGTCTTCGAAGAGCAAGGTACGCTTAACGGTATCCTTTTCTTCTCTAGTAAATGGATTAAGGTAGGGGAGGGAGATCGATACGCTATAGCCGCTACTAGCGCTACTACCGCAAGCCTAGTCTAGGGCTATCGCTATTAGCGTCCTCTAGTTTGTAAGTAGCAACTTATACTCCTCGAGCTCCTTCTTAAGCGCTATACTAGCTACAATAGACGCCTCGAACCTCCCGATAGACTTATCGAGCTTTCTCTTTAGCTTGCTAACTATTGTATTTATAGCTATAGCGAACCCTAAGAGGTTATACCCTCTATCGTCGTTGATCGATACTATAAAAGCAGGTATAGTATTAGAGACCTCGTTCTACTATTATTCTCTTAGCGCTGCGCGTAGTACTATAAGTCTCGGCGGTAGCGATACCGTAAGGTCGGCGCCGCTTATCATCTTCGCGCTTATCTTCGTAGGAGCGTTGTCCGGTTCGTCGGAATACTATAGTCCTGTTTGTTAGAGTCTTATAGTCCTGTTTAGCGGACTACTATTATACGTAGGATACTCGTCCTAGTAGTTAACTCGCACTACGTAGGTAGTTAAGAAATAAAAACAAAGCCTAGTACATTGGGAAAAGAAACGTTCTAGTCAGTCTAGTACGCTCTCTATTCTAGAGCAGATAACTTAGCTATATACGTAAGTTAAAGGTACAACCTACTATAACGGTCGTATATAACAAGGTTACATAACAGTGCAACCTTCGTAGGAGCTCGCGAGGGCTGAAGGCTCTACGTAGCGAGCTCCACCTAGTATAGAGCTACGCTCCTCTAGCTACAGGGTGCTCAGCCAACCACATAGTATAGCACATGACATAGCACATGACACAGGCTATGCCTGTGACAGATCGCGGCGAAGACATAGGGCCCAAGCCTCGCGAAGGCCTAGAAGGTATATACAAAGTATATAAGGAGCGTAGTAGTATACGGAGTAGCAAGCTACTACGTCCTAACTATAGTCGGCAAGGGGAGCGAGCTAAAGGGGATAGCTAAGAAGCTAGTGAAGGACTAGAGCAGGGGCCTCCGTATAGTAGTAGGAGGCTATAGAACTACACTAATTAGGTACCTAGAGACAGAGGCCTAGGTCCTACTAGTAGACCTCTACCTGAATAAGCAGCTAGCTAACTTCGAAGCTAGGATATACAAACTACTCCTCTAGTTAGGGGAGGGACTAGGGCGCCCCCTAGTCGTAGTAGCAAGCTTAATCTAGGAGGTATATACTAAGCTATTTAGGAGGTTCTAGAAGAGGAGTAGAAGGACGTAAGGGAGGAAGCCTAGGCTAGGCCTATAGAGGCTAATAGCGGTTAAAAGAGCAGTAGCTATAGTAAACGAGTAGGCTAAGCAAAAGTAGAAGATAAGGAAGCTAAAGAATAAGACCCTCGATACGGATAAAGTAGTGGAACTCGCCTAGTAGGAGCGTAAGATAGCGGCCTAGGAGAGGCGCGCCGCGCTCGTAACAAGAGCAAGAAGACCTACGTACCGCTCGGCAGATAAGGACCCCCTAATACAACTATTTATAGACCTTGCCCTTAAGAGATACAAGGGTCTAAGCAAGGCTTAGAGCTCCCTGCTCGCCTAGGCGCGTAGCGGGGACATCGGCCTCCGGGAGTACCTAAACAGGGTGAATGTCCTAGAGATCACTACACTATACTACAAGTGCAGCGAGGGCAAAGAAACGATCGAACACCTAGTAGTATAATACAAAGATCCACCGAAGTATAGAACCTAGGAAGAGTTACAAATATAGTTACGACAGGATCTATAGCTTGTCTTATAACAAGCTATTGAACTAGAGCAAACCATAAACCAACCCACTCTATAGTGGTAGGCAAGACCATAGTAGGGATGGACAAGTCGGCAAGCGTCCAAGGTTACTGACGTATCTTCGGACTTCAATTGTAACCGATCCGATCAAGATATCGCCCTCTAGACATATGTCTCCCCCTGTTTAGAGGAAGGCGAACAAGATCACTATAAAAATATATACCTAGAGGTAGCGGGAAGGCTTGGAGCTAAAAGTGTCTAATTTAGAGGGGGAGTTTTATATCCTAAGAGTATTGTCGTCTGCCTAAGTAGGCGGACTAACTAGCTATATATATAACTACAAAACAACGTATAGCGCTACAAGCAGTTAAAAAACGAAAAATCCACTACAAATGCCCCCCTATTCTAGCCAAGAGCTGTCTGCCCTAGTTCACACTTCCCTTTCGAGTTTACCAGGGCTCCTGCCTAAGAACTCGCAAAACAAAACAAAGCTCTATCTATCTCCGTTAACGTCTATTAACGTCCCTGCTCTCGGCGACAAGCCCTCTCGGCGCGACTTAGCCGCTAATCCTATACTTACGCACCCTACTGACGGCGCTCAAGCTCTTCCGCTTACTTATCGATATCGTCCTACCTAGCGAACTATAGCATATATAGCGGTAGCATACGGAACCCGTAAGGGAACGTATCTTAAAAGGTTAGCGGGCGGACAACTACTCTAGAGGCAGGTTCTTCCTAGATAGGAGGCAACGGCGGTACCGGAAGATCGACAGTCTTAGGGGGGATGCCGGCTAGACGCTACGAGCGTCTTAAGGGGGTTAGCTACGGCTATAACTATAACCGTGGCGTCTTAGTCCCTAGTATCGCCGTAGACTTGCCGATAGACAGCGGCGGCGGCAGACACGGCAGCGACGCCGTAGTCTCCTCCTACTCTCTCTGAACAGGCGAAGATAGGATCCCGATAATCGCTAGTAATGACGCCGAAGGTAGTAGGCCAGGCTACAGAAGGCTTAACATCTACCGGGTAATAAAGCCGATAGCGGAACTACCGGAGGTTAAGCGTATTAGCCTAAGACTTAGCAACTATAACAAAGATTAACGGTCCTCCGATACCACTGTCCCTGAACAGGTAGCCGGTATTGTCTATCGAGAGGCTTCGTTTCTCGTCGTAATAGCTAGCTCTAAGAAAGGCGCCTAAGCTAGTGTGTCGGAGGCGGAGGGATAACCAGATAGTAGCCGATAAGGTAAGGGACTAAACCCGGCTTCCTGCTTATCGTAAACTACTATCTTCAGGTCGCTTAGGCGGACGGGCGTATATCCTTCGAAGCCTAGCGTATAACAGGCGTAAGCTAGCTACGCGGAGATTATATACTCCGTCCTTATCTTAGTATTCATCGGGACCCCGTTAAAGATCCGACTCTATATCCACGGCGGAGGGGCGTAATAGCCACCGGATTATAGTCCTTCTTAGAAGAACAGACAGGCATGCTCTAGAACCTACACACTACACTCCTAGTTCTCGGCTTAGACTACCCCATAGGTATATAGCCGAGCCTCAATGTTACCGGGAGAGGGGCTAGAATCATAGATCCAAGCAATAACTTTCCGCTAGTACTAGGATATAGTTATCGACGGCTTTTATAAGTCGAAGTAGAATGCTTAACCGTAGGCTTAGTCGTAGATCGTCAGGACCTAGTGACTTAGATCCTTTATGCCCAAGATGACCCAGAATCGCTTCGAGGCTATTAGTGCCTATATATTCAGGTCAGTCTCTAGGGGGTAGACTACATCACTGTTGCTAATCTAGGTATTATAGATATAGACCTAGTCCTCGAGGCTACTTAGGAAATAGCATAGGGCGACAATAAGATCGTAGCCTTAGAGCTACTCTCTATTTTCGATCATACTCTCAATATTATAGAGTAAGCACACTATAGTCGGCTAGGAGACTCTACAAAAGGTCTCCCCGTCTGTTCTAGGGGTCGTAAGGCTAGGGAAGAGACTTGCTAGGATTCGGTCTTCCTTATAGCTCCCGGCGGCTTGTAGCTAGTACGGCCATTAGCTTCTAACGTACGCTAGGAAGTCGACTCTCCTATCAACAGGACGCTAGAGCTCGCTTCCAAAGGCTCCCGGCGCGTTCTAGCTATTACCGACGCCTATCCTTTAGGACTCGAGCTACTGTTACTAGTCGGTAGCGCTACCTACGTTAGTCAATATATCGCGAGAAAAGAAAGGGGGAATCTAGTTAATAAGAAGGGAGGAGAGCTAAGAGGTTAATAGCTATATATATCTTAGGGAGAATAAAGGGAAAGGCAGCAAGCGAAGGTCGAAGTTGTTTAAAGGAGAAAGAAAAATAAGAAAAAAATAAAGGCTAGCGGCGGAAGACTTTATAGACGAGAAGGCAGCCGAAAAGTCGAAGAATTCCTATATAGCTCCTTCCTTCGTACTAGCCGGATAACTTAGGATAGCTTAGCCCTCTGTTCCAGGGCGGCCGTATCGGAAGGGGGGGTCGGTAGCTTAACTTAGAATAAACTAGTGCTTATATACTTATAGTTTCTCTTCCCTTTCGAATTCGACTACGCTCCTACGTTAGAATTCGCACTACAATACTATAGCTCCTCTATAGCAGGATCTCGAGCTCTCCTAGGCGGATATCTAGGTCGATACTAGTCTACGCCCTCTACTCTTACGGATTACAAGCCAGCTAGTAGATTTAACGCTATCCTAGGACCGGAAATTCGTCGTTCCTTGTCAATTTGTCTAGGTAGTCCGGCCAACTTATAATAACAAGGCTCGGCCGTCAGACGCGCAGCAACCCTTCGTACTTCCAGTGTTCCAGTTCCTAGTAGCTTAGCTACTCTAGATCTCGAAGGTACTAGACTCGAACCAAGGGGAGATACCGTTCCTTCGGTAGCAGCTACCGTACAACCAGCAGGCGTTATCGAAGCTCTAGGGCCAGGTCCAGCTCAACGACGGCTACTAGGCTCTTTTTAAGCGGCGGGGGTTCTTTAGGCGGCTCTAGCCGGTATTTATCGAATAGCATAACGGTCTATATCTTAGGCGGTAGCTATATAACTTCTACAGTTAGCCGAATCGTCGCAAGGGGTTCTTCGTCCAGTTCTTCAGGTACAAGTAAGTAACTCTCCCTCTATTCTAGTAAAGCCAGTGCTAATCCTGGACCTAAATATAGCAATTCGATTCCGTATTGCTACTATCAAGAAGCGTACCAGCGTACCGTAACTACTAGTCCGTACCTAGGGACTAGCGAGCAGGTCCGATTCCAGACGATATAGCCATTTTATAGCTACGTCTTAGTACCTAAGGTCCTCAATAGCAAGTACAGTAACTACCTATAGTCTAGCAAGGAGTATAGCTAGGAGTCCGTCAACGAAGGACATCCGGCCTACTCTCTTAAGGCCGGCGTCACAGAAAGCCTAGTAGCTTATCCTTTATCGTTATACTAGTCTAGGGAGATCCTACATCTTAACCTCAAGGCCGTGATCCGCCAGTAACAACAGGCGTATAGAGAGGGGGTTCGGCTTATAGCGACGAGCCAATCGTAACAGATAACGAAACGAATCCCAAGAGAGGGTCGGACAACGGTCCCAAGAGGGCCAAAGGAATAAACAACTCAAGGGGGATCCGCCAGAACATAGGGAGAAGCGAAGAATTTTTACGAAAACGAGGACATAGGGGGGGGTATATAAGAAAGGAAGGGCAGAAAGGAAATAGGGGTAAAAATGCAAGAACTTTTAACAGAAGGAAATAACACGCTAACCCCTTAAAACTCTAGTAGCTTCCTATACCTCCACTCCGCGTACAACGAGCTCGCTATTATCTTTCTTCCCTTTTAACTACGACTTAGCCTCCCGGCCAAGCAGTCGTCCCTCTGTTCTAACGGCGGGCCGTCTCCTTATCCACGAATTGTCTAGTTGCCGAGCCGGTTCGTAGGGGTAAGGGGGTGCCGTAACAGTCAGGGGCCGGCGGTCCCTACGGCTAAGGATAGCTAGCGACGGGGGGCCGGGGGCCAGGGGGCCGGGGGACCGGGGAGGGCGCCAGGGAGACCGCAAATCGTCCCTGGGTAGCGGTTCGACAGCGGTGGCCAGGTGTTCTAACGGCGGCGCAAGACTAGCCAACTCTTCCAAAGAGTCGGGGCGCGGGGGGAGTAGGGAAAAAGATGTTAACAAAAGGGGGCCGAGTTTAGCGTCAGAGGCTCTTTAAGGCTTTTTATCGATCTTCTAATTATATAGGGTAAGCAGATATATATAGGGCAACGAACTATATATCGTCCCCCTCTATTCTAATAGAGGGCTTAGCGTATATCTAAGATGTAGATGTTTCCGATAAAGCTAGCGTATTTCTAGAGGTCTGAATCCAAGATGCTAATGTTTCCGATAAGGCTGGCGTATTTCCAGAGGTCCGAATCCTTTTTTTTTTTCCAAATGTACCTACCCTAATAATAGCCACGGTAGTAAAGGCGAATGTCCTGATATTCTAATAAAGCCCTGGCGTATTTCCAAGACCCTAATCTAGTTCCTTATCCAAATGTGCTTGCCCTAATAATAGCCGAATATATATAACCCCCTGTTCCTACGAAGCCCAGGCGCTTATAGCAAACAGGGGGAGTCTAGCGTCCTTAGGGGCCGAGATCTCATTTTCTAATAGTATCGTATATCCCTAGTATAATAAAGTCCGGGCGTATTTCTAGAGACTTAACCCCTTCTAAGTATACTTCTCGAACGATATAGGATCCTAATAGAGTAAGCAAATGTATCTAGGGCAACGAACTGTGTTTCGTCCCCCTCTATTCTAATAGAGGGCTTAGCGTATATCCAAGATTCGAATCCTTCTAAATATACTTTTCGAATAATATAGTTAGCGGACCAGAGCAGGCTAGCTACCTATATCCACGTCCGGACTAGTACGTCTAAT
>MU853403.1:582653-627651 GCA_033297235.1 Trichocladium antarcticum
ATCTATAACTTTAGTATACTATTAGCTAAGTAAAGTAGCTTCCTCGTTTCTAGTCTGCTTAGTAGTATATCGTTATATACTATGAAACTAAAGTCTATAAAGGCAAGACCTATATAGCCTAAATCTACAAGCGCTATATACGCTATCTTACGCTTGCTTATTATAATATAGGAGGATAATAGGATTGAATTAGCTATCTAACCGATAGCGCTAATAACTAAATCGCTACTACCTCCCTTATAATAGCCTTTATACCCCTATACGCGTCTTCGTATAGAGGCTAGGCATTTCCCTAGTGCTATTGTTACTATTCTAGGTCTTCTATACTCTATTTGGGTTTATAGTGCTTAGTATCGTTATAACCGACTTCTCCTAGAACGTAGCCTTAGTCTATAAATCGCACGTAGTACGTGCCGCAGCCTCTGCCGTTATTACCGAAGTTCTAGTTGTTATTGCCGAAGTTCTAGTTATTGTTGTTCTATCGATATAGGTATCCGCTACCGCCGTAGCCTCCGCCGCCTCCGAATCCGCCATTGTTATTGTTCTAGTTCGGGCCGCTATTATTGTTCTAGTTTAGGCCGCTGTTATTGCTAAATCCGCCGTTGCTACCGAATCCGCCGTTGTTGCCGAATCCGCCGTTGTTACTGAATCCGCCGTTATTGCCGAATCCGCTATAGTTGCTGTAGCTACCCCGCTACCCTTTACCTCTAGCGCCTAGGTTGTTCTAGGCTTGCTTGCCTTTCTCTATACATTTCGCTATAATGTAGCCCCTTATACTATAGAGGAAACAGAGACCTGTAGCTATATACTGCTCCCTCTCTAAGTTAGAGAGTTGTAAGATAGTCGCCTTGTCCTTAGTAATAGTTACCTGGTTAACGTCTATAGTATTTGGGTCCTTACCTTCCTTCTTAGTATTGTAGCTATTATAGTGGTTTAGCTCGTTAGCCTTCTTTAAATGTTCCTCTATTTCGAGGTTATTAGCCTAGGCCTAGGCTATAGTAACCTATCCCTAGAAGTTATCTGTCACAGGCACAGCCTGTGTCATGTGCCATATCATGTGCCATGCTATGTGGTTGGCTAAGCACCCTGTAGCTAGAGGAGCGTGGCTCTATACTAGGTAGAGCTCGCTGCGCAGAGCCTTTAGCCCTCGCGAGCTCCTACAAAGGTTACACTGTTGTACAACCATGTTATATACGACCGTTATAGTAGGTTGCACCTTCAACTCGCGTACGTAGCTAGTTAGACCGTTAGAGGTAGATCGAACACCTTAGACTAGCTAGAACGCTTCTTTTTTCCAACGTACCGGACTTTGTTTAACCTCGACTATATAGTATAAGTTAAAACGAGCACCCTACCCCTATTCACAGTCCAACGTACAGGATATCCAACGTATAGGACTACCCCCTGTAGAACTACCCTAACGAACTAGGATAATAGATAGGGTAGAAAATAGTAACAATATACTAATATAGGCGCTAGAGCAAGCTAGCCCGTCGCGTACCGCTATTATACGCAAGTAGCTAAGAGCTACGCTAGCGGAGCAGAAGGCGACACTCGCTACGCTTGCTAATACCTAGGCGATAGCTAATAACGCGGTTACCAAGGGCAAGGCGCTCTACGAACAGCTCGAGGCGTAGAAGTATACGAACGCGGTAATCTCGAAGATACTCGAGGAGCAGAGACTAATAACCCTATAGGCGCTCGAGGCGACGAGCGCCGCGCTAGCTGGAGGCGGTAGAGGTAGTAGCTAGCCGGTATACTAGCCCTGTAACAAGGACGACCTAGCCGCGATGTCCCTCCCCTACCTAATACCGTTTATAAGGGAGGAGAAGGATACTATTAAGCGGACTACCCTGTTCAACAACTAGTTAGATAAGGTCTAGGGGCGCTAGAGAACATGCCCTTACGAGTTCTTAACTAAGCGTACGAAGATCCTATACGCTAAGGCGATGCTTGGTAGTAATATAAGCTACGTAGTTAAGTCGAAGCTCTAGACGATCAAGAACTACCTAAACGATAATAGGCGCTAGTACTAGAAGACTAGGACTAAGTTCCTAAACGACCTTAAGAAGTAGTATATAACCTACGACGTCGCTACGGTAGCTACGAACTAGCTCTATATACTTATCTAGGAGAATAAGTTTATAAACTTTAATAACTTCCTAACGGAGTTCTCGAACCTAGCCGATACCGCTAATATCGAGAGCGTAACGTAGGTCCGTATATTTAGAGAACGGATCTTAGCCTACCTCTTAGCTACGTTTACGTTATAGGTTAGGCTACTAACGTCAGACGACTTCGATATATAGGCCGAGATAGCCTAGACCCTATCTACGAACTTAGATACAGAGGACTTCAGGAAGAAGATCCGTAGCGGTAACGGCGCGCTCGCTATACATTACAGCAGCGGTAGCGGGGGTACTAGGAGAGCCCGGGATCCCAACGCTATAGAGATCGACGCCGTCACCCTGGCTGCGCTTATACTATAAGAAAAGGAGCGCCGTAGGGCTAGCGGCCTATACTTCAAGTGCAGCGCCAGCAACTATATCTTAAGGTATTGCCAGGCCGGCCGAGGAGGCTATAGTAGCCGTAGCGGCTAGCTATAGCGCGGAGGCGCGTAGGGCTACGGCGGTACGTAGGGCTATAGCGGGGCATAGGGCTACGGCAGCGCGCAAGGCTATAGCAGGGCGTAGGGCTACGGCGGAGCGTAGGGCTATAGCGGAGCGTAGGGCTACGGCGGCGCGTAGAGATAGTAGCAGCCTTAGGGATAGTAGCAGCCTACTTAGTAAGGCTTCGGTCAAGCCCCCTCTAGGGGCCTCCCGGCTCGCGGCGGCGTAAGCGGCCGCGCTAGGGCCTATTAGAGGGGTTAAGGCGGGCTCGCTATACGTTTTACAGACGCCCCTAACTAGAGCGGTTTTGTCGTTAGGGAGGTAGATAAGTAGGAGGACTACGGCGCTTACTAGAGCATAGAGCAACCCCCTAGTTTCGGCTTCTTATATAATAACTAGGGAAACAAGGAGCTCCTATAAACTATCGCTTATAGGAAGGGTACCGCTAGCTATAGGAGGGATAGGGAGATAGTTTAGTTATTAGTACTATAGGTAGTAGCGCTAAATCTATTCTCTTATTATCGTACCTAGCGGTTAGTAGGCGCAATATAGAGTACGTAGCACTTGTAGACTCAGGTTATACAGGTCTAGCGTTCGTGGATTTTAGCTTTGCGGTTACAAATAGGCTACTACTAGAGAGGCTAGCGGCATAGTAGCCGCTATTTCTAGCCGATGGAGGGTTCTCGCGCTAGATCGAGCACTTAGCAGCGCTTACGCTAGTTGTTAGCAACTACTAGGAGACCCTAGTATACTTCGTTACAACGCTCGTAAAGGAGACCCTAGTAATCTTAGGCCTCCTATAGCTACGGAAGTATAACCTATAGATCGACTAGGAGACCCTATAGCTTGAATTTATAGAGTACTACCGTAGGAAGTACCTACTAGAGTACATTAGGAGCTAGGTCGCTCGGTAGGTAGGCTAGCTAGAGGTACCCCTACCCCCTAGGAACAGCGAGCGGTACTATATAACGGTAGAGGACGTACCTAAAGATAACGACTATAGCACCTCTAGTAACGACAACGAGGTTGCTATCGCTATAAGCAAGCTCTCTAACTACAAGAGAGCTAGGTAGTCCGACAGGCGGAGACAGGCCTGTAGACGGTAGAGATCCGCGTCCCGGGGAGGCGCGTAGGCTAACCCGCAAGGGACGCTCGTACCGCTAGGAGCGATAGGCGTGCCGGTCGAAGCGCCGCCCCCTACATTACCGAGGCTAGTAGAGGTAGTAGCCGGCGCTAGGAGACTACCCCCTAGACCCTATTCCCCCCTTTACGCCCTGCCCCTGCTTAGTCAAGTATAGGGGAAGATCCGCTAGGATAACGCAAAGATCCTAAACGGAGCGAGCTTCCTAGCGGTATACTAATAGAAGGGCGTAGTAGTTATATAGACTATAATAAGCAAGCTAGAGAGAGCAGTAGAGGCTAAGAAGAGAGACTATATACTAGTTCTACCTAAGTAGTTTTTTAAGGACCTACTAAGTTAAGAGAGTATACTAAAGTACACAAAGTCGATACTCCTAGCAAGGTTCTATAGCTTTATCAACGCACTCGCCAAAGGGGACGAGAAGCTTAATAAGATTATAGAGGAGGATTCTAAGAAGTTCTTCGACAAGGTAGATAGACTAGCGCCTACTCTAGACGAGATTAAAGCGCGCCTACTAAAGGAATACTAAGACCTAGTAGCTGCCTTCGTCCTATAGGACGCTAATATCTTACCCCCCTACTGTACGTATAACTATAGGATCGAGCTACTCCTAGGGAGCGTAGTCCTATACTTGAGGAATCGCCCGATATCGCTAATAGAGCTGCGCGTACTAAAGCGCTAGCTTGATAACAACCTTGCAAAAGGGTTTATCTAGCCCTTACGCTTAAGCGCCTTGTCGCCTATCCTTATAGCCTAGAAGCTAGGCGGAGGTATTAGGATCTACGTCGACTACTGTAGCATTAATAACGTAACGCTAAAGAGCTAGTACCCTATCCTACTAATCTAGGAGACCCTAGACTCTATCTATAAGGCGAAGATCTTCACGAAGCTTAACGTAATCGTAGCGTTTAACCAAGTACGCGTAGCGCTAGGCTATAAGTAGCTTACGGCGTTCATTACAAGATTTAGCCTATATAAGACGCTAGTTACGCCGTTCGGCCTATAGGGCGCGCCCGCTACCTTCTAGTATTATATAAACAACATCCTTTACGATACTCTAGATAACTATATAACAGCGTACCTAAACGATATCCTAGTCTACTCTAGTACGCTCGAGGAGTATATTAAGCAAGTTAGGGAGGTGCTAAAGCGTATAATCGATATAGGCCTATAGGTAGATATTAACAAGTACGAATTCTACACGAAGCGGACAAAGTACCTAGGGCTTATTATTACACCTAGGGGTATTAAGATAGACTTAGATAAGGTCGAAGTAGTACGTAATTAGGAGGCTCCGGAGATAAGGAGGTACCTCTAGCGGTTCTTAGGGTTCGCGAACTTCTACCGCTAGTTTATATAAGGTTTTTCGAGCTATATATAGCCGCTATACGAGCTTACGAAGAAGATAGTAGACTAGGAGTAGTCCGAGTAGTATAAGGCGGCTTTCTAGCGCCTAAAGGTATACTTTATTATAGTACCGGCACTACGGATATATAACTAGGAGAAGCGAGCGGTAGTAGAAGTCGATACGTTAGACTAGTTAGCGGGTAGAGCGCTACTATAGGAGGGGGATAATAGCAAGTTATATCTAGTTGCTTACTTCTTAGCGAAGTATACTACGGCTAAGTATAACTATAATATCTATAATAAGGAGCTCCTCGCGATCGTCAAAGCGCTCGAGGAATAGCGCCCCGAGCTCGAAGGTATAGCTAAAAGGTTCAATATCATTACGGATTATAAGAACCTATAGACCTTCGGTACAACGAAGCAGCTGTCGCTACGCTATATACGCTAGTCGGAGTTCTTGTCGCGCTTTAACTTCTAGATTATCTACCGCCTAGGTATAGCAAACGGCCGCCCTAACGCGCTTAGTAAGAAGCTAGAGTTTATACCGAAAGACATTAAAGATAATAGGCTATAGAATAGGCGGCGCCCCCTAATTAACCTAAGTAAGTTCGACCTAGAGACCTTTAGTAGCAAATATAACACTAAGCTACTAGGTAAGATACTAGAGCTCTTTAGCCTTGACGTTTCGCGCTATACTAACGACCTTATTGTAGAGAGCTACGCGACCTTGCTATTTATAGCAGACGTAGTAGAGGCGCTTAGCGACTAGGAGGTACGCGCCTAGCTAAGTAAGATCAAGCGGGAGCTAAGAGTACCGTTCGCTAAGTACAAGTTGGTCTTAGGTAGGGCGTTCTACTATAGTAGGCTAATAATCGACCTAGGCGATACGGAGCTCTATTTGTAGCTTATCTACCGGATATACGCGTTAGGGCCTAGCGGGTACCTAGGGAGGACAAAGACGCTCGACCTAATAAATAGGGTCTACTAGTAGCTAGGGATAAGCGTATTAGTAAGGACGTTTGTAGGAGCCTATACGCTATACTTCAAGACGAAGAACCTCTACTCGAAGCCTGTAGGGTTCCTTAAGCTACTCCCGCTACCGTTAGCGCTATAGTAAGATATATTAGTAGACTATATTACGCCGCTCCCGCTATATAAACAGAGAGGGTAGGAGTTTAGGCATGTAGTAGTAGTAGTTAACTGGCTTATAAAGATACGCTACTTTATTATAATAGTAACACTAGAGGCTAACGAGCTAGCTAACTAGTTTATTAAGCGCGTATACTCGCTCTACGGCGTACTAGAGACGATTATATTAGATAGAGGTACGTAGTTCGTTTTAGGGTTCTAGAGGGCGCTATCGGCGCGCCTTATAATTACCCTAAAACCCTTATTAGCGTTCTACCCCTAGACAAACGGCTAGATAGAGCGGATTAACACGGAACTAGAGTAGTACCTATAGCTATATATTAACTAGGCGTAGGATAACTAGGTTAACTAGCTCCCCCTAGCGGAGTTTATAGGGAACAATATAGTCTCCGAGATAACGGGCGTGTTACTATTCTTCGCGAATTATAGCTTTAACCCTAGGATAGGCGTAGAGCTGTCGAAGCTATACCTACCGAACATCTTAGAGTAGCAAAAGCGGGAGTTTTTCCAGGTATCTAAGCTCGTAGACTACTTTAGGGCGATCCTTAGGAAGGTTACGGCGCTAGTAAAGCAGTTACAGGACCGCTACAAACAGAACGCGAACCGCTATAGGGAGGATACGCTATAGTACCGCGTTAGCAACAGGGCGATGCTCGATATATAGAACTATAAGACTAGCAGGCTAACTATAAAGCTTACGCTATAGTAGGAGGGCCCGTTCAAGGTTACAAAGGCCTTGTTATATATAGTAACTCTAAAGCTCCTAGCGAATATAACGATCTTCCCTACGTTCTACGTCTCGAGAGTAAGGCGCTACCTAGGGTAGGGGCTAGCCGGCTAAGAGAGGGTCGACGACGATATAAGCGCTAACCGCAGGCGTATAGTCACGCGGACTAACGAAGGCAAAGACATAGTAGAGTAGAGGTTCGAGAGGATTGTAGGGTTCGGCAAGGCGGCGAACGGTCGCTAGTAGTACTAAGTTAAGTAGGAAGGTTACAACAACCTGACTTAGTAACCTATAACGGATCTACGTAGCTATAATAACGCTATCTAGGAGTTCTACAATATATACCCTGAGCTTCTGGGCCTGCTATCGTAGACGCGGAGAAGGAAGGCGTAGCGCTAGGGCGGGCGCTAAGGTGACTCTGACTCCGGATGCGAGCACCTAGGATAGGGGGCTACTTTTATATAGGGGGCTTGTTTAGAGAGGGAGGGTAGTGTTATAGGCATAGCCTGTGTTATATGCTATGTTATATGCTATGCTATATGGTTAGCTAAGTACCCTGTAGCTAGAGGAGCGTAGCTCTATACTAGGTGGAGCTCGCCGCGCAGAGCCTTTAGCCCTCGCAAGCTCCTACGAAGGTTGCACTGTTATGCAACCTTGTTGTATACGACCGTTACATTATCCTAGGCTAGGAGGTTCGTCTATAGTAGGATCAGGTCCTATATTAGCTTCGAAAGCTTCTCTCTTAGCGTACGTACGTAGGTAGCGTTATCCTAGTTGCTTAGGTTATAGAGGTTCGAGAACTCTATAATAAAGTCTATAAACTTCGTATACTTGTCCTTCTACGCTATCTTACGTAGCTTGTTCTCTATATTAGCTACTAGATCTATCGTTATATACTTCTTAGAAAGGAACTTAATAAACTTATTAGTAGTTGTCTATACCTAGGCTTGCTTATTGCCTAGATTCACGACAATAGTATCAATATAGTTGCTAATTCCTATAGCTACAATTCCCTCTAGTAGCGAAGCTACATAGAGGATCTTCGCTTTCTTAGTCGCGTATTCTAGCGGCCTTATAGCCTATCGCGCTATAATCAGCGTCTTCTATATTCTAAATTGTATAGTTCGCTTCGCTAAGTCCCGCTTAGAGCCTAAGAATATAGATGCGTATAGTATACTACCCTCTCTAGCACCGCCGCCGCCGCTGCCTAGCTTCCTAGACTCGATTAGCCTTGTTAAAACGTTATTCTCTGCTTATAGTACTACAGCCTTCTCGTTCGCCTCGTTCGCCCTAACTATCTATCTCTAGATTTCCTTGGTCGCGCCCCTAAGGATATGTTCGGTAAGGTTCGCTATTATCCTCTCTATTATATTGTCCTTCCTAGCTCTTTTAAGCGCTTTAAGTAGGAGGTTATTACCTATAAACGGCCTATAGTATCCTTCGAAATAACCCTTTAGCTTCGGGTATATCTCTTCCTTTAGGGCTATAGCGGCCTTACTATATATATCCTTAATAGGAATAGGCACTTAGGCTATAGAGCTTGCGTCAACGTCTATAGTGCTTATTATCTTCTTTGTTTAGGTTTCTTAGGTTCGGGGGTTCTTAGGTTCGGGGGTTTGGTTTCTTAGGTTCAGGTTCTTAGGACTGTCTTGTTGTTTCTTAGGTTCAGGGCGGTCGAATTGTAATTTCGGTTAGTTCGCGCAACGCAAATTCGTCGTAATTAATCGACAAGGGTCTACATATACGAACAGAAGGTACAACCAACTATTACAGGTGGTAAATGCCCAATGTTAGGGTATATATATATTCGATATAGTTGTACAAGGAACTTAAGATCGTGGTTATAGCCCGCCGGGGATATACCCTGCGGCGGGCTCCACATGCTGCAGGCTCTACAGGCCCCACATCGCACAACCGCTCCACAATGGCCATACGGCCCGCAATGGCCATACGGCCATATGTCACGGCTAGACCCGTGACACATGTCAAATCCGATATATATGACCCCCTGTTCTTACGAAGCCCAGGCGCTTGCAACAAACAGGGGGAGCCTCGCGCCCTCGGAGGCCAAGGTCTCATTTCCAATAATGTCGTATACCCCTGGCATAGTAGGTAACCGAGCAGGTCGCCGAAGATCCACAGCTAAACGCGGGAACCCTCCGATTCGACTACGGGTTACGTTGCCGCGATCGTCGCTAGCTAAACAGGCGGTAAGGGTATGTTAGTTGCTTAGCGCGTGTATAGATCTCCTACGCCCCTAATTTTGTATTGTCTTAGCGGCAGATTCTATTCTAATGTAAGAGCAGTACCCTGGATCTTTAAGTCTAGTTTAGACACGAAGCGAAGCTTCTCCCTAATTAAGCCCCTATTTAAACTAGAGCAAACTATAAACCAACCCACTCTATAGTAGTAGGCAAGACCAAAGTAGGGATAGACAAGTTGGCAAGCGTCCAAGGTTACCGACGTATCTTCGGACTTTAATTGTAACCGATCCGATTAAGATATCGCCCTCCGGACACATGTCTCCCCCTGTTCAGAGGAAGGCGAACAAGATCACCATAAAAACATATGCCCAGCGGCAGCGGGAAGGCTTAGAGCTAAAAGTGTCCAATTTAAAGGGGGAGTTTTATATCCTAAGAGTGTTGTCGTCTGCCTAAGTAGGCGGACTGACTGGCTATATATATGACTATAAAACAACGCATGGCGCTACAAGCAGTCAAAAAACGAAAAATCCACCACGAATGCCCCCCTGTTCTAGCCAAGAGCTGTCTGCCCCAGTTCACTATATAGCCGTACAAGAGCTTAGCAAAGGTAGTTATTAGCTAGTTGATGGATTCGGGGCGCCTAACGGAGTACAGCGTAGCTTGCAGGCTACAACTAGAAGCTACGATAGCCGCGAAAGCGGCTAAGAGCAGCGGAGAGGGTATAGGAAGTGCCGAATCGAGCCGCTAAGGGAGACAGAGGCTACCTTTTACACGTAGCACAATAGATTCAAAGCGCTAAAGCAGAAGCGTAGGCAGGGGTTTTTACCCGGCCCTCTGTTCAGGGGGTACGGTTTCCTTTGTATATAAACTAGTAGCAGGACCGGCGCGCCGTAAGGCATATCGGAGTACGAATAAATAAATATTATATACTATAAGAACCTATAGACCTTTAGTATAACGAAGTAGCTGTCGCTACGCTATATACGCTAGTTAGAGTTCTTATTGCGCTTTGACTTCTAGATTATCTACTACCTAGGTATAGTAAACGGCTACCCCGATGTACTAAGCAGGAAGCTAGAGTTTATACTAAAGGACGTTAAAGATAATAGGCTATAGAACAGGCGGTAGCCTTTGATCGACCTAAGTAAGTTCGACCTAAAGACCTTTAGTAGCAAATACAACTCTAAGCTACTAGGTAAGATACTAGAGCTCTTTAGCCTTAGCGTTTCGCGTTACACTAACGACCTTATTACAAAGAGCTACGCGACCTTACCGTTTATAGTAGATATAGTAGAGGTACTTAGCGACTAGGAGGTATACGCCTAGCTAAGCAGGATCAAGTAGGAGCTAAGAGTGCCGTTCGCTAAGTATAAGCTAGTCTCGGGTAGGGCGTTCTACTATAGCAGGCTAATAATTAACCTAGGCGATATAGAGCTCTATTTGCAGCTTATCTACTAGATATATACGTTAGGGCCTAGTAGGTAGCTAGGGAGGATAAAGACGCTCGACCTAATAAATAGAGTCTACTAGTAGCTAGGGATAAGCGTATTAGTAAGGACGTTCGTTAAAGCCTATATTCTATACTTTAAGACCAAGAACCCCTGCTTAAAGCCCGCGGGGTTCCTTAAGCCGCTCCTACTACTATTAGTACTATAGTAAGATATATTAGTAGACTATATTACACTACTCCTACTATATAACTAAAGGGGGTAGGAGTTTAGGTACGTTATAGTAGTAGTTAACTAGCTTACGAAGATACGCTACTTTATTATAACGGCGATACTAGAGGCTAACGAGCTAGCTAACTAGTTTATTAAGCGCGTATACTCGCTCTACGGTATACTAGAGACAATTATATTAGATAGAGGTATATAGTTCGTTTTAAGGTTCTAGAGGGCGCTATTAGCGCGCCTTAAGATTACCCTAAGACCCTTATTAGCGTTCTACCCCTAAATAAACAGCTAGATAGAGCGGATTAACGCGGAACTAAAGTAGTACCTATAGCTATATATTAACTAAGTATAGGATAACTAGATTAACTAGCTCCCCCTAGTAGAGTTTATAGGGAATAATATAGTCTCTAAGACAATAGGTATATTACCGTTCTACCGCCCTATTGCGCTGCTCCCGACCGTAGGGAAGGTGATCGAGGCAGTGGTGGCGAGAAGGATCACAGCGGCGGCGGAGGTCTACGGGCTGCTCCCTACCGAGCAGATGGGCAACCGGGCGAGCAGATCGACCGAGCTGGCGGTCCGACTAGTCGTGGCCTAGGTCTAGGAGGCATGGCGCCAAGGCGCCTTGGCATCCCTCCTGCAACTGGATATCGCCGGAGCCTTCGACATAGTTAACTACGTTAGACTACTAGCTACGCTCTAGGAGCTCGGCTACCCGAAGTAGATAGTACTTTAGGTGCGGGAATAGCTAACGGATAGGGTCGCGATCCTCTACTTTAACGGGAAGGCAACAGATAACATCCTAGTTACAGTGGGGGTGCCCTAGGGGTCCCCCCTATTACCTGTCCTGTTCATCTTATACATCGCATTACTATACAAGGACCTAAGGAGAGAGCACCTACACCTTAGTATAGCAGGCTTCGCCAACGACACGAACCTGCTAGTGTTTAGAAAGTCGGCCGAGGTGAATATCCGCTAACTCGAGCGAGCGTAGGGAACCTACTTGAAGTAGGCAGGAACGTAGGGAATAGCGTTCGTAGCGTAGAAGTATGAACTAATCTACTTTAACAAGAACCGAAGGTAGTAGCTAGACCTAGCTAAGCTCGCCCTCCTAGATAGAGGTAGGTATATAGATATTAGACTAGTTAAGTCCGCTAGGTTCCTTAGGGTCTAGCTAGACTAGAAGCTCTTATAGCAAGCGCACCGCGGTATAGTTAAGAAGAAGCTCGCTACCTAGGAGTTCGCGCTAACGAGGATCGCAGCGAAGACGTAGGGCCCAAGCCTCGCGAAGGCCTAGGAGGTATATACAAAGTATATAAGGAGCGTAGTAGTATATAGAGCGGCGAGCTACTACGTCCTAACTACGGTTAGCAAGAGGAGCGAGCTAAAGGGGATAGCTAAGAAGCTAGCGAAGGACTAGAGTAGGGGCCTCCGCGTAGTAGTAGGAGGCTATAGAACTACGCTAATTAGGTACCTAGAGACAGAGGCCTAGGTCCTACCAGTAGACCTCTACCTGAACAAGCGGCTAGCTAACTTCGAAGCTAGGATATATAAACTACTCCTCTAGTTAGGGGAGGGACTAGGGCGCCCCTTGGTTATAGTAGCGAGCTTAATCTAGGAGGCGTGTACTAAGCTATTTAGGAGGTTCTAGAAGAGGAGCGGGAAGACGCGAGGGAGGAAGCCTAGGCTAGGCCTATAAGGGCTAATAGTAGTCGAGAGAGTAGTAGCTATAGTAAACAAGTAGGCTAAGCAAAAGTAGAAGATAGAGAAGCTAAAGAATAAGACCCTCGATATAGATAGAGTAGTGGAACTCGCCTAGTAGAAGCGCGAGATAGCGGCCTAGGAGAGGCGCGCCGCGCTTGTAACGAGAGCAAGAAGACCTACGTACCGCTTAGCAGACAAGGACCCCCCGATACAACTATTTACAGACCTTGCCCTTAAGAGATATAAGGGTCTAAGCAAGGCTTAGAGCTCCCTGCTCGCCTAGGCGCGTAGCAGGGACATCGGCCTCCGGGAGTACCTAAATAGGGTAAACGTCCTAGAGATTACTACGCTATACTACGAGTATAGTAAGGGCAAAGAAACGATCGAATACCTAGTAGTATAGTACAAAGATCTACTAAAGTATAGAACCTAGGAAGAGTTACAAATACAGTTATAACGGGATCTATAGCTTGTCTTACAACGAGCTATATAGCTATATAGGAGCTTAGTAAAGGTGGTTATTAGCTAGTTGATAGATTCGGGGCGCCTAACGGAGTATAGCGTAGCTTGTAGGCTGCAACTAGAAGCTACGATAGCCGCGAAAGCGGCTAAGAGCAGCGGAGAGGGTGCGGGAAGTGCTAAATCGAGCCGCTAAGGGAGACAGGGGCTACCTTTTACACGTAGTATAATGGATTCAAAGCGCTGAAGCAGAAGCGTAGGCAGGGGTTTTTACCCGGCCCTCTGTTCAGGGGGTACGGTTTCCTTTGTATATAAACCAGTAGCAGGACCGGCGCGCCGTAAGGCATATCGGAGTACGAATAAATAATAATAAATATATTACCGTTCTTCGCGAATTATAGCTTTAACCTAAGGATAGGTATAGAGCTATCGAAGCTATACCTACTCAATATCTTAAAGTAGTAGAAGCGGGAGTCTTTCTAGGTATTAGAGCTTACAGACTACTTTAGGGCGATCCTTAGGAAGGTTACAACGCTAGTAAAGTAGTTACAGGACCGCTATAAGTAGAACGCAAACCGCTATAGGGAGGACGCGCTATAGTACTACGTTAGCGATATAGCGATACTCGATATATAGAACTATAAGACTAGTAGGCCAACCGCGAAGCTCGCGCTATAGTAGGAGGGCCCGTTCGAGGTTATAAAGGCCTTGTTATATATAGTAACTCTAAAGCTCCTAGCGAATATAACAATCTTCCCTACGTTCTACGTCTTAAGAGTAAGGCGCTACCTAGGATAGGGGCTAGCTAGCTAAGAGAGGGTTAACGACAACGTAAGCGCTAACTACGAACGTATAGTTATATAGACTAACAAGGGTAAAGACATAGTAGAATAGAGGTTCGAGAGGATCGTAGGGTTTAGCAAGGCGGCGAATAGCCGCTAGTAGTACTAAGTCAAGTAGGAAGGTCACGACAACCTAACTTAGTAACCCGTAATAGATCTACGTAGCTATAATAACGCTATCTAGGAGTTCTATAACGTGTACCCTAAGCTCCTAGGCCCGCTATTGTAGATACAAAGAAGGAAGGCGTAGCGGCACGAGGTAAGGCGCTAAGCAAAATCGAGCGCGTAGAATAGGATAGGCTCTAGATGTAAATATCTAAAATCGAGCATATAGGATAGAATAGGCTCTAGATACGAGTATCTAAAATCGAGCGTGTAGAATGGGAAAGGCTTTAAATATAAGTATCTAAAATTAGGCTTTAGGAGCGTTTAAGATAGCTCTAGATACAAGCATCTAGAATTAAACGGTTAAGATAGCTCTAGATACAAGCATCTAAAATAGGGGGCTATTTTTATATAGGGGGGCTTGTTTAGAGAGGGAGGGTAGTGTTACAGGCATAGCCTATATCATATGCCATATTATATGCTATACTATATGGTTAGCTAAGCACCCTGTAGCTAGAGGAGCGTGGCTCCACACTAGGTGGAGCTCGCCGCGCAGAGCCTTCAGCCCTCGCGAGCTCCTACGAAGGTTGCACTGTTGTGCAACTTTGTTGTATACGACCGTTACACAACGGGCGTCTTTCTTTTTAGCGGGCTTTAGCTTAGCTAGCTTCTTCTAGTAACTCCGGCTAGGCAAACACAGTATATACAAGATACCGTAGCACTTCTCTACGTAACTGCTCCATTACTCTACGCCTTCTACTATATACTTCTCTTTCCCGAGACGGTCGTACTACGGGCATAGAAATGCTAATCGAACGTGCCTTTCTTGAAATGCTAGTTCTGGTTATGCCTTGTTAAGCTACCGCGGAAGGCGAAGGGAGCGAGATATAATAGATATATTCATTGTTTAGGCTGTTACTAAGCGGCGTCCTAGGGTTTCTTTATACCCTCTAACGAGTCTATAATAGTTTCTAGCTCCGTACTAC
The DNA here is from genome assembly GCA_033297235.1 of Trichocladium antarcticum. Taxonomy (NCBI): domain Eukaryota; kingdom Fungi; phylum Ascomycota; class Sordariomycetes; order Sordariales; family Chaetomiaceae; genus Trichocladium; species Trichocladium antarcticum. Next base: position 597,600 of record MU853403.1, read on the forward strand.
GGTTTACTAGGTACGTAAGAAGTAGCTATAAAAGGACTTAGGGTCGCTAGTGCCCTCTAAGATATCGCTCGCCGAGGAAGCGGCCAATATATGCAGCGGCCCGGTTAGCAGTCGCAGTCTGCGTTTTCGGCTTCTATAACTTTACCGTTAGTGTAGATAAGTCGCTAGTTAACTGTCCAAGGGCCTTCCGTCTATCCGCTTCGATAAAGTACTTCTATTACTTATCCTGCACTATAAGATCTCTAAGGTCCGATCGAAGGTTTATATACGTAGCAAATGCTCGTTTCGTCTCTGGATAATCTACCCCTTTGTCGTCCTATAATGTAGTATACTCCTGAAACAGCTTCTATATATCGCAGCGCTTCTCGAGGCTTTCCATATCGTTAACGGTTAGATAGAGCGGAGCATTTTGGTCTCTCCCTGTAGGTACACGCTATAGCATTATATAGAGTCGCTCGTTTGTCCCTGCTACTTCTAGACCAAAGATAATCGACATAATCTCTTTGCGGATATGTTGAGGAAGGTAATTTTGTCGAAAGACGCCCTTGGAGTTAGCTATAAAATAGGAGCGCAACGCTAGCGTCAGGGGACCTAGAACGCCTAGAGTTAGTCGGTATAGACGGAAGGTACTTGGTATAAAGGGTATATACCGTCGAGTTTAAGACTAGCACTAACATGGAGAGAGTATAGCCGCTAAGGGTTTCGATTGCTAGCCACTAGCTACAGACGATGCTATAAGGACTAAAATACATAGTAGTTAATCGGAAAGAGCTCGTAGTCCAACATATCCTTCTTCTAATAGAGCTCTAGAGAATCGGTATACTTAAGGATCGGTCTCCGAAGGATCTTGTCAAAAGATTTAAAGGGAGGATCGAAGGCATTAGCGGCAATACCTACAGTTACAATCTAGGTAACAAGACAGAGTATCTAGCACGGAACCATAAAGACTATAAAGGTTACGCTTTAGGGAAAATTAGTATCCTAAGATAATAGCTATAATTCGAGAGAATAAGCAATCTATACCTCTTGTACACGAAACCCGACCTCTATACGGAGGGGTCCGTCGTTTCACGCTTTTCTTGGAATACTGTAATGTCCGCGGCCAGCGTCGTTCGATCCTCATTTTCTAGATCCTGGACGACTAGCAATTTAATATGCTTGTAGAGGAACCTCATTAACTCGCCCGGTCTGAATCCAAAACCTACAAGGAGTAGCGTCCAGTAGACTAAGACACGGACTTAAGGTCGACAAGGTATATCCTTAGGCTGCGTCTAGAGGGTATCGAGGAGGAGTAGGAGGTCCTTAGCAGTTATCGCGCTCTTTACAAATGTAAGCTACGATTCGCGTATCAAGCCAAATATTGACGCAAGATCCCTACGAATCTACTATTGTTTGTTAGCTCTAAAGCTCTCGCTTAGTTCAATACTGTTAATTCTACTCATATAGCTAATGTCCGCTACCGGCCTATCTTCTGGCTCCTCTTGATCCCACCTTAACTTCCAGAGTCTATAATTGCTAGGGTCTTCTCGCCTCTTCACCCTCAGGATCGTATTATCTGCCTCTACAATAAGGGCCTTCCAATGCGAGATCATAGTCCTTGTAGTAGTAATCGTTTGGACAACTTCGTACTCTTCTTCCCTAAGGACAGGGCGAGCTATTTGCGAATTTTCGACGTAATCGCGAAAGTACGACCGGATAATAACCTTTGCCTCTGGATTGTCCCGGCAGAGATCTAGCCAGATCTAGTCAAAGTCTTCCCGCTTCTTATAGGTCTTAATAAATCTAAGCTTATTATTAGCAAGCTCTATTAGATACTTCAGGATTATACTAACAGCTATATGGACTACTATACACGGAACCGCTCGTCTTGTACTTTCTAGTATACCACCCGCGTATCGTTAATCTCGGCCCCTAAGAACAGCTTATTGTCCTTGTCCGCTTTTCGTTGTCGCTCGCTACGGTTGCGTAGGCTACCGACGGGTTTATCGAGAACAACGGCGCGGCGTCTCCAAGACATCTCGGCTTAATAGGTTACGAAGGTTTTCTCCCTCTTCTTCTTCTTTCTTTTTTCGCCCCCTATACAAGAGAATGTCCGACAGATAGAGCGGTCGGTTTGAGGATTTGGATCACAGTAGGCTAGCATGCGGCGCTAGGCATTAGGAGGGAGCCTGGCTTTTTCGCTGCGGCGGTATAGACTTGCGACATGGGCGGCACCCTGTGCCGCGGGGACTGGCGAGACGGCTATCTTAAGCAACTGCGCCGCCAAAAGGGGCGGCGAGACGGCCATCTTAACAATTGACGGTGAGGTTGACGCCGTTTCGCGACGTTTTCCCTTCTCCGCTAGACAAAAAGGCGGTCGCTAGACCAGTACTCAGGTCGGTGACGACTGGGGAATCCCTAGTGTTGTATGTTTTTGATTTCTTTTGGATCTTGTGTGGTATCACAAACTCTAGCCCCACCTGATCCGAGGCGCTGGTAGGGCACTCTTCCCGGGCCTGTGCCAAGCCGACTTGTCCGCTCTCCTTGACGCGGAGAATTGCCACGCGACGCGCTCGACGCTGGTGCCGGTTGAACCCTTATGACGACGCGAGAGAAGAGTCTGCGCACGGGCAGCGAGACTTGTCTCACGTGGTGAGCCCTTATTCACAGCGTCCCGCAGATACATCAAATCCCCCGCTAGCAGGCCGCAAAACAGCTGGGTTACGGTGCCGAGGCATGCTGCAGCTGAACAGGACTGTCAGTGGAGAACCCCGGTTTTTTGCTCTTGGCTGGAACCCCCACAGCGTTCTCCCCAGCTCCCCAGATCTGCAAACTCCACCAAAAAAAACAGGCCATCCACTCCGAGATGCCGGCCTTCCCCGCCTTTTCGCAGCTTGGAACAGCTTGGAAGCCCGCAACGCAGCAGACAAGCCTCGGCACGAAGCCGCATGCGCCCTCCTCGATCTGCGCCAGGCGGCTCTCGCCCGCGCGCGTTGGACAGGCGAGACAGGATTCGCACCAAGTCCGCCCTGCTGTGCTCCCCAAAGCCGTCTAACGAGGTTGCAGGAAACAGCGTGTGACGCGTACGGGCCCCGCGGGAGCCGTGAAAAGTCGCGCAACCACGGGCTGGAAGCTTAGAGTTAGGATTGGTACGGGCGTTATTATCGCTCCTCCCAGAAACCACATCCACGTCTCCCCCGTGCCTACCGCCTACTGCGATGTAAAGGGGGTCCGTCGGGTTGGTTCCGATGCTGGATAGACAAGGGGCCTTCCCCTTCTCCACCCCGTTGCTGCCGAGCCCATCTTGCGACAACCACCGACCACCCACCCACCCGCTGGTGAACCTGGCAGAGGGCCCCCATTTGGCCTTCATGCCAGATCATGTCCATTCCCCGTTTGAAGCGGGGCAGCCACTACGTAAATCGGACCGCATGGAGCGCGTCTCCCCCGCAGCCGAGCGGCTGGGCCCTGTGTGGAGCTCGTCCGGATCCTGGATGGGTCGGTCGGGGGGTCTTGGTGGTTTATCTGGGGGAGCACTGCGAGTCTGCGACACAAATAAGAAGACGGGTGTCCTGGGCAATCTGAGCTCGCTCTGTCCTCTCCATCCCATACACCATCCCATACGACGTATCCATCCGCGCCCGGTCCTACCTTGAAAAGTCCGATTGTGTCAGGTTGCTCGACAGCTTCCCGTTGCCGGGTTCACCCTGGCCCCGGCCTTGCTCTCCGGTTCCACCTCCGGACCGTGGCATTGTTCATCCAAGCTACGCATAATACAGCGCCCACCACGGCACGAGTTTCCGTTTTCTTCCATCCGAGTGCCAGCTCGTTCATTCCGCCGTCGGCGCCGCTTCAAAATGGGGTTGGTCGAGACGCTCGTGGAGCATGTCTCTGTCAAGTCGGTCCTGGTCCTGGTGCCCGGCCTGCTGCTGGCGTACATGCTCGTGGCGGTCGTGGCGAGGCCGATGTGGCAGGAGGTGAGACTGGCCAGGATGCCCGGCGCGAGGGCATCCAGAATCAAGTCCACGCTCCCGCTTGGTGAGGATGCCCGTCACTGACACCGGCATCTCGCCGTGTCCGTCCCAGCTGACACAACTAACGCGGTACAGGCCTCGACTTTGTCTACGGCAGCATCGTCGCGTCGATGAAGTACCAGAACCTCCCTTTCTGGAGGAAGCTCTTCAGCGATGCCCAGAGCGACACGGCCGAGTGCCGCATCGCCGGCCGTCGCATCGTCTTCACCAGTGACCCCGAGAACATCAAGGCCATCCTGGCTACCCAGTTCAACGACTACGGCAAAGGCGAGCCCTTCCACCGGGAGTGGAAGGCGTTCCTCGGCGACAGCATCTTCACCACCGACGGCAGCCTGTGGCACAACAGCCGCCAGCTGATCCGGCCCCAGTTCATCAAGGACCGCGTCAGCGACTTGCACGTGTTCGAGAGCCACATGCAGACCCTGTTCCGCGCCATCGCCAACGGCGGGGCCCTGAACGGCGCCGATCAGCCGGTCGACATGGAGGCGGGCAACGGGCGGCAGGTCGACATCAGCGACCTGTTCTTCCGCTACACCCTGGACTCGGCCACCGATTTCCTGCTGGGCTACGATATCAAGTCGCTGAGGTTTGTGCAGATCGCATCCTTCCGTCCCCTCTGTCCATACAGGTCCACTGACACAGCGCTCTCTCTCTCCCTAGCACTCCGCGCCAGGAGTTCGCCGAGGCGTTTGCCGAAGTCCAACGGGTCCAGAGCATCATCACCCGCGCCGGCCCCCTCAACGTCTTCGTGCCGCGCAAGACCTTCCGCGCGGGCATGAAGGTGATCGACAGCTTCATCAACCAGTACATCGAGCGCACGCTGCGCCTCAGCCCCGACGAGCTCGCGGGCAAGACCAAGAGCGACGCCGGCTACACGTTCCTGCACTCCCTCGCCGGCTTCACCCGCGACCGCAAGATCCTCCACGACCAGCTGATCGCCGTGCTGCTGGCCGGCCGCGACACCACCGCCTGCACGCTGTCCTGGACCGTCTACGAGCTCGCCCGGCACCCCGAGGCGCTCGAGAAGCTGCGCGCCGAGATCCTGTCCGTCGTCGGCCCGACCCGCGCGCCCACATACGACGATCTCAAGAGCATGAAGTACCTCCAGAACGTCATGAACGAGACCCTCCGCCTCTACCCCGTGGTCCCCTTTAAGTAATTCCTCCCCTATCCCTCCCACACACACACACACACACAGCACATACTAACAAGCCCCAGCGTCCGCCTCGCCCTCAAGGACACCACCCTCCCGCGCGGCGGCGGGCCCGCAGGCACGCAGCCCGTCAAGGTCCTCAAGGACACGCCCATCGCCTACTCGACGCTCACGATGCAGCGGCGCGCGGACCTGTACCCGCCCGCGAGCGCCACCTTCGCCGACCCGGAGGTCTTCTCGCCCGACCGCTGGTTCCACTGGCAGCCGCGCCCCTGGCAGTACATCCCCTTCAACGGCGGCCCGCGCATCTGCATCGGCCAGCAGTTCGCCCTGACCGAGATGGGCTACGTGCTGACGCGCCTGTTCCAGCGCTTCGAGCGCATCGATAACTACATGGCGGAGGTGGATGGGGGGGAGCCGAAGCTGCGCGCCGAGATTGTGCTGCAGCCGGGGGACGGGGTCAGGGTTGGGCTGTGGGAGGCGAGCAAGGCGTAAGGGGGGGGTGTATGTGATGGGTTGGGCTGGGCTGGGCTGGGCTGGGCTGGGCTGGGAGGTTGTATGACTAGGACATGGTTGCTGTTTGTTTGCTGGGTTTGGAGTTGGGTTTCTGGGGTGCGCTGGGTGCGCTGAGTGCGCGCCGTCTTTGTAGCCTGGTGTTACGGGCAGATGTGGATTGCGCTCCTACGCTCCGCTAACATCTAGACGCTTATGCGCGACATGGCCGATCTGCCATGCACAGTGCTCGCATCCATCACGTCACATCTTGAAGCTCTCCCTGATGGCCGCCCCAAGCCTCCTGATGGCCTCCCGCATATTCTCCGGCGTCGCCGCGGCAAAGGTGGCCCGGAAGAACAGCTCCGACGGCGGGGTGTCTTGGTCGGCGCGGAACCACGACCCGCGCGCGACGAGCACGCCCTTGGCGATGCAGCTGTTGAAGATTTCCTCCTCGATCTCAAGAATGCTCTTGCTCGCGGCGTGGGGGTGTCGTTCGTGGTTGACCCTGAGCCAGTGCTGTCATGGGCCATCTCTCGTCAGCACGGCAACACCGCACCGGACAGCCTCACGGCAACTCACAAACATGCCCGCCGCGGGCGCGCTCCAGCTGACCACCTCCCGCGGCAGGAACTCGCCACAGGCCGCGACCATGACGTCCCGCCGCTTGGTATACTCGGCCCGCAGGTTCATCAGCCACCGCAGGTACCCCTCATGCCCCCACCGCTCGTCCAGCAGCTTGTGCAGGATCACCTGCGAGAAGCCGCTCGGGCCCTGGTTCGCGACCTCGGCATGCCGGACGAACCGCTCCACCATCTGCGCCGACCCCGTCACCCACCCCAGCCGCGACCCCGGCACCACCACCTTGGAGAACGAATCCATCCGCAGCACCCTCCCGTCCACGTCCATGCTCAGGTACGTCGGGATCAGGCCGTGCAGGAACTCGTCCACGCTCCGCGGCGGCGCCGTCCCGGCCTCCTGCATCTGCAGATAGTAGTACGGCTCGTCCTCGATGATGAACACATCATGCCGCCGCGCCACCTCATAGATCGCCCGCCGCCGCGCCTCCCCCTGCGTCGCCCCGGTCGGGTTCTGCCCGCTCGGCACCGTATACAGCACATGCGGCTTGCGGCCATCACCACCACCACCACCACCACCACCACCACCACCACCACCGGACGCGCCCCACTCACACAGGATCCGATCCATCTCCGCCGGCAGCAGGCCCTGCGCATCCATGGGCACGGGCACGGCGCGCACGCCGAGCGGCGCGGCCGTCTCCAGCGCGGTGCTGAACGAGTACGCCTCGGTCAGCAGCGCGTCGCCGCGGCCGGGCCCGTCGCACAGCATGCGCAGCGCCTGCTCCAGCGCGGCCGTGCTGCCGACGGTCAGGCTGACGGCCCAGTCGGCGTACGGCGGCGCGCCCACGAGCTCGACGTGCTCCGTCACGAAGCGCGTCAGCTGCGCCGAGCCGTTGGCCTGCCCGTAGTTGAGCGCCGTCGCGAGGTCGTACTCGGCGCGCGGCGGCGCGGGGGAGCTGGACGACGCGTCGTACTTGCCGATGTGGACGTCCTCGCCGGAGCGGCGCGTCGCCGCCTCGGAGAAGTCGGGCACCGTCGGGATGCGCAGCGAGAGCGACGCGATGGGGAAGTATTCCGGGCACGGGAGGCCGCCGCCGAGCGAGATGAGGCCGGGGGTCTTGAGGTGCTTGGCGGCCTGCTTGAGCTTGCAAGGGTGGCGCAGCGTGGATTCTCTGGTGAGGTGGTCTGGTGGGGGAGGTTAACAGATGGGGGGGGTGGAGAGACGGGAGCACGTACGGTCCATTCGCTTTGCCTTGGGCTTGCCGGTAGACTGGATTCTTCTATCAGCCACAAACTCGACCCGTGGTGAGGATCCGGGAATAGGGGTCAGGGGTAGGTAGCAAATACAGGGTTAGGGTTGACTTACAGGCGCCTTGAACATGTCGGCATCGCTGTACGCCGCGGTCGGCGCCACTAGGCGGCCGGCCCTGGCCCGTCGTTCTGCAATGTCGGCAACAGTGATGCGCTGCCGGGGCGTCACAGGAGACACGGTGTCGGCATCGGGCAGTTTGGCGGCCGAGACCTCGGAGCTGTCCCCGGATTTGGAGTGGAACCCGGCACAAGACGGGACGGAGAGCCGGCGGCCACAGTGGAACGGTGTGGTCGGGGCGGCGCCCCAGAGGGCGCGGGTCCGCATTACGGTCCGCATTTTGGGCCGAACGGAATCGGGATGCCGGACAGGATTGGATGAGCAGAGAGAGGGAGAGGGGTCTTGAATTGGGGTTGCGGATGCGCTCGCCACGAGGTGGTATCTTGGTAAAAGTGCAAAAGAATACCCCGAGGGAGGATATCGAGTCAAAGATAGCAGACACGCGCACTGCAAGGGGCCGATGGCGGGGCTGCCCGCCCGAGAGTAGCCGTTGGTAACCCGCTGAACGAAACGATTCAACGCACTGACAGTGCCCTTGTGACCTCTGTACGTAATCCGGGCGCGAACAACTCGACGGACACAGGCCAAGACAAAGGCCGCAACTGTGCGCTTTGATTCATTGTGAACATATACAAAGCTGGTCGAAACATGATACAATACCACCTAGGCCAAGTGTTCCGCGTCTTGCTTAGGTGTCCCTCCCCCCAGCGGGTACCTGGTTGTATGCGCCAAACATGAGCTGCCAGTGCCCATTAGTCCCGACTTGTAGAGATCCTCGCTCGCAACCACTCAGGTATCCATATCTCTGCTCCCCAGCCATGCCATGCCATGCTGTGAGAGATGCGCCTCGTCACGGTTGCCGCCAACGCACCCAACGATCCGGCCGCAACAGCCCCGCTAGCCTGGCGCCCAGCGTTGCTGCGATTTAGTCTTCTACCGGTCTTTCGAGTCAAGTAATCCAGCCAGGTTGGTATTCGACGATGTTCCTGAAAATGTGGCTCTCCTTGCATGTCCTAGTGGGGTTCCTTGTGTGGGCAGTGCTTGTGTCCAAGAGAGTCGTAATCCGAGGTCAAGATAGTAGTAAGTATTGGATCTGCTCGGGAATTGCCAGCGGATCCGAGTCGCCAACACATATGGTGCTTCACTGTCATGGCCAAGACACACACACACACTGCGAGGATCGCCAACGATATTTGGGCCGCAGACGTGGACGTCCCCATGTTGGATGAAGGGACGTACTCTTCCGCCATGGGCACGCCGTGAAATGACGGCATCCGCGTCTCCATCACTACAGTCCGAGCAGTGGATGGCTTGATTCCACCGTTCCGCGTTCTGAGCCCGAGCACGGGCTGTCCTCGTGTGCGTGGCAACTCCCGGCATGGAAATCTCCAGGGGTGTTCTGCTCCAGCGGACCGTCAGCCTGGAAGTGGCTCCTTGTTTGGGCGTCCCAATGAGGCCGGCATTGGCCCACTGCACTGGAAAGAGAAAGATCTGTGCCCGTCCGCTGAGAGCACCTGGATGGGGGTCCACATAGGGCAAAGTACAGAGAATCCTGGCGGTTGGATTCGGTCGGGGGTTGAGGCACTTCCGCCGGTTCGGAACCAGTCCTGGAGGAGCCGTCATTCCACGTGTCAATCGACAGCCCCGGGAACCCGTCCTCGACAGAGTCAATGAGAGGTCGCGCCTCAGGATGGCGTGAGACCTTGTGGACGGCAACCGTGGTCAGGCTTAAGAAAGCAATGAAAAGCGGCAGCCATGGTACGAGCTCTTTGCTGGCGGAACCCCCCGAGAGGACGGCAACAAGCAGCAGGGCAAGCGCCACGGCACCCGTATACGCCCCCAGCCTGGACAAAGTCAGCAAACGCCACCGAGGTTCGGGGCTCCCTGATATCGACTCACCGCACGAAGGGTTCCAGGTGTAGGGCATGGAAGCCCAGCGCGGTGAGAACGAAGATCGAAAGGGTACTATGTTGAATTAGCGCCCGCCGGGGAACGATCATGCCTGGCCTTACACCGCTCCGAATCCCGATCCCTGGGCGGTTGCGAGGGGGAAGAGAATGGCGGTGCCAACCATCCCGCCGCACGACATGACTTTGATGACATGGCGGAGCTCCTGAGCTCGGGATCGCCGTCGTTTCTGAGGCGCCATGGCGGGAGGTATTGCGATGGGGTAAGCGATGGGGTAAGCGATGGGGTAATGAGCGAATGTATCTTCTGGCCTGGCCGCCGGCTGCTATGAAGTAGGTAGTCTCAAGAGAGGAACGAAACGATCGTGTTGTTCAGTGTCCCGGTGCGCATCAAAGCAAGACGAAGAGCGGGTGCGAACAGAGAGAAAAGGAAGCCGGGGTCGGGGGCCGGGTGTAAATAGAGCAAATCCGCAGCAGACATTCTCGATGTAATTCCGCAGCTTTCTCTGATGGCCAGCAAGTATAGCGAGGCCCTGGACGACGCGGTCGCAAATGTGGGGAGCGGCCAATGGCAGGGGATCCGACCAGCCTGTTCCAACCACTGCGGCTCCGTGTCGCCATCGAGGGATAAGGCCGCCCAGGTGGCCACGAACTCCGCTTGGACGACTAGCATTGCTTGCGGGTGCTTGCGGGTGCTTGCTCGTGGTTCACCAGCGGCTCTTGTTCGCGATGGTCCGCCTTGGGCCACGGGTTGGTTTGAGGTCTCGGTGAGTTTGGTCAGCCTAGCAGTCAGCCTTATTCTCGGCGAGGCAGCAGCTCCGCCTAGAGGGTCGCCTTGGGCGCCAACGCATGAGTGGCGAATTGTGCGAGCCTTGTCGGCAGCGGCCCGCGTATCTTGTCTAAATCCGACCACTTGCATGGCATCATGCATAAGCCGAGTTGCCCGGCCGTTGGTGGTTGCAAACCGAGCAATGGCGCCCAGGACCTGGCCAGATGATGAGTGCATCCCGTTCTGGAGTCGAGAGATATTTAGACTGCTTTGAAGAACGGGTGTAGTTCCCATCGAGTTCCACTCCTGGGACGAGGGCTGCCCATTCCTTATAACCCGGACCTATTCACCAACAAAGCTCGTCGCCAATCCAATGTATCTTCGGCCATGCTGCTCGCTCCAGAACACAGACAAGACGCGCTCTGCTCAGGGCCGTTGGCACTGGTTATCAGAAACTCTTGAGATCGGCATCGCCGCTCTCTGCAGTACTGTGACCTGGGAGTACACGGTCCAGAACGACGTGTCGCAACGACATGACAGCGTCAGTTCCTCACCATCGGGATTGGAGAGTGGATCAACTGACCCGGCCGGCGTCCAGATACTCGAGCAGCATGCGGCAAACCACACCGACGGCTTCCTCTTCCGCCCGTCGCCTGGCCTCATGCTCCTCTCCTGTCTGGTCTTCGGCTGCTGCGTGTCATCCTTCACTCACCGGAGACAGAGTCAGGATCCCCTCCAATTTGTTGTCTTCGTCCTTCTCCTCGGCAGTGCTGCCATGGCCGGATATGGGGTTCGAGAGAATGTTCACTTGGTGCTCCTGGGCTATCTCCCCTGGGCAACATGCGCCGCCATGGCCGTCAGTATCTCGGCCCACAGCGTCCACAGGTGGCTGAGACTCGAGGCTGGGGCCGACCACGGGGATGAGGAGAAAGTCCGGCTTGTGGGTTGACTGGTATGCCGATGCTGCCCCAACTACGTTTCTGCGATAAAGGTGTAGGTATGTGTTTCGAAACTGGATGGCCGGCGCGGAACAGTATGATAGAACTGTGTGTCAAGATGCTGGCCTCGCAGCCAGTGTTCTTCCCCATGAGGCCGGATAGTACTATGACTTTGCGGCTGGGACGGTGTCGGAGCCAGTGTCCTAGCAAGATTGCTCCTGTAATCTAATTAGAAGAAACCACCTATTCTTGTTGACATCAGCTTGGTGGAACGAGCCGGAAGACACGCATTGTTGGTGGGAAAAGTGGGAGATTCCTGTCTGGCATTTTCAACAAAACGTGTCACTCGAAACTAGACTCGGGCTTGTAGTACAGACGGGGAACCGGTCTTCCAAATGAGGGCGGGGAAACCCCCCATCCCGCCCCTTCCATTCCTCACTCGCACGAGACTGCGTGGCAGGCAGCATTTCGAGGAAGGCACCAGGTCGGTGGACCACGGAAATAGAAGGTACATACCACCCGAATCACTTCCACTTGAACTTGGATAAAGGTAAATGGAACAGGAGATTGTAGCAAGAGGAACCAGAGTTGGCATCCACGGCGTCAGAGCTATGGACTCCGTTAGTGGCCGGTGGGGAAAAGGAGTGGGCCGGCTGACGCTGCCAAGCTCCAGCCACCGGGAGTCCACTGAATCCCAACCTCGCCAAAAACCTCCAAGAAAATGGCTAGCGATTCGCCCCAGCTCCACATGTTCGATATCCGGAGGTTGGTGAAGACCCCTGGACTGGCGCTTCTTTGACGTGTGTCTTTTGAGCCTGTTGGTTTCATAAAACCAGGCACATCCACGGCACGCCCTGCAGCGCCCCGAACCGGAGTTCTTTAGTACCATGTACGGATACAGATAAAATCTAGACCTTGCCAATTGAGCATCTCCATCTCCTCAAGGGACAGCCTCCTTCTGTGTACGGAGTACTATACCCACCTCCCCCCTCCGGCCTCCCCCCACCCCTTCTTGCTGTTCTCAACAGAGGGAGCCCAGCCACGATCACCATGTTGTTCTCACAGAGGTGGAGGGCGGCGGCAGCAACAACGGCTGTGCTGCTCGGCGGGACAACATTTGCGCAGACCTGGTCATCATGCAACCCCTTATCATCGAGTAAGTACAACTCGACACACACCGAACCCAGATCAGTCTCTGACACAACTCCCAGCAAGTTGCCCCGCCAACACCGCACTGGGCATGACAATAAACGTCGACTTTACGCAGGGTGAGGTGAACTCGTTTGTCGCAAGCGGAGGAACGCCAACGTATGGCCAAGATGGGGCGGCCTTCGCCGTCGGCCGAGGAGGGGATGCGCCGCAGCTCAACAGCGTCTTCTACCTCATGTTTGGCCGCGTCGAGGTGACCATGAAGGCTGCCCCAGGGGCTGGCATCGTCAGCTCTCTCGTGCTTCTCTCAGACACACTAGACGAGATCGACATGGAGTGGCTGGGCGCCGACGACAGTGAGGTCCAGACCAACTACTTCAGCAAGGGCCAAACGACAACCTACAACCGCGGCCAGTTCAACCCGGCACCCAACAACCAGGCCGAGTGGACCACATACATCATCGACTGGACCCAGGAGCGCATCGTGTGGCATGTCGGCGGCACCGTCGTCCGCACCCTCCGCTTTGACGAGGCCGACGGCCAGTACCCGCAAACACCCATGCAGGTCAAGTTCGGCGCCTGGGCAGGCGGCGACCCATCCAACCCCCCCGGGACCATCGAGTGGGCGCGCGGGCCAACCGACTACTCCAAGGGCCCGTTTTCCATGTTCGTCCGCTCCGCCATCGTCACCGACTACTCCACCGGCAAGAAATACACCTACGGCGACACCTCGGGCACCTGGCAATCGATCCGGTCCGACGGCGGCGAGATCAACGGCAACATCGGCAACGCCAACTCCGTCACCGTCACCGCCATCGCCCCGGCCGCGACCAACACCCTCTCCCCCACCGTCCCCCCCGGCGGCATCGGCTCAGGCGGCGGCACCAGCGCAACCAGCCCGCCGCGCTCGCCGACCGGCCCGATCCCCGACGGCTGGGTCATGACGTCGGAGGGCAAGATCGTGCCGATCAACGCCAGCACCGTGAGTACGTTACGTTGTCATTTCCTCCCCCAAACCACAAGAGATGCTGACCACGGCGGCCGACGACAGCCACCCCCGCATCCGTCTCCGTCCTCGTCCTTCTCGGCCCCGTCCTCCTCGCCCTCGCCAGCCTCGTATGACAGCGCCAGCTCGGATGCCACCACTCTTGCCACGAGAACAAGCGGCACAACAGCAGAGGCGACGGCGGCCCCGGACGGCGGTCGAGTCCCCACGGCTGCTCCCGCCGTCAACTCAGCACCGCGTCTCTCGGCAGCGGTTTTACCTCTTGCAGTCGGATCGCTCTGCTTTGTATTCCTTTAGCCGGATATCACGGCGTCCCTTTTTTTATATCTTATTTTTGGGCTCTACATTGCTTTGCACACCAAATTGGGGGCATTCTTTTTTTTTGGCATTTGATGGCGTTTTTGGACATACCAGGAAGCGAACCGCGCGGGATGGATAGACAGGCTTGCAGGGTTACCTACATACACACCAGGAAGACGACGATTTGTAATTCATGACATGCGTGGGATAGATCTGGAAGAATCAAGTTAAAACGCCCGTTCATGGCTTAAGCTAAGCACACGACTACGCATCTCACTTGTTCACGGCCGACCCGAGTGTACGTAGATCTGAGGCCAGTCCATTGCACAAAACCATTGTTTCCTCGCATGCTAATTTGCTATGGATATGGGGGCCATCTATTGCTCAAATTCATCGCTTCCTATCTGCAATGCCGGCTTTCTAATATGCTTGGCTCAAATGTACCAACCCACCCCCCCACCCCCTTCAAGGCAGCAATGCCGGTAATCTAACCACCGCCCAGCACCGCTGCAAGACGGCGACGGGCACACTTAGAATTCCCATGTGTCGTCGTCACCGACGGACTGGATGGCCCAGTTGAACTTGTCGCGGAGCGTCTTGGAGAAGAACTTCTCGAGCGGCACCTGGAACTTGTTCGAGAAGACAACCGTAAGCCGGGGGTCGATGTAGTTCTATCGCAAAATGTTAGCACGAGAGGTCGCGTACAAGCAATGCAGTGGATCAGGAGAGACTTACGAGCTTGGATGTGCCTAGGGCAACCTCCTTGTTGCCCTCGCGATCAGCGGACTGCAGCTCAAGGGTCTTGATGCGATCATCCAGCTTCTCGACAGCCGCCGCCAACTTCTCGACAGTAGGGCCCTTGCCCTCCGCCTCGACCTTTTTGGCCTTGTTCTCCTTCTTGAACTTAGCTGCGAGCTCCGTGACCGGTTTCAGACGCTCCTTCAGCTCCGTGCCTGCCAACCTCTTCTGGCCTTCAGCGACAAGCTTCTCGTTGTCCCTCTCAAACTTCTTCTCAATCTTGGTCTTCAGCTCATCAACAAGGAACGCCTGGTGCTGCTCGATCCATGCTTGGTCCAGATCCGGGTCGAGCTCAAAGAACTCGGCCCCTTTCTTCTTCTTGAGCTTGGAGTCCAAGTCAAGCATCATCATCTTGCTGCGCCATTTTTGGTACTTCAGGCCCTTGATGCGATCGCCAAGTTTCTCCATCTGCGTCTCGTGGCTGGCGCCGACAGTCCGCTTATGGTTGCAGAGAATGGCAACCTCCCGGTTGCAATCGTTGTAGAGCTTGATCTTCTCGGGCATGGCTCTGTCATCGACCTTGAGCTTCTGGAGAAGCTGCGACATGGTCCACGAAGCGTTGTAGGTACGGAACACCTTTGCTGTAAGCCCGGGCATGTAGCTGGAGAGGTGCTTGTTTAGTTGTGAGGTCTGCAAATCATGTTAGCCGACAGGTCTGCTGATCCCAGGGTACAAGGTTCGCCTACGGTTAGTCTGTCAAAGATGTCGTCTCCGTCCTCCTTGGGAGCCTTCTTGAACATTTTCAGGTTCTTGAAGACCTGGCGCTCCACCGTGAACTCGTTGTAGAAACGAATACTGTCTTTGCCCAGAAAGTCGAAGATGACAGTGCTGGGCTCCCTGAGAGTGACATGCTCGAATTTCAACGAGCAGCAGCCGACGGTTTCGGCCTCGTTTTCCGTGTCCTTCTCGTTGCCCGCTCTCAGCGCAAACTTGTCAATCAGGTACATGGCAGTCGCACGCTGTCTATCCGCCATCACCTCGCTCTTAAGCTCGCGTGAGTAGTCGGTGCGGATTCGGTCGATGTGCTTCTTGAGCTCACGCGCCTTCTCAAACTTCTTGAAGTCGGCCTGGCCCTTGACGGTGCTGTTGGCTCCCAGCATGACGTACTTGTAGTTGCCGTTGACGTTCTCCTGCCACATGGCTAACCAGGTCGCCTTGTTGTCATGCTGGATAGCCTTCCACTTGTGCCCGGCTGGCGGATCCGGGACCTTCGCACCTTTGCCAATATTGATTGTGACTTGTTCAGGCATGACCCGTTTCTTGACAGTCCCGGTCTTCGGGTGCTCGCCTCGGCCACGGAAGAGGCCAGGCGGTTCCACGCGGAAATTGCCCACTTTCTCCTTCCGGCCGTCCCATTTGCAGAACATGTAGGGACCCTCCATCTTGTCCCTCTCGGCCTTCTCGGCCTTCTTTTCGGCAGCCGGGCGTGCCTTTCTAGCATCGCCGAGAGCCTTGTAATGTTCAAAGATCTTGGTGAAATCGAGCTTCTTGAACTCCTTGATTTCGACCGGTTTGCCGTTCGTGTCCTTGGCGCCGCCAGTTTTCTTGAGAATGTCCTTGAAATCGTTGAAGAAGTTCTTTTGGAAGACAGGGTTCTCAACGTTTAGTGTCGAATGAAGCATGGAGCCGAAGAATGTCGCTACTTCCTCCGCATCGACGTGCAGTTGGACGGGTTGCCCATCGTAGTAGAGGCTCACGCCCTTCGGAAGGGCCTCATACGCTGGGGGGAAGAGAACGCCATTGTGCTCCAGGGTGGTCCACTTGACGGAATCGTCCTCCTTCTTCGGAGCATCCCACCACCGGTACTCATCTCCTTCCTCGTCACCGTCGCTATTGTTCTTGGACTCGGACTTCTCCTTTGCGAACTTGGCAGCCTTGGCGGCCGGGGCCGCCTTGGCCTTCTTTGCCGCAGGGGCAGCCTTCTTTCCTCTCTTGGCGATGGGCCTGTCGTCGGAATCGGAATCGGGCTCTTGCTTGACGCCGTTCGCTTTCCTGGCCGCGGATGCGCCATTTGACTGCCGCTTTTTGGGCTTGGCCAGAGGCTCATCGTCGGACTCGTCCTTGATGGCCTTCTTGAGGGTGGCCTTGGTTTTGGCGTCAGCGCGAAGGGTCTTGGCTTCTTTCGCCGCGGCTTTCTCGATGTTCGCCTTCCTCTGAGCTATCTTTGTTCCCAGAGGCTGGTCGTCGTCGGATGATTCGGCAATGCCTGTTTCTTTGATGGAAGGTGGCAGTCTAGTGCCATTCTTCCGGGTCATCGGCTCGTCGTCGCTATCCGGGACCACTTTCTTGTGCTTCGACTTTTGGCGTTTGGCCTGCAATAGTCAGTCCAGGTCTACCTTTGGAAACTCTGGTGTCCGGGCGGGCCATCATACCAAGGGTGCGCCATCATCACTCTGTGACTCTTCTTTGTAGGTAACTGCTTGGCCAATCGAACTTCGCGACTTGCGCTTGCTGATACCATTGGGCGTAGAGTCGACATCCATGCGATCGACGACAGGGCCATTGCGAATTGAGACTCCTGGAGGCACTGGGCGGGCCTTGGAATCGGACTTGTCCATCTCGCGGTCGTCGGAACGAGATATCTTGGGAGCAGACGCTGCCGGGGGCAAGTTAGCATGCTGACGCGTGTTGGTCATAATGTCATTGGCTTCGCGCGGTTTCCCAAATGCAGGCGAGAAGGCGCCGCGTCAAGATGTGACACGTCAACCTGGGCGTCGCACGTGCCGCTGGGTGCCACGATGCAATCCAGGGGTAAAAAGTGCCGAATATGTCGAATGCAGCTTACCATGGACACTGGTTCTTGCCAGAGGCATATCGTCGTCGGAGCTGTCGGAGGACATGGTCGCTGCTAGTGGACCAAACCTGGCCCGGCGCGAGGTCGTGATCGGCGCGGCGTAGCGCAGCGCGGCGAAGAGAGTCGGATTCGCAAATTTGGACCCAAATCTGCGGCTTCTGTTTCCCGAAGAGAGAAAAGAGATCGAGGGTGAAGAAGCCAGCAAGGCAAATCTATGGCAGGAGGAAGCCAGAGGTGAGACAGAGAATGCGGGAGTGGGAGCGAAGGAGGGAAAGCGTGGAAAGCGTGGAAAGCGTGGAAAGCGTGGAAAGCGTGGAAAGCGGCAGGGAAGCGAGAGAAGGCAAAGAGCCCGGAGTAAAAAAGAAGGGATTCGGCGGCAAGGACCAGTTGGGGCGACGGGACGAGGTTAAAGTTTGGAAATCTTGGGTCTCCACTTGCAAGTTGCAGGCAGGCAGCCTGGGTGTTGCCGAGCCTCGACCAGTCCCTGAATCCGTAGAGTCCTGCGTATCCGTAAATGCAAGACCTAAAATTACTGGCAGGAATCGAAGGTCCCCGAGGATTACATAAAAAGGGGTGGAGACAGCGGACGTCTTGGAACTCGATTGCGATGGCGCAGCCTGACTAAGCCCCTGTTGATGGAGACAACAACCGAGCTCTGGCTTGTTGGCCAATGGCCAGCTGTCGGGAAAAAGGGCGAACTGTCAACGGGTGCACGAGCAGGAAGCGGAAGGGAAAAGTGGAGCAGAGCTCAGCAAACCTCTCACGCCAATTGCCGGTCTTGCGTTCAATTGAATCACAACTCCCCGATCAATCGACGCCAGCACACACCGTGGTCAATCGGGGCCACAGCCAGCAGAGACCGTCTCTTCCGAATTTCCCGCCGCACTCCTCCGCCATGCTGTCCAGAGCTGCGCGCCCCGCCTTGAGGGCCGGTGCTGCCATCTCCTCCCGGTATGTGTGACCCCCCCCAAGCCCGGACTTTTTCGTCATTTCAATTGGCTTCCCGATGGCGGCGACGGCGATGGTGGGGAGGAAGGCGGCAGAGAACCGGGGACCAAGCTGCGGAAGGGGATCAGGCGATGGCAGCGACACACACGGAGCAGGACACAGGCACAGAGAACCCGGGCTAACCGACGACGACAAAACGCAGAGCGGCAGCTCCCACGGCCACCTACGCGACGCTGCGTGAAATCGAGGGCCGCCTCAAGTCGATTCGCAACATCGAGAAGATCACCAAGACGATGAAGATTGTCGCCTCCACCAAGCTGAACCGTGCTCAGCGCGCCATGAGCGAGTCGCGCGAGTACGGCCAGTCCGGCAACGAGGTCTACGAGTCGGCCGAGACCAAGCCCCTCGAGGGCGAGGGCAAGAAGAAGCTCCTGGTCGTCTGCAGCTCCGACAAGGGCCTTTGCGGCGGTATCCACTCGAGCCTGTCGCGCAACATCCGCCGGAGATCGCTCGAGGACTCCAACTTCGATCTCGTCATCCTGGGCGAGAAGTGCAGGTCCCAGCTGCAGCGCACCCACGCCCAAAACATTGTGCTGAACTTCGCCGGCGTGGGCAAGGACGTCCCCACCTTTGCCGAGTCCCAGGCCATCGCCGACCAGATCGTCATGCTCTCCGGCGACTATTCCGAGGTTGAGATCATCTACAACAAGTTCATCAATGCCCAGACGTACGAGGCCGCGACCATTGCGGCATTCTCCGAGGAGGCCCTGGCCTCGTCCCGTACGGCCCCCCTGTGCTTTCTGCTCGGTATTCGTCAACCACCAGCTGACCGGATTGTTTAGCCAACTTTGCTGCCTTCGAGACCGAGGAGGGTGTCCTTCCCAACCTCCGCGAATACGCCCTTGCCAACTCCATCTTCTGGGCCCTGTGCGAGGGTCACGCCTGCGAGATCTCTGCCCGCCGCAACGCCATGGATGTGAGTCTTTCCGGCCCCTTTTTCTCGTTTCCCACATGGCTGACCCAAAATCCCTCAGAACGCCTCCAAGAACGCCGGAGACATGATCCAGAGATACCAGATTCTCTTCAACCGCACTCGCCAGGCCGTCATTACCGGCGAGCTCGTCGAGATTATCACTGGTGCCACCGCCTCGGCGGACATGTAAGCTGTTTAGAGCAGTTAATTTCCAGTGGTGAAGAGCGAGGAGTAGGCGGGGGTGGGCGGAATCTCGTCTTGTTTCTCGCCGCCGACAAAAAAGGGCGCAGGGGAGAAATATTTCCTTTGTATCAAGTAGCAGACACTTCGCCCCCCCGCATTCGGCCTCCGTGTACAAAGCCTTCCGAATACAGTTCCTTCCACGCACCAGATCCCACGCACCCCCTAAGCAGCCAGTGCAGGCAGAGTACCTGGTACTGTTGAAAGTTTGCCCATGCCACGAGCTAGATACACCCCCAGGTTTCAAGTCTGGCCACAATGTGCCAGCCGGCAAAGCTCTTGTCTACCATGGTGTAACGTAACGGCTAACATAGTTTGTCTTGATAATACCACCCCTAATCTGACGGGAACATGGCCCTTCTCGCCAGTTCCAACATGCCCGGGCGCTGACCCGGCGCAAGCAAGCCAACAGGCAAACGAAGCAATGCAAAGTCCAATCCACGAAGCCATGCGATGCAACGCCATGCCCAGCAAACACGCCCTTCTGACGCCCCTCCACGTACAACGGCCACACATGCGCGTTGCAGTCCCCGCCAGCAAAATACATGACACACAAGATTACACTAGCAGCAGAGCACCCTCAGCCGTCCATGTCCACATCCCCATCCTTCCCGCCCTCCCCGCCCTCCCCGCCCGCATCCCCCTCCCCACCAGCGACCCCAGAACCCACCCCCCCCTCATACCCCGCCTTCAGCGCCGTCGCCCGGCGATCCCACTCGGCCGCCTCCTCCCGAAAGCGCTCCATCACGCGCGCATGGCCGCGCTTCGCCTCCTCAGCCATCGCCACAAACGGGGCGCGCACCTCCTCGGCCGCGTCGCGCCACATCTTGGCGCTCATGACACGCACCTCGTTGGCCGAGGGCTTGGCCCTGCCCGGGCGGCGGGCGGCCTCGAGGCGGCGGCGCGCATGGTCGTGGTGGGCCCTGCTGTAGAAGAGGTAGGCGCTGGCGGGCGGCTTGGGCGGCGGGGGCGGGCGGCGGCCGATGCGGGCGACGACGTGGTCCCAGAGGGCCATCTCGTGGGCGCGGAGGCGGGCCTGGCGGGCGTTTTCTTTTGTGTCCGAGGGGGATTTGCGCTTGAGGGAGGAGGAGGAGGAGGAGGAGGAGGAGGAAGCGGGGGGGTCTTTGGGGAGGATGAGCGGGGTGGGGATGGCGAGGGGTCCGAGGATGGCGTCGAGGACGTCGGAGGCGGCGCGCAGGCCGGAGAGGTAGGCGCCGTGGACAGTGGCCGGGTGGGTGCCGCTGGTGTGCTCGCCGGCGAAGAAGAGGTTGCCGACGGCGCGGGCCATGGTGTCGTAGTCGTCGGTTTTCATGTCGGGGCCTGCCGAGGAGTAGCTGCCGCGGGCGAACTTATCCGAGGCCCAGCGGGTTACTACGGCCTCGACGGGGTGGGGGACGCGCGGGCCGTAGACGCTGCGGAGGATCTCGGTGGCTTCGGCGACGAGGTCGTCGTTGCAGGTTTGCTCCGTGTCGTACCCGGCATCGCCGGCCATGAGGGCCAGGAGGACAGGGAGTCCGCTGGTCTTGGTGACATTGAACCACTGGAAGAAGCGGCCTCGCTGCGAGGCGTAATCCTTCTGGTCCAGGCTGTGGCGGTTGGGTGGGTTTCGTAGGACGCCGAAGATGTCGCGGTCCTCGTCCCAGAAGGGCTCCTTGTAGACGAGAATCACTTTGTTCAGGACGCCAAAGCCAAGACGGCCGATGACATCCGACTTCCAGGACGGCAACGGCGGCTCGAATCGCACGTTCCCGTGCTTCAGCACGCCCAGCGGCAGTGTGCTGACGACATAGTCTGCTTCTACGCTGTAGCCATCCTCGCACTCGACAATGGCCAGGCCTGTCGTGCTCCCAGACGTGTATGTGACGCTGGAAACAGGGGACTTTTGCCTGAGATTCAGCGAGGTGGGCAGGTGCATGAGTCCTCTCGGAACACTCTGATAGCCCCCGACAACCATGGTGTGGCGGCCCTCCCACTCGTTGCCCGCGTCGATGTCCCACCCTTGAAGACTTAGCTGATGGTAGTTTGTCGCATTGCTGTACTCCAAGTTGGCAATGTGCCAATTCATCAGCCGGAAGTCCTGTGCGTTCAGGTCCAGGATGTCCCGGTACTGCGCAATCACACTGTCTGTGACGCTTCCCAGAGTGGCGCCGGGCTCTCTGGTCGCCGGCTCGAAGTCCAGGTCGGCGTCATCGCCGACCCCCTGTTTCAAGGTCCATCCCATGATCTTGGCTTTGTGTGCGGCCTTCAAGGCGCCTGGCGTCCCCGGCTCGTTGCGCACCCGGCCGGTGGCTCGGTCGGACGATACCGGCACGAGGTTCACCTGAGGTGCGATGTTCTGCTCCGACACGGGGGGTGCGTACGGCTGAGCGGCGGCGGATTCCTCTGCTTGCCGTATTGTCTTGTGTGTTTCGGACGAGCTATCCTTGCCCTCGTCAATCAAGTCTCTGTTGCCCTCAATCAGCTTCGACGTGGGCTGCTTGAACTTGTACTCGCTAACTCGGTCGAGGCAGTCATTGTACAGGTTCTCCACTAGCTGGTCACGCTGCAAGTCTACCGGCTTGCCGTTCGAGTCGTAGAGCGTCGTGTCAGGCCGCAGCGGGTGGTAGGCCAGGCCGAGCTGCCCCCGGAGAAGAATATTGATTGGATTTCCCCTTTCAAACCCGGTGATGATCATCCCCCCCATCTCCGCGGTATACCGCTTTCCCTCAAACTGATCCGGCGTCTGCTGAGGCATGGTCTTGAATGAGCGGGAGTAGACCCTCCCGCCGATCCTGTCTCTGCCCTCGAGAACGACCACCTGCGGCGGGTCTTCGTCCATGCTCCGGAACTTTCTCGCATATTGTGTAAACAGCCCTTCGAGCTGTCTCGCACACCCGAGACCGGCCATGCCCGCGCCAATGACGACAACCGTCCTCCGCTTACGTTTGCGGGGTGAGTCGTTGTTGGTGTGTTTTCGTGATGACCGCACCTCGACACATCCAAAGTTGATGTAACCGCGACGGACAAGCCAGTCAAAACAGACGCCTGCAACGTCGAACCACCTCGAGTCCTTCGCGCAGCCGGCGGCCTCCTCGCGCGTGACGGCGATCTGCGGGTTCCGAATCCACAGCCTCAGGATGCCGTTCCGGATGTTCAAGTAGGTTGTCACCTGGGCATGGCTGATGTGGTCGCGGAGCATCAGGTACTCTTCCTGGTTGAGCGTGTAAGGGTTAAGCCTTGATGCTTCGGCCGCCGCGACACATTGCATGGCATACTCGGAGAGGGGCAGATCAGGCGGGATGGAGACTTTGGGCCGTACATCCCATTTCCGTCTCGGCGCATCGGCCGTCTGGCTGACACGAGCGACGCTAGGGGGGACCCCCTCTCTGGAGCTGTCGACGTCGACAGGGGTGGTAGCCTTGCTCGACACGGATGGCGGGAGGGATGAGAGATCGGACTGCTCGGACAGGGTGGATAGTGGGGAAGAGACAGATGGTATTTTCCCTACAGTATCTGCTTCTTGTACTTGTAGAGGAATCGACAGTGTTTCGGCTGGTGGCAGCGGGGGTGATGGGGTTGTCGACGGTCTACCACGTGGTTTAGCATACGCACATGATCTGAGACACGAACACGGTCGTGGGCGAAGAAGTGAATTGGGAGACGCGAGGAGTGAAGTAGGGCAACGAGCACATACAGAGTCTGCTCCCCCAGAGCCGGCGTGGCCGGAGTGGCCGGGGCGGGAGAGTCCACAACCATGCCGTCCATATCCCCGGTCCACACCACAATCTCAGGGGCAATATCGTCCAGCCCGTTCGCCGAACCGAGCGGCGTCGTCCGCTGGGCCGGGGTTGAGTCGGAGAAGATGGTGCTCACGGCGGGTGGCGGGAGCTTGGCGGGACTGGCGAGTGAGGTGCGTGTTGAGCGGCGTGAGTCGAGTTCCCGTACTTCTTTCATGAAGGCCTTTCCCGGACCGCTAGGTTGTCCAGTGCGCGGCCGCGGAGAAGTTCCCATTATAGCGATATTGGAAACCACTGGCTATGTAGTTGGCGGCCGTGGCGATACCCAGACGCGGGATGGTCGTCGTTGCTGACGGGCCCGCTCGCCTCGTGCCATATAAGGCAGGGCAGGGCCGGGCAGGGACGAGGTCCAGACGGCGACGAGGTGCCACAAGAAGGAGATGAACCAATTGATAGTTGGGAACCGTGTGTGTGGCTATGAGAGGAGAAGGGCCCGGGTCTCTGCTCGCACACATCAGCATGACATCTTTGGGACATAAACGGAGAGAATCGGTATGTGAGGGCCGTGTCTGTGTCTTGTCTGTCCCGGAAAAAAAAGCCTCCCAATTTCCAAATGCTGGGGGAAACTGCAGTCCATACCTCGAAGAAGCATATCGTCTACAGCGCAGCCCGTTCTGCTTGTCAGAGACACACTTGCCGTTCCGGTTCCGTCTTAGTATTATTTATTCGTACACCGATATGCCTTACGGCGCGCCGGTCCTTCTACTGGTTTGTTTAGTACAGGAAACCGTACCCTCGCTAGGCCGGATGAAAACCTCCACTCTTCGATTTGATCTCCCCGCTTCTGTTTCCTTCATACTACGTGATGCCCTAGCCTTCTCCAACCCCACCTGCCCCCTTTGTTAGATGTGATTGGTTCTAGGGTAGCTAACAATCTCCTCCTTCTTCCGCTCTTCGTTCAAGTCCAGTTTCTTCCAGGGGGGGCCCCTGGCAGTATTTTGTTAGGCAGTTCAGCTTCTACCCTGGGTAGTTTACCGGTCCCCAGCTACCACGGCTAGATTGTTTTTATCCTGCGGCGAGCAACACAGGGTTCTTGCCGATCGGTGTATGACGTAGGGGCCCAGATCCCAGTCTCCGAGACGACGGCTATTCCTCGGGTTTTTCCTTCTTTGGTTAGTGTGACTCTTGTCGGAATTTGCAGGGGACCAATCCTGAAAAACCGAAAAGAGGGTAAGGGAGGCCGGATTCGAACCGACAGCCTTGCGGCTTCCAGGTGCAACACACTCCAATTACACCACTCCCCCTCCGTCTTAGTATTACAGACTAGGATTGTCTTTTTGAAAACGAAGATATACGCAGGTATCGAGGCCCCGGGCGCCGTCTGCCGTGTGTGGGATGAGGAGTCTCTGAGAGACAGCGCAGGTTCGTCTCCACAGCGCCGCCAAGCCGAGTCCAGGCCGCTGAATCCGTGCATCGAAACAGGCCATTTCAGGCATGGCACCATCACGTGAGGGCATCTGGAGCTCTGCAACTGGGGATTTTAAGGGAAGCAAGCACCCCCTGGCAAGGCGACTTCCTCCGCCATGCAGAATTGACGATGATGCGTCTGGCCCAGCCCAGCCCTCCCTCCGCTCGGCGTCACCTCCGATCCCAAACACGATGCGACGCCTTGTCGGTATTCGACCAAACGCCGGAATCTCACGAGCAGCAGGGCATTCCCGAGTCCAACCTGTTTATTCGTGTGCACTGGTTGATTCATGTGGCAGCCGGAGCCTGACTGTTTATCTTCTCAAAAGTCCCCGTCTCAATCACCGCATCCATCATCTTATTCCCGCTGATCATCGATGTGGTGCAGATGACCATGTTTCTCCGCCCTGCGCCGGCGATTTGAAGTTAGTTGTGAGGTTCCGCTTGGGGTTGGAGACAGCAGACGTACCTTGTTCCTGCTTCGCAATGAAGCGCAGGGCTGCAATCTCGGTGAAGCTGATGCCGCCCACAAACACAACAAAGACTGTCTTCTTGTCGCCGCTGCCGGACAAGAGGGCGCGAGCCTTGACCGCCTTGTCCTCGCCCTTCTGGACCTCGTCAAACGTCTGGCCTCGGGCGTGCTTCAGGGCGTCATCGAACCCCCGCCAACCTTGGGCTCCCCCGACGGCCGGCCCCGACGCGCTCGCTCCGTTGCCTCTTGTGATCGAGAGCAGATATTGCTTTTGCAGAGCACATTGCACGAGCCGGATCGATAGCGGGGCGTAGCCGCTGTAGACGTAGGCGATGTCGTTGGGGTCGTGCTCGTTGACCTCGTCGACAATGAGCCGGAGCTGCTTCCGTAGATATGTGTAGTTCGTCTTGGTTCCCGCAGCGCTGACCGAGCCGGCCATGGGGATCATGGAGGCCAAGGGCGACGACCTCGACAGGAACATCTGCAGCCGCTCCAGGTTGTGGAGCGTAAGCAGGTGCTGGTGCCCATACCCTTGCAGGATGAGTCTTCGGAAGTGGTCCAGCTCTTTTGTCTTGATCCCACCGGAGATGCAAGAGTAAACGCACAGCAGCCTGAGAACTTTGGGCAACGGGGTATCGCGGGCGACAAGCTCCTCGATCGCATCGAACTGCGACGAAGGATCGGCCCCTGCCGCGAGGTTCTGCTGGACCTCGAGCAGCTTGTTGAAGTTCTCGGTGCGCGTGTATTTGATGATCTCTTCTGCCATGCCCGTGTGGATCTTCAGGCTCTGCTGTTCGGCCTGGTATCCGGGCAACTTTTTCACAAACTCCCGGAGCTCTGTCGTCGTCTTGGAGCTATGTCGACTTTCGTAGTCGCTCTGCAGTCGGCGAGCCACTTTGTTCAGGAGACCACCAACAATGGCAAAGTTGGCGTCACGAAGCTGCGCAAACAGGGCATCTGATCCATCAAGCTGGATCTTGCGCTTCCGTGACGGCGTATTGCTCGCCGGGGTAGCTGCCGATGTGGCCGTTGCCGGCGGCTGTGTCGGCACGCCGACAATGGTCGAATCAACATCCGTCTGATTGTTTTGGATTCCAAACACCTCGTCTATCAAGCCCTCGTAGGTCAGCTGTGTCAGCAGAGGCGTCACAAAGTCGACCTCGCGGTCGATGATGATGACGCTCTCAATGGTGGTGCTGGGACTTAGTCCAACCTTGTCGGCTTCACCCACGTCCTCGCCGGCGAGTGCTTCCTGTCGCATGCGGGCGAGAAGATCGGCAACCCGCTTGGCGTTGTCGCCTTTACCAATGATGCGCGGGAATAGGCCGTGCTTCTGCTGGATCCCCATCAACGCCCGCGCAAGCAGGAAGAGCGACGTCGGGTCTTTTGAGAGGTACAGGTCCCGGAAGGAGTCGTTTAGCTCGAGGGACAAGACATCCTTGTCCAGCGGAAAGAAGAACAGGGGGAGCTCGGCGACATTGGTATCACCCAAGACGCCGGCCTCTTCCAGGACCTTGTCCGAAAGCAGCGTCCGCCGCGGCGTCCAGAAGATGTGGAATTCATGGGGAGCCTGGCTCTCGCGTTGGAGTCGTTTTATCTGGTCTCGATGGGTGTCAGCACGTAATGATGGCGTCCACTACAGGTACTGCGACGTCTAGTGGTGCTAATGACCGTGCTGTTGGCCCGGTTGGCTTCATGTTCGGTTCATCTGATGGGCCTCGACGATGTCTACTCTCGAACCAGAGACAGAATGAACCGGGACTGCGGTGGGATTGTGGCGGGACTGCGCTTACCTGCGATGGAATGAGCATTGCGGGCGGACTCGCCCCGGGCGATGAAGACGACATTTCGCTGGCTCGTGTCGGTGTTGTTGTTCTCAATGAAGAAGAAGTTGTCGACGCCGTAGTCGCGCAGAGTCGAGGCCTTGACCACGACACCAAGGGGCCCAGCCAGCTCTTTCTCAATCACGAGGTTCTTCTTGCCACGAACCTAACGCGGGGGACACTGTCTGTCAGTCCAACTGTCCAGTCGCTGCGCAAGCTGGGCACGAACTGTGAGTGCGCTCGGAGAAGATGCGTCAACTTACTCCCTCTAGGAGATGGAGCAGGTCCTTGCGCGCCGTGTCCCGAATCTGCTCCGTGTCAAAGACCGCACGAGGGGCCATGATGGTGAGCTCTCCATGTGGTGTTTCAATGTTGGAGTGGATCCTCGATGACATGGACAAGACGCGGAAACCAGGCGGCGTTCCCAGGTTTGGCCTTGGCGCCGGCCCAAGCTCCTTCACATCAGCGGTCGGTGTCCGGCGGTCCGCAGTCCGGCACTGCTTGAGTGAGGCACTGCAGCCCACTTTAATTCCCCTCATGCTGCCCCTCAACTCTGGGATAGCATGAACATATCTGGAAATAGTATGCAAAGGCCAAAACGGCCCAATTCATCGTGTGTTCGGATCTGACTAAAAACGGCCAGACAGGTAGCCACAAATCTGCCAACCCGAACTCCGTCGGGGACCAATTCATCGCTCACCTTCCGCGCAATCTGTCTGTTTTAGAGCGCTGGGACGCCCTGGCCAAGTTCACTCTCTCAATGTCTCTCGGTTGCGTTGATGTTCGCAAGAAATACCCGGACGCAGCGCACCGCAACCTCCGCCCTTGCAATTGAGAAACGCCAGACCACGCAAACGACGGTTGATTGCTCTTCGCCCCATGATGCGGCCAACCCACACCGGATATGATATGCCTTCCCGCCCACCACCAGTGAAACGAACGCCCAACCCACCCCAGAAATAAACCCAGTATTCAACCCCGAAATCGCCTCTTCCGCGGGGCCTGCTGCAGCTGCGTCACACAGTGTTGTCGTGGTAGTAGAATTCAATGTCCTTCGGCCGGAGCTGGTTAGCGCGAACAAAGTCGTCGTCTCCTGGCGGGCGCTCGTTCTTGGAGTTGCCCGTCAACATGCTCTGCAGGCTCATGCAGACGCTCTCGACGTTCTGGACCGGGCTCCATCCTTGCTGTCCGAGAAGGTCGAGGCAGATGATGCCGTTCGAGTATATGTGCGGATGCATGGGAATCGGCCGGTCGGAGAGCTTCACAAAGACCACCTCGGGCGGTTCTGCGCGCGCCAGAGTCAGTCGCGCCATCCCGCGGCCTGCGCAGGGTTGGTACGGCCTACCTATCGGATATGTCGAGCCGAATCGGAACTTCAGCCGGTATGTCTGGTTCTGGTAGAGCGGGTTGTCATCCAGGACCTGGATATCCAAGAGCCACTCCTCGAGGTTCTCGGCCGAGACAAGCTCGATGCCGGGCGGCAGTCGTGAGTTGCGGATCTAAATTCGGTCGCCACGTCAGAGGAATCCGAGTCACATAACGGGCCTTTGCGCACCTTCTGTAGCTCCTTACCCAGCCGTTTTGTGGCAAATTGCGCCGACATCTTTCGTTGAGGACGGAGGCCAAGGTAGACGGCCAGCAAGTTGACGGTGGCGGGTCGCGCAGAACTGGAACAGGTTGGGCCGATGACGGTGGTTTACGTGTGCGGTAGCTGGAGGAGGAGATTTGTGGCCGCACGATGAAAGGAGATATCAAGATGACCAGGTGAGGCGATTGGGGTCTGATTGCTGGTGACGATCCTGAGCTACCTATCGATGACGGGTCGCGCCGCGTTGGACTTCAAGAACGCCTGTAGATTTAGGTGGGGAATGGGGGACGGATGGGGCCCTGTAAAACAGGGTTCCGATGCAGGCTCCACTTCCCGTCAACATGGAACCCAGGACCCCCAAAGCAAAGACACCAGCAGTTTGGAACCAGCAAACCCACGCATCATGTAGCTACCGGACTGCTGGTTCATTGGCCAGAGACTGGGGGGGTCAAACGACCCTCCAGATCAGACACCAGTACCGACAGTCTGCACATCCATACAGATCACATGTGCTGCACCTTTTTCGACCGCAGTCCCAAGGACAGGCAGCGAACGGTAAAGCCGTATCGAGGTAGGTCCCTGGGCTCGATCAAGAGCATGCTGGGACTTGGAACTGGGGGGTTTACGATGTGCCAATGGGCACGCGACAAGCGGGTGCCTTGCTGGGTTCAGTTCATCCATGCACCTTGCCGTGATGCTGCGTACTCCGTATGGATGGCAGCATTGACCCGGGAGTGCGGCATCGCGGCACAGGGTAGGCTGCAAGAACGGTCTGTACATCTGCGCCTCCACATCTGTGGGAGGCGGTGCAATCCGCTGGTTTGCGGATGGGAATTGTGAAGTGTGGTATTCAAATTTCAAACTGTTGTCGCCTACGTCCTTGGGTAGGCAGTGAGGGCCATGATTATATCGGTAAGAACGATAATTGCCTGTATGTACCTGGTTTGAGGACCTCTTGGCACCTGTGGGTCCGACCCACAGTAGGGTCAAGCCCTCCACCACTTTGGGCACTATAGCCAGCGCACAGCTATCTCTGGCTTCTCTTTCTCCCTCTCGATGAGCATCATTATCATTAATATTGAGCCTCACTTTGCCCCTACCAATTGCGCTGTGAGCCTCCAAGAGGTTATGCGCCCTTATTAGCTTCCGCTTTCTTTTACGATCAAGCCTCCTACGCGCGCGTTGCAGCTACTTTCAAGCTTGCAATTACGGCATTTGCTGCGCGTGGGAGGGCAACCCGACCCGACCGATTGGAGCGACTAACCAAGAACATCGTCACTTTAATCACAGCTCCTCCCGACGAGGCAACGAAGTCCCGACAGAGGCACCGAAAGTCCTCCCGACACGATAGAGGCAACCGAAAGTCCTCCCGACGAGGCAATGAAGTCCCGATAGAGGCACTACATTCTGTAGGAGCAGCTCTACAGTGAGCTAATCCAGAAGCAGCCGGCCCTAGCAGCAGCCGGCACCTGATCGTGTATCATTACAAAACGACCAGGAAGATATTCTGCAGGAGCAGCTCTATAGTGAGCTAATCCAGAAGCAGCCGGCCCCAG
>MU853403.1:628724-641657 GCA_033297235.1 Trichocladium antarcticum
CTAGGGGCTTGGAGCCCGCTGTCGCGGGCTCGCACAGTTTAACTTATTTCGGGGGCTTGGCAAGGCCACACTCTTTTCCCCACACACCTATACAACAACGCCACCACCAAGTCGCCGCTATTGAAGCTATTACATAACTTGGTATTAAAGCATTGAACTAACTCGGTATATTGAGAAATTGATATTGATTAATATATTAATTTTTTGAAGCTATTCCAACAATTGCGCGCTCTACGTAAGTAGTTTTATCGCAATAGCCGACTTTAACGCGGCCGTACCCGGCTCCTAGCAACGTAACCCATTTGGCCGTACCTAGCTCCTGGCAACGCGGCCTACCTGGCCGTACCTAGCTCCTGGCTCCCGGCAACCCGGCTACACCTAGCTCCCGGCAACGCGGCCTACCTGGCTACACCTAGCTCCTAGCTCCTAGCAACCCGGCTATACCTAGCTCCTGGCAACGCGGCCTACGCGGCTATACCTAGCTCCTGGCTCCTAGTAACCCGGCTACACCTAGCTCCTGGCAACGCGGCCTACCCAGCTACACCTAGCTCCTAGCTCCTAGCAACCTGGCTATACCTAGCTCCTAGCAACGCAGCCTACCCGGCTGTACCTAGCTCCCGGCTCCCGGCAACCTGGCTACACCTAGCTCCTAGTAACGCGGCCTACCCGGCTACACCTAGCTCCCAGCTCCTAACAACGTAGCCTACGCGGCTATACCTAGCTCCTGGCAACGTAGCCTACGCAGCTACACCTAGCTCCTAGCAACGTAGCCTACGTGGCTACACCTAGCTCCTAGCTCCTAGCAACCTAGCTACACCTAGCTCCTAGCAACCCGGCCTACGCGGCTACACCTAGCTCCTAGTAACGCAGCCTACGCGGCTACACCTAGCTCCTAGCTCCCGATAACGTAGCTATCACGGGTGGTAAATGCCCAATGTTAGGGTACGTATATATTCGATGTGGTTGTACGAGGAACTCAAGATGGTGGGTGTGGCCCGCCGGGGATATGCCCTGCGGCGGGCTCCACATGCGCGCTGCAGGCTCTGCAGGCCCTACATCGCACAACCGCTCCACAATGGCCATACAGCCCGCAATGGCCATACGGTTATATGTCACGGCTAGACCCGTGACACTACCCTCCCTCAAAACAAGCCTCCTCTTCAAATCAAGCCCACGGTTCGAACGCTCGAATCGTAGCTTCAGTACCTTCTCGGAACCTACGCTAGGGGCCCTAGCTTGTTCGGATTAGCATCGTAGAACTTCCAAATAGCATTATCGCAGCCGCGTAGATCCGTTGCTAGCTACTAAGTCGGCTAGGTATAGCCCTCCTACTTGACCAGGTATTGCCACCTCCCGTTCTCTACCTTCCTAAAGTCTCGAATCTCTTCAAATCTCCATTCAACCACTTCGACGCCATCGTCCTAGCGCCTCACTTCCCTACCACAGTTCGCCCTTATATCTCTCTACGCGTTAGCTTACCCTAGGATTCCCTACTCGCCCCGCTATAGCCGAACTAGTAATACGTAGAACGTGTCGAATATCTTCATGTTCGCTAGAAGGCGCAACGTTACTACGTATAACGCTGCTTTAGTAACTTCGAATAGTCCCTCCTAGCGTGGTTCGAGCTTCTTCGTCGGGCGCCCTATCTTATAATGCTATATATTAAGCATTACCTTGTCGCCGATTCTATAGACTAGGGCGTCGCTACGTTTAGCGTTTGCGTTAATCTTATAACGGTCTTACGCTTGCCTCGCTAGTGCCTTCGCTATGTCTAGCACTACTTTAAAGTATATAGATATCTCTATTACCTAGAAAAACTCCCTCTTCTAAGCTTCTAAGAGTTCTAGTAGGTATAGTCTGCTTAGTTCTACGCCTATACGTAGGTAGAAACCGTAGTTCGCGAAGAAGGGCGATACTCCCGTTGTCTCTAACGATATATTGTTCCCTACGAACTCTACAAGCGGTACCTAATCCGCCTAGTTATCTTATACCTAGTCGACGAAAAGGCGCAAATACTGCTCTAACTCTACGTTAATCCGTTCAGTCTGGCCGTTCGTCTATAGGTAGAACGCTAATAATAGTTTTAGAGTTACCGCTAATCTCGACGATAGTATTCTCTAGAACGTTGAAACGAACTATATGCCTCTATCTAATATAATCGTCTCGGGCAGGCCGTATAGGCTATAGACCCGTTCTACAAAGCGGTCTATTAACTTATCTACTTCTAAGGTCTCTATTAGGATAAAGTAGCGTATTTTCGTCAGTCGGTCCACTACTACTACGATATAGTTAAAGGTACGGTTTCTCCTTATATATAGCGGGAGTAGTGTAATATAATCCACTAATATATCCCGCTATAGCAAGAGTGGCACTAGCAGCGGCTTTAGAAAGCCCGTCGGCAGCGCCCTCGGCGTTTTCGTCTTGTTATATAGCAAGCAGGCGTTATAGTAGTTGCGGATCGTACCGGTTATCCTAGTCTACTAGTATTTCCAGTTTATTAGATCAATGGTCTTAGTCCTTCCAGGGTAGCCCCCGGGTCCCAATACGTAAGTTCGGTAGATCAGCTATAGCTATATTTCGTCGTTGTCTAGGTCGATAAGTATCCTCCTACAGTAGTAAGCCTTACCCGCGATGGCTTGGCACTCCACATATAGCACTTTAAGCTTCGTTTTTATATCCTTTAGCCACGTTCTGGTTCTAGGGTCTGCTAACGCCTTAAGCGTTGCCTTCAGCAGATCCAAGCTCATATACATCTCGTTCAGCAGATCGTCGATATACCTTAACAGGTCCAACTAGTTAACTATAATCGCCTCGTCATCTAGTCTCAGCAGTTCAAATGTCTCTAGATCGAACCAGTCGGGGTCGATCAGTAGCCTCTTACAGTTCCGGAGTCGGTCATCCTCCACGCCCTATAGCATATGTTCTAGCTTACGGCTCAGCGTATCCAGCATTACGTTTGCCAATCCCGGCCGGTAGATAATACGGAAGTTAAATCGTAACAGGAATTCGGACTACCGTATATACCTTAGGGATAGTTATTTCGTCGTTACGAAGGTCTAAAGGTTCTTATAGTCTATAATAATGTCAAACCGGCCGTTTACTCCCTCTAGTTCTGGTCGCCATTCCTCCAGTGCCTTAATCACCGCTAACAGCTCCTTATTATAGATATTGTAATTGCATTCCTATACTAAGTGCTTCGCGCTAAAGTAGGCTACTAGGTACTAGTCGCTATTATCGTCTCGCTATAGTAGTGTTCCGCCTACTAACTAGTCTAAAGCGTCAGTTTCAACGACTACGGGCTTATCCTAGTTATAGATCCTCAGCGCTAGTACCGTCAAGAAGCACGTTTTTAGTTGTTCGAAAGCCAGATAGCATAGTCTGCTCTATTCCTAGCTTGTTATCTTCTTCGTAAGGTCGTAAAGTGGCCGTACCACTCCTAAGAAGTTCTTAATAAATCGTCGGTAGAAGTTCGCAAAGCCTAAGAACCGTTGTAGCTACCGCCTCGTTATTAGCAGTTCCTAGGATACAATAGCTACTACCTTCTCTTTGTCTATATCGATACCGCCTAGCGTAATAATCAGGCCTAGGTATTTCGTTCTTATAGTATAGAATTCGCACTTGTTAATATCGACCTAGAGCCCTACCTAGTGCAGTCTCTTCAGCACCTCCTTCACTTGCTTAACATAGTCTGCTATATTCGTAGAGTAGATTAGTATATCGTCTAGGTACGCCATAGCGTATACGTCCAGTATATCGTATAGCGTGTTATTAATATAGTGCTAAAACGTAGCGGGCGCTCCCTACAGCCCGAACGGCGTAACCAGCGATTCGTAGAGGCTAAATCGTATTACAAACGCTGTCAACCATTCGTAGCCTTCCGCTACTCGGACTCTATTAAACGCCGCGATAACATCTAGCTTCGTAAAGATCCGCGCTCTACAGATAGAATCAAGTATCTCCTTAATCAATAGTATTAGATATCGACTCTTTATCGAAACGTTGTTCAGACCTCGGAAGTCAGCGCAAATCCGCACTCCGCCTCCTAGCTTCTAGGCAAGTAGCAGAGGCGCTCCCGTACTTGATTTTAATAATCGGATAAAGCCTTTTATTAGGTAGTTATCCAGCTAGCGCTTAACTACGCGCAGTTCTATTAGTAAGAACGGTCTGTTCCTTAAGAACAGTAGCTTACTTCCTAGTATTAGCTCGATTTTATAGTTATATAATCTATATAGTAGCAGCGTATCCGCCTCCTAGGGAAGAAAAGTCTCGAACGCATCGCGATACTCCACTAGTAGGCGTTTTAAGATATCCGCTACCGTTAGCTAGGGTTTATTACTCTTCTTGAAGAATTTCCGGGCATCCTCCTCTATAATCCTATAAATCGTCTCTACGTCGCTCTAGAGGGCATTTACAAACTCGTAGTACCGTTCTAGGAGTACCAAAGTATAGTCCTCCAGCGAGCCTTCGCGGTTTAACATCCACTTGTAAAAGTCGTCTAGTAGGGCGTAGAGCGTAGCCCTCTCCTCGTCCTTCTTCTCGTTTAGTATTGCTTATTCTAGTTAGTCGACCGTTATATATATTACCGTTACACCCTTCTAGCGGCAGAAAAGCATAAAGTTTAGCGCGTTTAATATCTTAATGTCGTTTTTATTAATCGCCTTGTTACGCGGTAGTAGCTTCGGGAGTTGTTTCGGTAGTAGCGGCGCCTACAGGTACCTACGCCCGTTCACCTTCTTCGCTAGTTATAGCCTCCTTATAAGCTTATTCGGAATAACCACCGCTCTCGATCCTAGTAGGGATAAGGTCTACCGCGGTCCGTTCTCGAGCGCTCTCTAATAGCGTTATAACAGGGATAACCTCCTTTTCCTCTTCTTCTACAGGTTCTCTAGACCCTGGTTATACTCCCTGTCCTCTAGTTCTCCCTTATCTGGGACTTCCTTAACCGATACTTGGTATTTCGCTATGTTTTTCATAGTTATAGTTTCCGTAGTTGTAGGTTCCGTAGTTATAGGCTTCGCTTATAGTACCGTTAGCTCAGGTATATGTTCTAGTAAGCAACGTTGCTCTTAGTAACGCTCCCTAAACGTAAGCTTCAGGTCCGCCTAGTTAATTGTTAGGTCGTGTCTTCTTAGCTATAGGAGGCCTAGAATAATCGGATTGTCTTTCGCCAGTATAGTAATAAAGAACCGAAGCTTCTCCCTATACTAGCCGATCCTTAGTTCTAGCACCGTACTCCATTTGATCTATAACTTTAGTATACTATTAGCCAAGTAAAGTAGCTTCCTCGTTTCCAGTCTACTTAGTAGTATATCATTACGTACCGCGAAACTAAAGTCCATAAAGGCAAGACCTATATAGCCTGAATCCACGAGCGCTATATACGCTATCTTACGCTTGCTCATTACAATATAGGAGGATAATAGGATTGAATTAGCTATCTAACCAATAGCGCTAATAACTAAATCGCTACTACCTCCCCTATAATAGCCTCCGTACCCCTACGCGCGTCTTCGCGTAGAGGCTAGGCATTTCCCTAGTACTATTGTTACTATTCTAGGTCTTCCGTGCTCTATTCAGGTTCGTAGTGCTTAGTATCGTCGTAACCGACTTCTCCTAGAACGTAGCCTTAGTCTATAAATCGTACATAGTATACGCCGCAGCCGCCTCCGCTGTTATTACCGAAGTTCTAGTTATTATTATTCTATCGATACAGGTATCCGCCGCCGCTACAGCCTCCGCCGCCTCCGAATCCACTATTGTTATTGTTCTAGTTCGGGCCGCTATTGTTATTCTAGTTTAGGCCGCTATTGTTACTGAATCCGCCGTTATTGCTAAATCCGCCGTTGTTACTAAATCCGCCGTTGTTACTAAATCCACCGTTATTGCTAAATCCGCTATAGTTACCGCGGCTACCCCGCTACCCTCTACCTCTAGCGTCTAGGTTATTCTAGGCTTGCTTACCTTTCTCTATACATTTCGCCGTGATGTAGCCCCTTATACTATAGAGGAAACAGAGACCCGTAGCTATATACTACTCCCTCTCTAAGTCAGAGAGTCGTAAGATAGTCGCCTTATCCTCGGTAGTAGTCACCCGGTCAACGTCTATAGCGTTTAGGTCCTTACCTTCCTTCTTAGTATTATAGCCGTTATAGTAGTTCGGCTCGTTAGCCTTCTTTAAGTGTTCCTCTATTTCGAGGTTATTAGCCTAGGCTTAGGCTACAGTAACCTATCCCTAGAAGTTATCCTAGGCTAGGAGGTTCGTCTATAGTAGGATCAGGTCCCGCATCGGCTTCGAAAGCTTCTCTCTTAGCGCGCGTATGCAGGTAGCGTCATCCTAGTTACTTAGGTTACAAAGGTTCGAGAACTCTATAATAAAGTCTGTAAACTTTACGTACTTGTCCTTCTACGCTATCTTACGTAGCTTGTTCTCTACATTAGCTACTAGATCTATCGTTACGTACTTCTTAGAAAGGAACTTAATAAACTCGTTAGCAATTGTCTATACCTAGGCTTACTCATCGCCTAGATTCGCGACAATAGTATCGATATAGTTACTAATTCCTATAGCCGCGATTCCCTCTAGTAGCGAAGCTACGTAAAGGATCTTCGCTTTCTCGGTCGCGTATTCTAGCGGCCGTACAGCCTATCGCGCCGTAATCAGCGTCTTCTATATTCTAAATTATATAGTTCGCTTCGCTAAGTCCCGCTCGGAGCCTAAAAACGCAGATACGTATAGTATACTGCCCTCTCTAGCACCGCCGCCGCCGCCGCCTAGCTTCCCGGACTCGATTAGCCTTGTTAAAACGTTATTCTCTGCTTGTAGCACTATAGCCTTCTCGTTCGCCTCGTTCGCCCTAACTATCTATCTCTAGATTTCCTCGGTCGCGCCCCTAAGGATATATTTGGCTAGGTTCGCCATTATCCTCTCTGTTATATTGTCCTTTCTAGCTCTCTTAAGCGCTTTTAGCAGGAGGTCGTTACCTATAAACGGCCCGTAGTATCCTTCGAAATAACCCTTCAGTTTCGGGTATACCTCTTCCTTTAGGGCCGTAGCGGCCTCGCTACGTATATCCTTAATAGGAATAGGCACTTAGGCCACGGAGCTTACGTCAACGTCTATAGTGCTCGTTCTTCTTTGTTTAGGTTTCTTAGGTTCGGGGGTTTGGTTTCTTAGGTTCGGGGGTTCGGTTTCTCGGTTTCTTGGGTTCGGGGGTTCGGTTTCTTAGGTTTAGGTTCTTAGGACTATCTTGTCGTTTCGGGACCAACTATCTTGTCGGTTTCTTAGGTTCGGGGCGGTCGAATTGTGATTTCGGTTAGTTCGCGCAACGCAAATTCGTCGTAATCAATCGACAAGGGTCTACGTACACGAACAGAAGGTACAACCAACTATCACAGGTGGTAAATGCCCAATGTTAGGGTACGTATATATTCGATATGGTTGTACAAGGAACTTAAGATAGTGGGTGTGGCCCGCCGGGGATATGCCCTGCGGCGGGCTCTATATGCGCGCTGCAGGCTCTGCAGGCCCCACATCGCACAACCGCTCCACAATGGCCATACGGCCCGCAATGGCCATACGGTCATATGTCACGGCTAGACCCGTGACAGTAGCTACACCTAGCTCCCGGCAACCCGGCTATACCTAGCTCCTGGCAACGCGGCCTACCCGGCTACACCTAGCTCCCGGCTCCTGATGTAACGGTCGTATACAACAAGGTTGTACAACAGTGCAACCTTCGTGGGAGCTCGCGAGGGCTAAAGGCTCTACGCGGCGAGCTCCACCTAGTATAGAGCCACGCTCCTCTAGCTACAGAGTGCTCAGCCAACCACATAGCATGGCACATAACATAGCATATAACATAGGCTATACCTATAACACTACCCTCCCTCTCTAAACAAGCCCCCTATATAAAAATAGCCCCCTATCCTAGGTGCTCGCATCCGGAGTTAGAGTTATCTTAGCGCCTACCCTAGCGCTGCGCCTTCCTTCTCCGCGTCTACGATAGTAGGCCTAGAAGCTCGGGGTACGTATCGTAGAACTCCTAGATAGCGTTATTATAGCCGCGTAGATCCGTTGCAGGTTACTAAGTCGGGTTGTTATAACCTTCCTACTTAACTTGGTACTACTAGCGACCGTTCGCCGCCTTACCGAACCCTACGATCCTCTCGAACCTCTACTCTACTACGTCTTCGCCTTCGTCAGTCCGCGTGACTACGCGCCTGCGGTTAGCGCTTATATTGTCGTTAGCCCTCTCTTAGCCAGCTAGCCCCTTATCTAGGTAGCGCCTTACTCTCGAGACGTAGAACGTAGGGAAGATCGTTATATTCGCTAGGAGCTTTAAAGTTACTATATATAACAAGGCCTTTGTAACTTCGAACGGGCCCTCCTACTATAGCGCGAGCTTTATAGTTAGCCTACTAGTCTTATAGTTCTATATATCAAGTATCGCCCTATCGCTAACGCGGTACTATAGCGTATCTTCCCTATAGCGGTTCGCGTTCTGTTCGTAGCGGTCCTATAACTGCTTTACTAGCACCGTAACCTTCCTGAGGATCGCCCTAAAGTAGTCCGCGAGCTCCGATACCTAGAAAAACTCCCGCTTCTACTACTCCGAGATATTCGGTAGGTATAGCTTCGATAGCTCTATACCTATCCTAGGGTTAAAGCTATAATTCGCGAAGAATAGTAACACGCCCGTCGTCTCGGAGACTATATTATTCCCTATAAACTCTACTAGGGGGAGCTAGTTAACCTAGTTATTCTACGCCTAGTCGATATATAGCTATAGGTACTACTTTAGTTCCGCGTTAATCCGCTCTATCTAGCCGTTTATCTAGGGGTAGAACGCCAATAAGAGTTTCAAGGTAATCGCAAGGCGCGCTAATAGCGCCCTTTAGAACCCTAAAACGAACTACGTACCTTTATCCGATACAATCGTCTCCGGTACGCTATAGAGCGAGTATACGCGCTTAATAAACTAGTTAGCTAGCTCGTTAGCCTCTAGTATCGCCGTTATAATAAAGTGGCGTATCTTCGTAAGCTAGTTAACTACTACTACTATATACCTAAACTCCTATCCCCTCCGTTTATATAGTAGGAGCGGCGTAATATAGTCTACTAATATATCTCGCTACGGCGCTAACGGTAGCGGGAGTAGCTTAAGGAACCCTATAGGCTTCGAGCAAGGGTTCTTCGTCTTAAAGTATAGCTTATAGGCTCCTATAAACGTCCTTACTAATATACTTATCCCTAGCTACTAGTAGACCCTGTTTATTAGGTCGAGCGTCTTCGTCCTCCCTAGGTACCTACTAGGCCCTAACGCGTATATCTAGTAGATAAGCTACAAATAGAGCTCTATATCGCCCGGGTCGATCATTAGCCTACCGCGGTAGAACGCCCTACCCGAGACTAACTTATATTTGGCGAACGGCACTCTTAGCTCCTACTTAATCTTACTTAGCTAGGCGCGTACCTTCTAGTTACTAAGCGCCTCTACTACGTCTGCTATAAACGGCAAGGTTACGTAGCTCTCTATAATAAGGTCGTTAGCGTAGCGCGAAACGTCAAGGCTAAAGAGCTCTAGTGTCTTACCTAGTAGCTTAGCGTCGTATTTACTACTAAAGGTCTCTAGGTCGAACTTACTTAGGTCGATTAGGGGGTACCGCCTATTCTATAGCCTATTATCTTTAACGTCTTTTAGTATAAACTCTAGCTTCCTGCTAAGCGTATTAGGGCGGCCGTTTGCCGTACCTAGGCGGTAGATAATCTAGAAGTCAAAGCGTAACAAGAACTCCGACTAGCGTATATAGCGTAGCGATAGCTGCTTCGTTGTACCGAAGGTCTGTAGGTTCTTATAATCTATAATAATATCGAACCTCTTAGCTATACCTTCGAGCTCGGGGCGCTATTCCTTAAGCGCTTTAACGATCGTAAGGAGCTCCTTATTATAGATGTTATAGTTGCACTTAGCTACAGTGTACTTTGCTAAGAAGTAAGTAACTAGATATAACTTGCCGTTATCCCCCTCCTATAGTAGCGCTCTACCTACTAACTAGTCTAACGTATTAACTTCTACTACTGCTCGCTTCTCCTAGTTATATATCTACAGTGCTAGTACCGTAATAAAGCACACCTTCAGGCGCTAGAAAGCCACCTTATACTACTCGGACTACTCCTAGTCTACTGTCTTCTTCGTAAGCTTATATAGCGGCTATACGTAGCTCGAAAAACCTCGTATAAATCGGCGGTAGAAGTTTACGAACCCTAAGAACCGCTAGAGGTACCTCCTTGTCTCTAGAGCCTCCTAATTACATACTGTTTCGACCTTATCTAGGTCTATCTTAATACCCCTAGGCGTAATAATAAGCCCTAGGTACTTCGTCCGCTTCGTATAGAATTCGCACTTGTCGATATCTACCTATAGGCCTATATCGATTATACGCTTTAGCACCTCCCTAACTTACTTAATATACTCCTCGAGCGTACTAGAGTAGACTAGGATATCGTCTAGGTACGCCGTTACGTAGTTATCTAGAGCGTTATAGAGGATGTCGTTTACGTAATACTAGAAGGTAGCGGGCGCGCCCTATAGGCCGAACGGCGTAACTAGCGTCTTATATAGGCCGAATCTCGTAATAAACGCTATAAGCTACTTATAGCCCGGCGCTACGTATACTTAGTTAAACGCTGCAATTACGTTAAGCTTCGTGAAGATCTTCGCCTTGTAGATAGAGTCTAGGGTCTCCTAGATTAGCGGGATAGGGTACTAGCTCTTTAGCGTCGCGTTGTTAATACTATAGTAGTTAATGTAGATCCTAATACCTCCGCCTAGCTTCTAGGCTATAAGGATAGGCAACAAGGCGCTCGAGCGTAAGGGCCGGATAAACCCCTTCGCAAGGTTGTCGTTGAGCTAGCGCTTTAGTACATGTAGCTCCATCGGCGATATCGGGCGATTCCTTAAGTATAGGACTACGCTCCCTAGGAGTAGCTCGATCCTATAGTTATACGTATAGTAGGGAGGTAAGATATTAGCGTCCTATAGGACAAAGGTAGCTACTAGGTCTTAGTATTCCTTTAGTAGGCGCGCCTTAATCTTGTCTAAAGTAGGCGCTAGTCTATCCGCCTTATTAAAGAACTTCTTAGAATCCTCTTCTATAATCTTATTAAGCTTCTCGTCCCCTTTAGCGAGCGCGTCGATAAAGCTATAGAACCTCGCTAGGAGCATCGACTTCGCGTACTCTAGTATACTCTCTTAACTTAGCAGGTCCTTAAAAAACTACTTAGGTAGAACTAGTATATAGTCTCTCTTCTTAGCCTCTACCGCTCTCTCTAGCTTGCTTATTATAGTCTGTATAACTACTATACCCTTCTATTAGTATACCGCTAGGAAGCTCGCTCCGTTCAGGATCTTCGCGTTATCCTAGCGGATCTTCCCTTATACTTAACTAAGCAGGGGCAGGGCGTAGGGGGGGGAACAGGGTCTAGGGGATAGTCTCCTAGCGCCAGCTACTGCCTCTACTAGCCTTAGTAATATAGGGGGCGGCGCTTCGACCGGTACGCCTATCGCTCCTGGCGGTACAAGCGTCCCTTGCGGGTTAGCCTACGCGCCTCCCTAGGACGCGGATCTCTACCGTCTATAGGCCCGTCTCTGCCTATTAGACCGCCTAGCTCTCTCGTAGTTAGAGAGCTTGCTCGTAGCGATAGCGACCTCGTCGTCGTTACTAGAGGTGCTATAGTCGTTGTCTTTAGGTACGTCCTCTACCGTTACGTAGTACCGCTCGCTATTCCTAGGGGGTAGAGGTGCCTCTAGCTAGCCTACCTACCAAGCGACCTAGCTCCTAATATACTCTAGTAGGCACCTCCTACGGTAGTACTCTGTAAATTCGAGCTATAGGGTCTCCTAGTCAATCCGTAGGTTATACTTCCGTAGCTACGGGAGGCCTAAGATCACCGGGGTCTCCTTTACAAGCGTTATAACGAAACATACTAGGGTCTCCTAGTAGTCGCTAACAACTAGCGTAAGCGCCGCTAAGTGCTCGATCTAACGCGAGAACCCTCCGTTAGCTAGAAATAGTAGCCGCTATACCGCTAGCCTCTTTAGTAGTAGCCTATTCGTAACCGTAAAGCTAAAATCCACGAACGCTAGACCTATATAACCTAAGTCTATAAGTACTACGTACTCTATATTGCGCCTACTAACCGCTAGGTACGATAATAAGAGAATAGATTTAGCGCTACTACCTATAGTACTAATAACTAAACTATCTCCCTATCCCTCCTATAGCTAGCGGTACCCCTCCTATAAGCGATAGTTTATAGGAGCTCCTTGTTTCCCTAGTTATTATATAAGAAGCCGAAACTAGGGGGTTGCTCTATACTCTAGTAAACGCTATAGTCCTCCTGCTCGTCTACCTCCCTAATAATAAAACCGCTCTAGTTAGGGGCGTCTGTAAAACGTATAGCGAGCCCGCCTCGACCCCTCTAATAGGCCCTAGCGTAGCCGCTTATACCGCCGTAAGCTAGGAGGCCCCTAGAGGGGGCTTGACCAAAGCCTTACTAAGTAGGCTACTACTATCCCTAAGGCTGCTACTATCTCTACGCGCCGCCGTAGCCCTGCGCTCCGCTATAGCCCTACGCTCCGCCGTAGCCCTACGCTCTGCCGTAGCCCTACGCTCCGCCGTGGCCCTATACCCTACTATAGCCTTGCGCGCCGCCGTAGCCCTATACCCCGCTATAGCCCTACGCGCCGCCGTAGCCCTACGCGCCTCCGCGCTACGGCTAGCCGCCGCGGCTACTATAGCCTCCTTGGCCGGCCCGGCAATACCTTAAGATATAGTTGCCGGCGCTGTACTTAAAGTATAGGCCGCTAGCCCTACGGCGCTCCTTTTCTTACGGTATAAGCGCGGCTAGGGTAACGGCGTCGATCTCTATAG
>MU853403.1:645639-689453 GCA_033297235.1 Trichocladium antarcticum
GCCTACGCGGCTATACCTAGCTCCTAGCTCCTAGCAACCTGGCTACACCTAGCCTACACCTAGCTCCTAGCAACGTAGCTTACGTAGCTATACCTAGCTCCTAGTAACGTAGCCCACCTAGCCCTACTTAGCTCTTAGCAATATAGCCTATATAGCTATGCTTAGGTCCTAGAGAGAGCATAATAGGAAGTATACTACTATATATAGGATGTAGGTAAATGTAACGGTAGGGCCGGTAAATAATATATAGAAGGAAAATCCTAGGAGAGAAATTCGTAGCGGAAGAATTTATATACCTATGCGAGAGCGTAGTAGGAGAGCGTAGCAGGCTTGGCGAAAAATTAACAGCTAACTATAAATCACTAACAGCTATATACCTTGCAATGTTAGTATTAACGGGCAAATAAGCAGGCTATACTACCAAATTGTTAAGAAAAGATCGATGCACCTACAAAAAAGACTATCGTAATAACCGCACTTTTTCAAACCTAGCTGTAGTATCATATATAGAGATAGAGAAGACAGGCACCTCACCAAAACCGGCGGGGTACGGACTACGGATACTCCTCTTATTACCCCTCGCCCAAGCTGCCCGATTGCTGCCAAGCACCCCTCTTGCATCGGCATCGCGTTGGTCTCCCCCTCGCAGCGCATGCCTCGCTCAGCTGTGGGCCTTTCTTACTTGGATCAGGTTCTCAGCCGCTTTCCACACTCGCACCGCCCCGCTCTGCGCATACCAAGCACTTTCCACCCGAACACAGCCAGCCCTGTACGTGCCCGCCCGACATCCAAGGGCCAAGTCATCATTGTGTCTTCAACCACAGCCCCCAGCTGCTCCTATTGAGCCCTCGCCGAACTTGCCTCTGAGCTTTTCTTCCTTGCAAAGCTCCGCAAGATGAGCTGTAAGTCACCTTCAATCCGCAAAGCGCTCGCGGGCTTTGGTCTGTTCCCTCCAGATCTCACCACCCCCTTACCCGACAGCGGCGAGCTATGCGCCGCGCAACCTCACTGCCTGCGCGGGTGCTAACAGAGATACCATGCAGTCTCGAACATGCTCAACCGCCTGCACGGGCAACCCGAAACCTACGACAGGAAGTGTGTATTGTACTACCCTCCTCCGCGTGCTGCACGTGGCACTGACACGGTGCAATCCAGATCCAAGTACCGGTTCGGGCGCACCCTGGGCGCAGGCACCTATGGCATTGTCAGGGAGGCCGACTGCGCCGAGGGCCGGGTCGCGGTCAAGATCATCCTGAAGAAGAATGTCCGCGGCAACGACCAGATGGTCAAGGACGAGCTGAGAATGCTCCAGGAGTTCAGGCACCCGCACATCGTCAAGTTCGTCGACTGGTTCGAGTCAAGGGTCTGTTCGGCTGCCGAGGTAGCACAGGCGTATTGAAGCTGACAGGACCCCCGTTCAGGACAAATACTATATCGTCACGGAGCTTGCGACCGGCGGCGAGCTGTTCGACAGGATTTGCCAGCAGGGCAAGTTCACGGAGAAGGATGCGTCCCAGACCATCAAGCAGGTTCTGGAAGCCGTCAGCTTCCTGCACCAGAACAACGTTGTCCATCGCGGTGGGTGACCCCAAGCTTCAGGTCCAAGGTTGAGGCCGCCGAGTCCCACCTAACCTCTAACCATTGTCCAGACCTCAAACCCGAGAATCTTCTCTATCGCACCAAGGATCCGGCTTCGGACCTGGTTCTCGCCGACTTTGGTATCGCAAAGATGCTTAACAACAAAGACGAGGTGCTCACGACCATGGCCGGCTCATTCGGCTACGCGGCGCCCGAGGTGATGCTCAAGCAGGGGCATGGCAAGCCCGTGGACATGTGGTCGCTGGGCATCATCACCTACACCCTGCTCTGCGGTTACTCCCCGTTCCG
Source organism: Trichocladium antarcticum (assembly GCA_033297235.1). NCBI lineage: Eukaryota > Fungi > Ascomycota > Sordariomycetes > Sordariales > Chaetomiaceae > Trichocladium > Trichocladium antarcticum. The sequence goes on from MU853403.1 coordinate 647,527, forward strand.
CTCCGAGAACATGCAGGACCTCATCGACGAGTGCAGTGCCTGCAATGTGATCTTCCACGACCGGTATTGGAAAGACGTCAGCGGCGACGCGAAGGACTTTATTCTCAAGCTTCTGAGGGCGAAGCCAGACGAACGCTGGTCGGCCGAGGTCAGTCTCCCCCCCCCCCTTCCCCTTCCATTTGGATCGCACATGCGCGAACTGACTCCACTGACACGATGGCTTCCCCCCCCCAACCAGCAAGCCCTTGCGCACCCCTGGCTGAGCGGCCAGACCGCCACCGACCACAACTTGCTGCCCGAGATCCGCGCGTACCTCTCGCGCGCGCGGCTGCGGCGCGGCATCGAGATGGTCAAGCTCGCCAACCGCATCGAGGCGCTCAAGATGGAGGAGGATGACCCGGAGAACTCGGACGTCCCCAAGGACGCGACGTTAGCAGCCGACCAATCGCGCCACCTCAACCCCCAAGCTAACAACTCGGACAGTGCGACCAGCCCTGCGCCCGCAGACGGCGGCGGCAGCAGCAGCAGCGACGGCGCCAGCGCCAGCGCCGAGGCCGCGGGCTCCTCGGGAAAGCGCACGCTGTCCAAGACCATCAAGGGCGCCATCTTCCGCGAGGTCGTCCTCGCCAAGGTGCGCGAGATGAAGGAGCAGGAGGAGACCCTCAAGGTGACCGAGGCGACCCAGGATGCCAAGAAGGCTTGAGCATGCCCAGGACGAGGGGAGGGGTCGTGCCCGCACCGAGGAAGGATTGATACCACCACCACCGACTGCAGGGACGGACTGATTTTGCGTACATCGAAACGTGTACGAAAGTGAAGAAGAAGAAAAAAACGGAGCTGGGACTTGGCCGGCGGGGACGGGATGGGATTTAGCGGAAGGGGGGGGAAGGATCTACCATACCCCGTGGAAGAGAGCACTGGGGCCAAGGGCCGGTGTGGTGTCTTTTCTCATGTTGGGATATCTTGCGCATCTTTGTGCGGCTTGTTTATTCCCGTGGCTTCTCCAAACTGCGATGCCAGGCGAAAGAGTTAATTTTCGGAGAGAGATCAAATGTTTTGCTGCAGACAAGGATATCAACCGGAGTGAGTGCATGAGCTTTCTTGAGTTCTCGGAGCGCTGTCTTCAAGGCCGGTTGATGTACATAGTTGCCAGGAGTCATCCATTGGGTAGAACGTGATATGTCTCGTGCAAGATGTGAGGCCAACGTGTGTTGATTATGTCCATTTCTCTCGATCCGCTGTCCTTGGGAGACGGAAGGTATATATATATACATCTCCCACCGCCCAACATACCTACAAGCTCAAGCCACCCGCACACTGGCACTGGCTTCCCCCATTGCCGAAATCCCAACCTGACTCCCTCGCCCAATGCAAAGGGGGTCGGTCAGGTCCGAACAAGAGCTGCCTTCCTCCCACGATACCATCAGATACAGGATATATATATACTTCACAGCCCATGCATACACTCAACACAATCAAACAACACCCCGCGTATTTTTCCGCGCGCCCCTTACACCAAACGCCAGCATAAAGTCATAAACCACCCCTCCCTCGCACGGCTCAATTCAACTCGGCCATCACAGCTTCGCAGAGCTCCTCATACCTCCTGGGATCGAACCTCTTCCTCTGCCACCCAATACTCCGGAGCCGCACGATCCTCGCCTGGCGATCAAGCGCGCGGGCCTCCTCGGCGCTGCTCCCGTTGCTGATACTCCTCGCGCGGGCGGACCGGGTCGCGTCCGCCAGCGACAGCTTGTTGGCCGCGGAGAGGAGCTCTTCGAGGCTGGTCGAGTGGCGGGCGAGCTGGGAGCGCAGGCCCGACAGGTGTTCGCAGCAGCGGTCGACGGAGCGGGCGATGTGGAAGGGGGGCGGGGCCGCCTCGTCTTCTTCCGTGTCGGATGCGGTGGCGTGGTCGCTCTCGCTCTCGTCGTCCTCGCACTCGCACTCGGCTATCGTCTGCAGCGGGAGCTCGATCTCATGGTACTTGGGTGGTGGTGGGGGCGGGAGGTCGGGGAGGTCCTGACGCGCGGCGCCAACTTGGAAGTAGAAGTCGTCGAATCCGAGGGTGGGCGAGTCTGGGCGGATGAAGGGCTCGGCCGAGATGTGGAAGGACTCTTCTTTGGGGAGGGAGAAGGACACCTTCTTGACGCGCTTCGTGGGTGGTGGGGATTTCGGGGAGAGGTTGTCAAAAGAGCAGACCGAGTCAGTCGGGGACGATAGGCTTAGATCGGGTGTCCATGCACGGGAGCTGACGGATCCCGACGGGGAGTGGCAGCTTGAAGCCCGGGATGAGCTGACGGAGCCCGGCCGCCGTATCTTCTTGAGAACGGACTCTTCGGCCGAGTTGATGAGCGAAGCGGCCTGGTCGAAATGGGTGCGGGCTTGTTGTAGTAGACTGGTGCGTAGCGCAGAGGTGGAAGGAAGAGGGCGTGCGCAAATCTCCATCGAGGTTGCCGCATAGAAGTGGAGGTAGATAAGGTACACAGGGTCGACTTGCGAGTCATCTTTGACGCCGTCGAGGATTTCGAGACACTTTGCTGAGCAAGCTCGGTATCTCTTGCCGAAGTACTGTCTCTTGACCTGGGAAACGGTCTTTTTCCAGTCTGCCTGTGTGTATGGCAGCACCGGAGACGCAACCGGCGTGGGAAGCGAGAGACGTTTGGGGAACTTCGGCCTTGCTGCTTGCGTCTGTGTTGTTGAACCGGTGAAACCGGAAGTTGACTGGCGTCGAAGCGACGGTTGATGAGGGGTCGTGGGGCTCGTCCGGCTGCTCGACGCGAGCATGAGAGGTATCAGTCCAGCCATGGTTGTTTCGGTCGACAATGGTTCGAGAGTTGAAGCTGAGGTTCGTCTGAGGAAGTGGGCGGGCAAGTTGAATGCTTGGTAGCCAGATGAAACCCGCCACAACAGAGGGGAACTGGTCACAGCAGCTCTTGCAGGCATCCGCCCTGTTGCTCGGTAAATGAGGCGACGGATGCGATGGGATTTGATCGCCGTATTCGGTAGCAAGCGCAATTCGCTAAGCTGATTTGCTGTGGGTTCGAGGAAGCAGACCGAGATGAGACAGACCCAGCCGACTGGAATCAGAACAAACAAGGTCTAGGCTGGTCGTCTTCAGGGTGTTCACCACGTGTGGACGGCCAGTCGTGACCTGGCGAGGCTCCGTCCGGCAGCTGACGAGCGGAGGTCGTGATCGACGTCGACTTTCGAAACAAACCGGGATAGCAGCGCCAGCACCCAAGCTTGAGATTCGGGATCCGTGTTCCCCGAAACCACAGGTCCAACCAAGCACGGACAGTCCGGGCAAACCCCCAAAAGAATGGCCGCCGGTAATTAACAGGAACTCGAACCGGAACGTGTACCGGATTTGCGATGGAGTATCTCGGGCGGCTGAGTCGCTTGACGAGGTCCGATTGACTGAAATGAGCGGATTCCAACGGTGGCCAAGCACGTCTGGATGATGGAACAAGACCGGGTGTTCGGGAGAGACTGGCGTTTATTATGCGTACACAATCCAAAATGAGTGAGGGTGGAAGAATGAGCGGAAGTAGTGGGAAAGCAAAAGCTGCAAAAATCCACAGAACAGACAATCAAGCAAACCCCGTGAAATGTCAGGTAGTCAGAGAGACGGGAACGGGGGCAGTCATATTTCTTTCACTGAGCAGCAGCATCCTGGCAGCCATCTTTTATGTGGCTGCATGACGCCAGAGGCAATTTTGGCGCGATTTTTCGTGTGGGAGGAAGCAACGGTCGAAGGCCACAGAACAGAACGGCGGGTGACATCGGGGGCCTGCTCATGCACCACGCACAGGGGAAACGCAAGGCCCGCGGGGGGCTCGTGCCACGCCCGGCGGCGGACTGGGCCCATGTTCATCCTGCAAGGGGAAAGGCTTCTATTCCCCCCTGAATCCGCTAGCCTTGATATGGTATAGTGGGGGTTTTAATTCCCCCTGACCTGACCCGAGACCGACCGGGGGGGGAATGGACGGGAATCTCATTCCTTCCGACTTCGACGACTCCACCAAAACAACAGCTTTCGAGACGGCAACCCACCGCACAGACACGCGCCAGACCCCAAACCGTCTTTGGCCCGCTCGAGACCCGTTAGCTTGCGTTGTCGCAGAAGCTGTCTATCGATTGGTTCTTTCCATTGTACATTGGACTTGACAAGCAAGTCCAAAACTTTCCTTACGTAATTGTTCTGTAGAAGATGCTTGTGTGGTTCGACTTGCAAGTCCGACTCTCGCCGCGACTCGAATCTCGAGATTTCAGTTGCGGGAAGCCTTGTGGGAAGGATTCGCTTATCGCTATCATCCGGTCGTATCCTGGAATCCCCCGCCCTGAAGGACACACCCTGCTTCTCGCGGATCAGCGAGATCGTGACTGTTTCTCGGGGGAGCTGCAGGTCTAGGGTAGCACGCGGTGTCATGGTAGACCATGCTGCGAATCCCGAAACCGACCGGGTACGCACCAGCACCCAAAACAGGCACTCGACCGCGGCGTCACCTTCTTTAGGAGGTGCTCCGTGTGTCCTGTTAACACGTGCAATCATCCCCAAGTATCAACCAGCGCTCCCAACAAGTCAAATAGTGTCAAATCAAGCCAATTCGACATGCCCGCAAGCAAGTTAATTCGAAGGTCTTGCAAGCCAAACCACAATGGCTGTTATTTGGCTTGGCTTGACTGAGCTACACCAGGGCTAGAACCTGTGGTTGAGCTACAACTTGGGGTGGCGCATGCCTACATCTTAGGCCCTAAGTATAGAAGTATAGCCTAGGTGGCGATATCTCGCGACCTAGCGTCCCCTCTATAGCTTGGCGGTCGGACTAGGCGGCCTAGCCTAGCCACTAGCCCGCTGCTAGCTAGTAGATACTGCGATATATAGCGTCCGCGTACCTTGGTATAGAACCGTACTAATGTGTTTCTCCCGGAGGTAACTACCTGTTTTTCTTTACTAAGCGCCGGATATAACACTACCTACTTATAATACTATAATACCGCTATACGCAATGCTACTAACTATTGGACCCTATTCTAGGCTACGAACTATCGAGGAATAACTTCGCGATCTTGGCGATATCGATTTCGAGGCCCTACCAACTAGAGATTTCGCGATGTAGCCGAAGATTAGAATATAGGGTAAAGAGTACGTTTTGGAAGTATAGATATATAGAAAAAGAGGGTATACTTTGTAGATCTTAGACTATAGGAGATATCTTATAGAAGTTACATGTAACGGTCGTATACAACAAGGTTGCACAACAGTGCAACCTTCGTAGGAGCTCGCGAGGGCTGAAGGCTCTGCGCGGCGAGCTCCACCTAGTGTGGAGCCACGCTCCTCTAGCTACAGGGTGCTCAGCCAACCACATAGCATAGCACATGACATGGCACATGACACAGGCTGTGCCTATAACACTACCCTCCCTCTCCAAACAAGCCCCCCTATACAAAAATAGCCCCTATTTTGGATGCTCGTATCCAGAGCTATCCTAACCGCTCACTTAATCTTGGATGCTTGTATCTAGAGCTATCCTAACCGTTCAATTCTAGATGCTCGCCTCTAGAGCTATCTCAAACGCTCCTAAAACACCCGATTTTAGATGCTCGTATCTAGAGCCTATCCTATTCTACACGCTTGATTTTAGATACTCGTATCTATAGCCTGTTCCTTTCGCTTAGCGCCTTGCCTCCTGCCGCTACGCCCTCCTTCTTCGCGTCTATAATAGCGGCCCTAGGAGCTCGGGGTACACGTTATAGAACTCCTAGATGGCGTTATTATAGCCCTGTAGATCCGTTGCGGGTTGCTAAGTCGGGTTGTTATAACCTTCCTACTTAACTTGGTACTACTAGCGGCCGTTCGCCGCCTTGCCGAACCCTACGATCTTCTCGAACCTCTACTCTACTACGTCTTCGCCCTCGTTAGTCCGCGTGACTACGCGCCCGCGGTTAGCGCTTACGTCGTCGTTGACCCTCTCTTGGCTAGCTAGCCCCTGCCCTAGGTAGCGCCTTACTCTCGAGACGTAGAACGTAGGGAAGATCGTTATATTCGCTAGGAGCTTTAGAGTTACTGTATGTAACGAGGCCTTTGTAACCTTGAACGGGCCCTCCTACCGCGGCGCAAGCTTCGCGGTCGGCCTACTAGTCTTGTAGTTCTATATATCGAGTATCGCTATATCGCTAACGCGGTACTACGGCGCGTCCTCCCTATAGCGGTTCGCGTTCTGCTTATAGCGGTCCTATAACTGCTTTGCTAGCGCCGTAACCTTCCTAAGGATTGCCCTAAAGCGGTCTGTAAGCTCTAATGCCTGGAAAAACTCCCGCTTCTACTACTCTAAGATATTCGGTAGGTACGGCTTCGACAGCTCTACGCCTATCTTTAGGTTAAAGCTGTAATTCGCGAAGAACGGTAATACGCCTGTTGTCTTGGAGACTATATTGTTCCTTGTAAACTCCGCTAGGGGGAGCTAGTTAACCTAGTTATCCTACGCCTAGTCGATATATAGCCGTAGGTACTGCTCTAGTTCCGCGTTAATCCGCTCCGTCTAGCCGTTTATCTAGGGGTAGAACGCCGACGAGGGTCTTAGGGTAATTGTAAGGCGCGCCGACAGCGCCCTCTAGAACCCTAAAACGAACTACGTGCCTCTATCCGATACGATTGTCTCTAGTATACCGTAGAGCGAGTACACGCGCTTAATAAACCGGTTAGCTAGCTTGTCAGCCTCTAGTGTCGCCGTTGCAATAAAGTAGCGTATCTTCGTAAGCCAGTTAACTACTACTACTACGTGCCTAAACTCCTACCCTCTCTGGTTATATAGCGGGAGCAGCGTAATATAGTCTACCGATATATCTCGCTACGGCGCTAACGGTAGTAGGAGCGGCTTAAGGAACCCTATAGGCTTCGAGCGGGGGTTCTTTGTCTTAAAGTATAGAATATAGGCTTTAACGAATGTCCTTACTAACACGCTTATCCCTAGCTACTAGTAGACCCTATTTATTAGGTCGAGCGTCTTCGTCCTCCCTAGGTACCCGCCGGGCCCTAACGCGTATATCCAGTAGATAAGCTATAAATAGAGCTCTATATCGCCCGGGTCGATCATCAGCCTGCTACAGTAGAACGCCCTACCTAAGACTAACTTACACTTAGCGAACGGCACTCTTAGCTCCCGCTTGATCTTGCTTAGCTAGGCGCGTACCTCCTAGTCGCTAAGCGCCTCTACTACGTCTACTATAAATAGCGAGCTCGCGTAGCTCTCCGCGATAAGGTCGTTAGCGTAGCGCGAAACGTCGAGGCTAAAGAGCTCTAGTGTCTCGCCTAGTAGCTTAGAGTCGTACTTACTGTTAAAGGTCTCTAGGTCGAACTTGCTTAGGTCGATCAGGGGGCGCCGCCTGTTCTGTAGCCTGTTATCTTTAACGTCCTTTAGCATAAACTCTAGCTTCCTGCTTAGCGCGTCGGGGCGGCCGTTTGCTATACCTAGGTAGTAGATAATCTAGAAGTCGAAACGCAATAAGAACTCCAACTAGCGTATATAGCGTAGCGATAGCTGCTTCGTTATACCAAAGGTCTGTAGGTTCTTATAGTCCGTGATAATATCGAACCTCTCGGCTGCGCCTTCGAGCTTAGGGCGCTATTCTTCGAGCGCCTTAACGATCGCGAGGAGCTCTTTGTCGTAGATGTTATAGTTATACTTGGCTATAGTGTACTTCGTCGAGAAATAAGCAACTGGATATAACTTGCCGTTATCCCCTTCCTACAGTAGCGCTCTACCTACCGACTAGTCTGACGTATTAACTTCTACTATAGCGCGCTTCTCCTAGTTATATATCCGCAGTGCTAGTGCCGTAACAAAGCATACCTTTAGGCGCTAGAAAGCCGCTTCGTACTGCTCGGACTACTCCTAGTCTACTATCTTCTTTGTAAGCTCGTATAGCGGCTGTACGTAGCTTGAAAAACCTTGTATAAATCGGCGGTAGAAGTTCGCGAACCCTAAGAACCGCTAGAGGTGTCTCCTTGTCTCTGGAGCCTCCTAATTACGTACCGCTTCGACCTTATCTAGGTCTATCTCGATGCCCCTAGGCGTAATAATAAGCCCTAGGTACTTCGTCCGCTTCGTGTGGAATTTGTACTTGTCGATATCTACCTATAGACCTACGTCGATCATACGCTTTAGCACCTCCTTAACCTACTTGATATACTCCTCGAGCGTGCCCGAGTAGACTAGGATATCGTCTAGGTACGCTATTGCGTAGTTATCTAGAGCGTCGTAGAGGATGTTATTAACGTAATGCTAGAAGGTAGCGGGCGCGCCTTGTAGGCCGAACGGCGTAACTAGCGTTTCGTACAGGCCGAATCTCGTAATAAACGCTATAAGCTACTTGTAGCCTAGCGCTATATGTACTTGGTTAAACGCTGCAATTACGTCGAGCTTCGTGAAGATCTTCGCCTTGTAGATAGAGTCTAGGGTCTCCTGGATTAGCGGGATAGGGTACTAGCTCTTTAGCGTCGCGTTGTTAATGCCGTAGTAGTTAACGTAGATTCTAATGCCTCTGCCTAGCTTTTGCGCTATTAGGATAGGCGACGAGGCGCTCGATCGCGAGGGCCGGATGAACCCCTTCGCGAGGTTGTCGTTAAGCTAGCGCTTTAGTATACGTAGCTCTATTAGCAACATCGGGCGATTCCTCGAATATAGGACTACGCTTCCTAGGAGTAGCTCGATCCTATAGTTATACGTACGGTAAGGGGGTAAGATATTAGCGTCTTGTAGGACAAAAGCGGCTGCTAAGTCTTAGTATTCCTTCGGTAGGCGCGCCTTAATCTTATCTAGGGTAGGCGCTAGTCTATCCGCTTTATCGAAGAACTTCTTAGAATCCTCCTCTATAATCTTATTAAGCTTCTTATCCCCTTTGGCAAGCGCGTCGATAAAGCTATAGAACCTTGCTAGGAGCATTGACTTCGCGTACTCTAGTGTACTCTCTTAACTTAGTAGGTCCTTAAAGAACTGCTTAGGTAGAACTAGTATACGGTCTCTCTTCTTAGCTTCTACTGCTCTTTCTAGTTTACCTATTGTAGTCTGTATAACTACTACGCCCTTCTGTCGGTATACCGCTAGGAAGCTCGCTCCGTTTAGGATCTTCGCGTTATCCTAGCGGATCTTCCCCTACGCTTGACTAAGCGGGGGTAGGGCGGCGGGGGGGGGGGACCGGGGTCTAGAGGGTAGTCTCCTAGCGCCTGCTACTGCTTCTACCGGCCTTAGTGATATAGGGGGCGGCGCTTCGACCGGAACGCCTATTGCTCCTAGCGGTACGAGCGTCCCCCGCGGGTCGGCCTATACGTCTCCCTAGGACGCAGATCTCTACCGTCTATAGGCCCGTCTCCGCCTATCGGACCGCCTGGCCCTCTTGTGGTTAGATAGCTTGCTCGTAGCGATAGCGACCTCGTTGTTATTACCGGAGGTACTAGAGTCGTCGTCTTCGGGTACGTCCTCTACCGTTATATAGTACCGCCCGCTACTTTCCGGGGGTAGGGGTGCCGCCTCTAGCTAGCCTACCTACCGAGCGACCTAGCTTCCGATATACTCTAGAAGGCACCTCCCGCGGTAGTGCTCCGTGAATTCGAGCTATAGGGTCTCCTAGTCGATCCGTAGGTTATGCTTCTATAGCTATAGGAGGCCTAAGATTACCGGGGTCTCTTTTACAAGCGTCGTAACGAAGCACACCAGGGTCTCCTAGTAGTCGCTAACGACTAGCGTAAGCGCCGCTAAGTGCTTGATCTAGCGTAAGAACCCTCTATTGGCTAGAAATAGCGGCCGCTGTACCGCTAGCCTCTCTAGTAGCAGTCTATTCGCAACTGCAAAGCTAAAATCCACAAACGCTAAACCTATATAACCTAAGTCTATAAGTACTACGTACTTTACATTACGCCTACTAACCGCTAGGTACAATAACAAGAGAATAGATTTAGCGCTACTACCTACTATATTAATAACTAAACTATCTCCCTATCCTTCCTGCGGCTAGCGGTACCCCTCCTATAAGCGATAGTTTATAGGAGCTCCTTGTTTCCCTAGTTGTTATACGAGAAGCCGAAGCTAGGGGGTTACTCTACTATAGACTAGTAAGCGCTATGCTCCTCCTGCTTGTCTACCTTTCTAACGATAAAACCGCTCTGGTTAGGGGTGTCCGTAAAGCGTATAGCGAGCCCGCCTCGACCCCTCTAGTAGGCCCTAGCGCAGCCGCTTACGCCGCCGCAAGCCGGAAGGCCCCTAGAGGGAGCTTACCCGAAGCCTAGGAACCTGCCTTAGCCGTAGCCTTATTACGCGGGCTGCTACTATCCCTAGGTAGGCTGCTACTATCCTTGCGCGTTACTACCGAAACCTCTACCGAAACCAGATCCTCTACCGCCTTAGGCGCCCCTGCGCTACAACTACCCGGCGCCGCGGGCGTTACCGCGGTCCCCTTAGCCTCCGCGGCCTACTTGGTATACCCTCGCGATATAGTCGGCCCTGCTATACTTGTAGCATAAGCTACTTGCTCTACGCCGTTCCTTCTCCTAGGGGGTAAGCGCCGCGAGCGTTACCGCGTCGATCTCTATCGCGTCAGGGTATCTGCCTCCGCCGTTGTTGTTACTACCGCCCCCGGTTCCGCCGCTCCTAGTTCCGCCGCGTAGCTTCCGCCTAAAGTCCTCTCCCTCTAGGTTAGTCGCGAGCTAGCTAGCTAGCGTAGCCTAGAGCTTAAAGTTATTAGCTGGCGGGAGCACTGCCTACGTAACTATAGCGCTCGAAAGGCAGGGGGAGATCTTGAGCTGGAGTATCCGGACCCTCGTTACGTTATCGACGCTAGTAGTGTTAGCTAGGGTAGTAAATTCGGTAAGGAAGTCGTTAAACGCTACGAACTCGTTCTTCTACGCTAGTAGTTCTAGCTTATTACTTGCTATAGCAACTATATCGTACGTTATATACTAGGTACGGAGGGTCTTTAGGAGGTCGGACCCGGTCTTCTACGGCTACACTACTACGCTATATAGGTTCTCCTTAACCTGCTCGAGCTTCGCCGTAACTACCTAGCGCGCGCTACCGCCTAGTATAGCCTTCGCGTATAGGATCTTAGTGTACTCGTCCGGGAACTCCCGCGGGCGTATTCGCTAGCGGCCGCGCACCTTGTCCTCCTAGTCTTCGAAGAGCAGGGTGCGCTTAACGGTATCCTTCTCTTCTCTAGTAAACGGATTAGGGTAGGGGAGGGAGATCGATACGCTATAGCCGCTACTAGCGCTACTACCGCGAGCCTAGTCTAGGGCTATCGCTATTAGCGTCCTCTAGTTCGCGAGTAGTAACTTATACTCCTCGAGCTCCTTCTCAAGCGCTGTACTAGCTACAATAGACACCTCGAACCTCCTAATAGACTTATCGAGCTTTCTCTTTAGCTTACCGACTATTGTATTTATAGCTATAGCGAACCCTAAGAGGTTATACCCTCTATCGTCGTCGATTAATACTATAAAAGCGGGTATAGTGTTAGAGACCTCGTTCTACTATTGTTCTCTTAGCGCTACGCGCAGCGCTACAAGTCTTAGCGGCAGCGATGCTACAAGGTTAGCGCCGCTTATTATCTTCGCGCTTATCTTCGTAGGAGCGTTGTCCGGTTCGTTAGAATACTATAGTCCTGTTCGTCGGAGTCTTATAGTCCTGTTCGGCGGACTACTATTATACGTAGGATACTTGTCCTAGTAGTTAACTCGCACTACGTAGGTAGTTAAGAAATAAAAACAAAGCCTAGTACGTCGGGAAAAGAAGCGTTCTAGTCGGTCTAGTACGCTCTCTATTCTGGAGCAGACGACTTAGCTACGCGCGCGAGTTGAAGGTACAACCTACTGTAACGGTCGTATATAACAAGGTTGCACAACAGTGCAACCTTCGTAGGAGCTCGCGAGGGCTGAAGGCTCTACGTAGCGAGCTCCACCTAGTGTGGAGCTACGCTCCTCTAGCTACAGGGTGCTCAGCCAACTACATGGCATGGCACATGATATGGCACATGACACAGGCTGTGCCTGTGACATTACATATAGCTAAGAAGTAGGTTATCTTTAGTGTTATAACTACTATAGCTAGTTATTTAACGTATAGGCAATAAGCTCGCTATATACCTACCTTAATTAGTCTTACTATAAGTATAAGGCTAGAAAATAACCTCTACTAGACCTAAAGAAGCCGCGGTCGGCGATCGATATGTTCAAAAGCTACCGTAGTAGCTTGGTCGCGATATCGTAGTTACATGCCGATAAATTCAAGTTGCTCCTACTTAACTAGATAGTTAGCTATAGTATTCTATTCTCGGCGGTTAAATATACGTACTTTCGCTAACTTCTTAGTGTTTTAGATACTAATACTACTACGTAGTTACTACCTAAGTCAAGTAGTACTATAAAGTTATAGGTTAAGGAAAATTATCGCTAGGAATGTAATAGATTAAAGAGGATACTTTCTATAGCGAAATTTAGCAAATATCTATCCTTTAACCTCTAGACCTTGCCTAATTTATAGGCGTTGCTTATAGTAGTTGTTCATTTTACTAGTAACAACCTAGTATTACGGACGAAATTACTTAGGCTAATTCGAATCAAAGGCGGCTATAGTAGCGAGAATCTAGCCTAGTTAATTAGTACTATTATTAACGACTTTAGTATTAGGCCTTACCTAGGCTATTTTTAGAGCGATAACGCCGAATTAAACGATACTTACGTTATAGCTTTAATCGCTATATATTACCTAGATCTAACCGCGGCGTAGAAAGCCCTACGGAAAAAACATAGACGACTTCGCTATATTAGCTATATTATTAACCTTACTGCTAAAGCCTTTATTAAAGGTAAAGAAAAGCGCGTTCTTTAGTCTTTTACGTAGGATCAATCGGTAGCTTATTGCAACCGACGAAACAAGGTCGAGCTTTTATAGTTATAGTAGAAAAGAGGGCTAATTAGTAAGCTTTATAATATCGTCTACTATATTCGCTATAGTCTATAACGCTACGAACGTTTTATTGCTATCGCTACGTTTAGAAAGGCAGCTCGCAAAGAGATCGAATAGTTTGATTATATTGTCTAGGACGAAGATCTAGTTTCTCTATAGTTAAAAGCTAATAACAATACGCGATAGAATTCTATATTCTAGATAATTAACTACGTAAGTCGACTATAAGAATCACTTAACTATTACTATTCCGAATCGACTAGTAACAAGCTGAACGCTATTGCGGCTAAAGATATCTTACGTCTATAAGATTGGAAAACCCTAGCGGAACTACGCGAAATACTAGTCCTTTTCTCGATCGCTACTAAGAAGTTTAAGGGTAATAACGCTAGCTTCCCTAAGGCTATCGCTACTCTTTTTCGGCTAAGAGAGAACCTTAAAAGCTTACTTACGTAGTATTATAATAACTTAGAGGTTAAGGTCTTCTATAGCCCCGAAGTCTCGCTCTATACGCCCGAACTACTATCACAACCTTAACGCTAAGCTAGGCTTCTAAGATATCTTGACGATTACGAAGTCGAGATGCCCGGGCGACCGCCTACGCTACTATACCTGCCAATACCACCTACGCCGCTATACCCGCCGATACTACCTACGCCGCTATACCTGCCGATACTACCTACGCCGCTATACCCGCCGATACTACCTACGCCGCTATACCTGCTTACACCGCTAGTTTAGCTAGACCCGCCTACGCCGCATAAGGAAACGCAAGATATCGACGTTAGATTTATCTACGCTAGTATTTAGTACGCTATTAATAAGGTAGATAACTATTATACGTTGTTATTAGCTACGCCTATTTACTAGTTTGCGATAATCTTATACCTAGGCTATAGACGTTAATAGATTAATAGGAACCTTAACAAAGAACAAGGTTCTTATATTATTTAGGGCTTTAAGCAGTTCCTTTATAAGCATTATAGCTATCTCGATATTCCTAAGGCAGGGCTAGCCAATACTACGTAGGGCTACAATCATTACTATAAAGACAACTTCCTTATAGGCAACTAGTACTACGATAAGCCTAGTAATATAAATTGTAACTAGAAGGTAGATCAATACCTTACTAAGCTAGTTAATAAGGTCTATAATATCTTCGTCTAGTAGGCTAGGCGCAGGGACGCCTTTCTATAGTTATCGAACATAGCATTTAACCTACTTTCGATCCTAGCAATGTCGTTAGAGTATAAGCGAATCTTTAGCCGGGCGAAGCTAACTGTTAGCGCTTAACGCTATACTATATAGGCGGAGACGATTAATATAGTAGAATGCTTAAAGAACTAGGTGCCGGGGTATAGCTACAAGGAATAACGATACAGGTTAGTTTAGTAGTTAGGAATGCCCTCGATACTAGTGTCAAGGGCAAGCCAGGGAGGCGTGCCCGGGCCGGAACAACCTTAGCCGGCTGGCCTAGCCAAATGGTTAAATCCCTACAATCAAATACAAATCAAGTCAATTTCCATTTTTCTAACGTAAATCAACACAAATACAAGGGCAGATTTGACTTGATTGACTTGTTGGGAGCGCTGGTATCAACCTGTCGGGGCTTCGACTGTTTCTGCAGGGGCAGTTGCAGCTGACACCGCATTCCTCCTGCCAAGCGACCAAATGTTTGAAGACGGTATTCCATGCGGGGGCAAGTTCCTTGGAAATCGAACACCAGCCTGTGCCTGAAGAGTCTATTTGACGACATCACGTCTAAATGGTCTATGAATTCGGATGCAGTCGCTGGCGGTCAGTTGCTGTCAGGGCTATGTAGATGCAAGTTGTTCCGTTGATTACGCCGTCTCCACAGCGGCCTTGATCTCGTCGCCCTTGATCTCTTCGCCCTTGATGCCGTCGACGACCTTCAGACCCTCGGCTTGCTGTGTCATGCCGTCGAGTTGCTCCCGCCGTGTGAGCCGCAGTTGCACTTCCTCAGCAAGCTTGTCCAGGTTGATCAGCTCGCCCTCCTTCAGAGGGTGGTCTTCAGGGAGACCCATCTCCTTGAGTTTCGCCTTTCCTTGGGCAAGTTCATCCTAGTGGCCGATGTCAGCAGGCTAGCAGACGAAGAACATGTTCGCAGAGCAGCACGTACCTCGCCCAGAATGAGGGCAAATGGCACGCCGCCTGCCTCGGCCGCCTTGAACTGGTTTTGCAGTTTCGGCTTCACCTTGTAGAGGAATTCAGCCTGTTGCATGTTAGTTGCGTTCAGTGGCCCTAATAGGGGTATTCCAGGCGTCGTGACCGACCTTGATCCCGGCATCCCACAGACGGGCGCAGATTTGACTGCGCTCCTGAAGCAGTCCGGTGAAATCCTTCCCGCCGCCAAATGCCATGACGTAGACATCAACCTCGTTCCGGCGCTCCTTCTTCTTCATCGTGGCCTGGATGATGGAGAAAATCCGGTCGATGCCAAAGCTGATGCCAACGCATGGTACCTGAGTTTTCCCCGAGAACATTCCCACGAGATTGTCGTATCTGCATTTGGGTCAGTATAGATCGACGGGTATAAATAGCCAAGTCACACGAACCTGCCGCCTGCAGCAACAGAACCTATCCCGACAGTCGGGTCATCGGAACGGTCCTCATCAGGGTCGCCAGACTTGCCTCCCTTCTTCTTCGAGGGCTTCTCCTTGACATCCGCCGAGGCGGAAACCTTGGGGGCAGAGCCCTCTGTCACTACCTCGTAGATGACTCCGGTATAGTAGTCCAGACCTGAATTGTCACATGTGTGAGCAAGCCTGTCGCAGAATGACCCAACTGAGGCCAACTCGGCCGCGGGACATGACATACCTCTGGCTAGCGAAAGGTCGAAGGACACGGTGTGCGCGGCACCAAAGGCCTCGAGGTAGGTAAAGAGCAGATCCATCTCTGTGAAACCCTGCTGCATCGAGGCGTTCGCGGCCAGCGCCTCATCCTTTTGTAATTTCTCGAGGAGATCCCGCTGTCCCTTGAGCACCACATACTGGCCTATGACACGGTTAACCAGCCGCAATGAAGTGGAGGCTGTCCGACTCACCGATCTTGTCCGCAGCCTCGGGGTCCAAGCCCTTCTCATCGACCATCTCCTTCCGAACATCGGCCCACGGCATCTTGTCGAGCTTGTCCACGGCGGAGGAAATGGGGCGGATGAGATTTTCGGGGACACCGCAAACCTGGAAGAGGCCGTCGAGGATCTTCCGGGAGTTGAGCTTGATGGTGTACTTTCCTTGCCAGCCAAGGCTGTCAAAGACTTCGTTGATGATCCTGATCTAGAGGCGTCGTCAGAACCCAAAGAGTGAATTCGAAACGTGGATGATCGTGGAGTTATCCGGCAGAGGAGAACCCAAATGGGAACATACGATTTCGGCATCCGGAATCATCGGGTCGTAAACACCCTGGTGTTTTGGTCAGCGTCAAATTTTAAGCATAGAATCGGAGATCGCTGTATCTTACAGCGATATCGAAGCTGTCCAGGGGTGAATAAGCGTCAGTCTTGAGACCCAAGGAGTGGATACTTCGGGAGGTGCCTCTGCAAAGAGGACAAGAGTAGCACATACTCGCATTGATACTATGCCACCATGTTAATCCTCGATAACCACGTGCTCGGGAAAGGGGTGTGCAAACAAATTCTCTCATGCGGCCCTTCTTTACCGCCGGCTGATCTCTGCGGTACACTTTTGCAATGTGATAGCGCTTAATTTGCGTGACGTCCTTGTTCATCGCCAGGTACCGGGCTAGAGGGCCGTTCAGTATCGCTCAACTCAGGGGTCGACTGCGCGACGTACCAAACGGGACAGTCAGGTCATATCGCAGGCTGCAGAGCTCGCCACCCTGATCTGCCAGATCATACTGCGATAGACACCAATGTTAGCGTGGTCCTGCGTTGTTAGAATATTGGATGTAGCAGCGGGCCACCCACGATGAGCTTGCTGTCCTCTCCGTATTTGCCTAGTTGTGCCTCCCTGTCAGCTGAATCCGGCGCCGGGGTGGACGTCGCGCTCCCATGTACCTGCAAGAATCTCTAGTCACAGTTAGCGAGGTTGCTGCCCATGGACAAGCGGAGCTCGACGAGGACTACAAACCCTTCAACTCAAACACAGGCGTGTCGATTGTGACACCGCCGTGGCGCTCTTTTCACCCCATCAGCATCCGCGCACAATCCCCGCCCCAACCCCGCAGTTCAGCACATACTGAAGACATCCGTGATGGTCTTGAAGATCCTCTCCCTGAGGACCATGTCCGCCCCGGACCCTGCGCGCAGTATTAGTCGAGTTTTGAAGCGGGACGGGTCTCGGTGTCGACGAACAGTCTCTGGTGCCCTTGGGGGTCCTGGCAAGCCTCAGTCAGCAATGCGCCTCAAAAGCGCAGCCTAGCAAAAGAAACATACTTGATATCGAACTTGGGGGCCTTGGGCGCCATGTTTCTGGTGGTGATGGCGGGGTCTGGGATTTGTAGTCTGGTCGTCGAAGTTGCGAATTGTCGGCGTGTGGATCGAGGTTGGCAGGCTGCGGCTGAAAGATTCGGTTTCAGTCCTCGGTGCAGTCGAGCAGACCGGATGGCGAGTATCCACGGGCTCTGCATTCAAAATGTGGGTGGAAATCAGGCGCGGGGTGACTCAATACTTTTGCCTCGCCGTCTTGCAGTCGGCAAAACCTCTGCAATCGGGCCCAGAATGCGGGCCCAGCTGCAAGGCTGACACAGGCCAATGGTCGGGGCTGCGAGCTTATTGGCTGCTAAACACCTACACACATACATAGGCACTTACTTTCAGACGCTAGCTCAACCCCGCCATCCGAACTGCGGGCCTGTTTACGAAGCGACAGCCAATCTAGACAGCTAGATAAGCCACACATGTACGGATACAGATGGACTCGATGTCTGCATGATCAGAGCAGTTTGGTGGCACTGAGACGGACAAGTTCATATCATTGGGTAAATTTGATGAAAGTGAAAACAACACCGCGTACCGTACCAGCGTATCCGTACCCATACGATGTTAGACTAAAGTTCTGGTAAGGCACCAAATACCTCTCCCTACCCTTGTTTTGTCCGCGAGTTTGCATCCGTACCCTCATTTTACTGTGTAGATTCTGGCAGAACAAACGGAGGTGTTTGAGAAGTATTTCGGCCGATGCTCAGCGTGCGAAATGCAGTGAGCCAGGAATATCGCGCAGCGCACTCCCACAGCACCCATGACGCAGTTGACGGCGGATCGCGGTGCTTGACATGTACTTGTAGATGTACATGTCTTTTCCGCTTTAGGTCTCGCACAACCCTGCGTTTAGCATGCCGGTCTCGCGTCCTAGACCCTGTCGACCAGAACCTGGGGTCTTGCACTTCAGACCAAATTATCCGTACGCGTAATCGGCACACGATGTACTGGATGATCGGGGCATTGATACGTCAACAGTACACTATATACCGTCATTGTCCAGCCGGCGTGGACAGGATTTGGATGCAAAAGCTCTGTCATTTCACAAACTTGGAACTCGAAAACAGGTTGTGAACAGAGAGATTGAGGCAGGCGCGTGGCTGGCGACTTCCTTCTCTTGGCCAGCTGAGGCGGCATACAACGGCTCCTTGCTCATGTCACTTGTCACTTGTCACTTGCTAGAAGGACATGGGTCGAAGGTTCTTGTCCTTTCGTTCGTTTCTGACAGTTCAGTCCCGACGAACCCATCAAAATAGCTCGATGCGCTCAACCCCTTTTCAATCCCACTGGCGCCTGTTCTTTCCAATTTGGCCATTGCCCAACCCTTTGCTGCTGCATTGCGGCTACACATGCACTCCTCTCCCTCCCATTTTCTTGGATCTTTGGACCGGCATGACGTTGGCCGCAGAGTGGTTTCCCCCAGTCTCCCTTGAAGCTCAATGCTCGGTCTTCGGGCCATTCCCGAGCCCGTCACCCCAGAGCTTACGTTCAACACTTGGCGGTTTCTGCTGTCGTACACTGTTTTTCTTCTTGTTCTCTTCCTCTCTTCTTTTTGGCAGCCCGGACTTGACAACATTCTTTCACTGCGTCGGGCCTAGTCCCCAAATGGGCACCCGCCATCCGTAGACTTCATCACCGTGCAGGCATACGCGGCCAAGATGGGGGAAAGCAGCGCTGTGCGCGTTGGCAAACCGGCGCCGGAGCCGGCTGCTGTCGACGAAAAGACGCCAACCACCGAGGACCAGGCCGATGGACAGGGTCCGGTAGCACGAGCGGCCCAGGCACGGCCCGAGAGGGAGGCAAAGGCCAGCGACTACTTCCGCGTCTTCACCTACGCGAAAAAGGGGGACTTTGCGCTGATGGGCGCCGCCGTCATTGCCAGCATCGGCGCGGGTGTTACGATGCCCCTGATGAACGTCGTCTTCGGCAGGCTCGTGGGCGACTTCAACGCCTACTCTACCCCGGATGCCCTGTCGGCCAACGCCTTCACGGACCAGGTCAACCGCATGTCCCTGTACATGTTTGCCCTCTTTGTTGCGCGCTTCGGTCTCAACTACATCAACAAGTTCTGCTTCCGCATCATCGGCATCCGCATGTCGGCCGCCATCAGACTACACTACCTCAGATCGCTCTTCGGCCAGACTGTCCACGTCCTTGACTCGATGCCCTCGGGGACTGCGGCTAGCACCATCACCTCGACAGCCAATACGTTGCAGCTCGGAATATCAGAAAAGCTCGGCACCTTCATCGAGTTCTCCTCCACCATCGTGGCCGCGATCATCGTGGCCTTTATCCACAGCTGGTCCCTGACGCTCGTCACTGCGTCGGTCATCCTCTTCATCTCGGCCGTCATTTCCATCCTCCTCCCCTTCATCATCAAGGGGCAGTCGAGACTCACAAAGGCCGAGGCCAAGGGCGTCTCGGTCGCTACCGAAGCCTTCGGGACCATCCGCATGATCACTTCGTGCGGTGCCGAGGCACGAATGAGCCAGCGGTATGCCGAATGGGTCAACAAGGCCAAGGCCGCGACCCAGTTCACCGCCCCGTTTTTTGCGCTCCAGTTCGGCCTCGTCTTTTTCGGGTTGTATGGCGCATTCGCCCTGGCGTTCTGGTACGGCATGAAGTCTCAGGTCGAAGGGCGTCTCGCCGGCATTGGTACCATCATCGTGGTGCTGATGTCGGTCATGCTCATGGTCATCTCCCTAGAGCGCATCTCGACCCCTCTGATTGCCGTCTCCAAGGCGATGGTGGCCGCAGCCGAGTTCTTCGCCGTCATCGACGCCCCGAAGCCCAAGATGGGCACGCTGAAAGAACCCGACGTCTCCGCGGACGGGGATATCGTTTTCGAGGACGTCCATTTTGCATATCCCAGTCGTCCGTCAAAGAAGGTTCTGGATGGCCTAAACCTGCGCATCGCTGCGAACCTGAACACTGCAATCGTGGGCCCCAGCGGGTCTGGGAAGAGCACCATCGTGGGCCTAATCGAAGGCTGGTACACGCTTCATGACCAATACCTGATCGCAAAGGCTGTTGAAAAGGACAAGAATAAGGAGAAGAAGGACAAGAAACGGAAGACGAACGGTGGGAAGAAGGACACCGGCGAGGACACCGACGAAGATGCTCCCGCCCTCATGGATGACGACGACGTTGGGGCCCCGGTCGAGCTGAAGGGTAGGATATCGACGTGCGAGAAGCAACTCGCCGACATCGACATCAAATGGTGGAGGTCGCAAATTGGCCTCGTGCAGCAGGAGCCCTTTCTCTTCAACGATAACATCTTTAACAATGTCGCGTCAGGTCTGATCGGGACCCGGTGGGAGAATGAGTCGGAAGACGTCAAGCGCCAGCTGGTCAGGGAGGCATGCGCAGAGAGTTTCGCCGACGAGTTTATTGACCGGCTGCCGGACGGCTACGACACCCAGGTGGGCGACTCGGGCGCCAAGCTGAGCGGCGGGCAGCGGCAGCGAATTGCCATCGCCCGGAGCATCGTCAAGAAGCCCAAGATTCTCATTCTCGACGAGGCCACCTCGGCCATCGATGTCCGCGGCGAGCGGATCGTGCAGGCAGCGCTGGAGAGGGCTTCGTTGGGTCGGACCACCATCACCATCGCTCACCGGCTGTCGACCATCAAGAACGCTGACCGCATCTGTGTCTTGCAAAACGGACAGGTTGTCGAGGAGGGCACTCACGATGGCCTCCTTGCAGACGACGAAGGCGTGTACTATGGCCTCGTCCACGCGCAGAAGCTGTCCTTGGGCGACGACACGGGTCAAGAGCTGCAGGGGGAAGAGATCGGCGCTGTTCTCTCTCGCGAAAAGAGCGCGGCCAAGTCGGTCGCGGATAGCACGAAGGAAGATGCCAAGTGGAAAGAACGGAATCTCATCAACGGGTTCGGGAAGCTCATGTCGGAGCAGAAGAGCCGCTTCCCCTTGTATGTCATTGCCATCATCGGCGCAATCGGGGCGGCATCGGCCACGCCGCTCCAGGCGTACCTCTTTGCCCAGGTTGTCGGCGTCTTCCAGGAGCAGTCCAACGACGCGCTCATGGACGGCGCCGTCTTTTGGTCCAAGATGTGGGCTGTTCTTGCGGCTGGTGTCGGCGCGAGCTATGCTCTTACGACCGTTGTTGCAACCAATCTGGAGGGGTATATTGCTGCAGCTTACCGGCAGGAGTATTTCCAGTCCATCCTGTTCCAGCCCACGGCCTATTTCGACAAGGACGACAACGCAACCGGCCAGCTGACGGCGCGCCTCTCGGGCGATCCGCAGGCGCTGAAAGAGCTCCTGGGCATCAACCTCATGATGCTGCTCATCGGCCTCTTCTCGCTGATCGGTGCCCTGGCTATATCGTTCGCATACGGCTGGAAGCTGGCACTCGTAGCCTTGTGCGTAACGGTGCCCCTCGGCATCTTGGCTGGCTACTTCCGGGTTCGCTACGAGCTGCAGTTCAACGCCATGAACGAGGCGGTATTCCAAGAGAGCTCCAAGTTCGGCGCCGAGTCCATCGGCGCGTTCCGGACCGTCAGCGCCCTCGTCATGGAGGATAGCATTTGCGCCCGGTACCAGCGGCTGCTGGACGGCCACGTCACGAAGGCGTTCAAGAAGGCCCGATGGACAACCTTGATCTTTGCCTTTGCCGACAGCGTCAGCCTGGGCTGCCAGGCGCTCATTTTCTGGTATGGCGGGCGGCTGCTCGTAACCAGGGAATACGACGTCATCTCATTCTTGGTGACGTACATGGCCGTGATCCAGGGGGCCGAATCCGCCGGCCAATGGCTCAGCTTTGGCCCCAATGCCGCGCAGGCCTCGGCAGCGGCGAACCGCATCCTCCAGGCCCGCGAGACGCGGACGAAGGACGCCGTCCCGTCGTCGGAGCAGATCCCCGACACGGAAGGCGGTGTCAAGATCGAGCTCAAGGACGTCTACTTCAAGTACCCCACGCGCGACGTCTCCATCTTCAAGGGTCTCAACATCACCATCGAAAAGGGCCAGTTCGCGGCGCTCGTGGGTGCGTCTGGGTCAGGCAAGACGTCGATCGTCAGCCTGCTGGAGCGCTTCTACGACGTTTCCAGGGGCCAGATCCTCTTCAACGGCAAGGACATATCCGACGTCAACGTCTACGAGTACCGCAAGCTCCTGTCGCTAGTTGCGCAGGAGCCGTCGCTGTTCCACGGCACGATCCGCGAGAACATTTTGATGGGCGTCGACGCGACGCAGGTGACGGAGCGGAAGCTGCACCGGTGCTGCAAGGACGCCAATATACACGAGTTCATTATCTCGCTCCCTGACGGGTACAACACCAACATTGGCAGCCGTGGTGTGAGCCTGAGTGGCGGGCAGAAGCAGCGCGTGTCGATCGCCCGCGCGCTCATCCGGAACCCTCGGGTGTTGCTGCTGGATGAGGCGACTAGTTCGCTGGACTCGGAGGGCGAGAAGCTCGTCCAGGCCGCGTTTGAGCGGGTCGCCAGGGGCCGGACCACGGTTGCCGTGGCGCACCGTCTTGCCACCATCCAGGGCGCGGATGTCATCTATGTTCTGGGCGAGGGCAAGGTGCTGGAGAAGGGCACGCATGTCGAGCTGCTGAAGAAGAAGGGCGTGTACTGGCATATGGTATGTTGGTCCACGATCGCCATCCGTCGTGATGCTGTGCTGACATGTGACGGCAGTGCCATAATCAGGCCCTTGACAGGTAGCCATGGTGGCTGCGGGTATTCTTTGTTGCCACTTTGCGTATCATTTTGGGTTTCGGGATGGCGATGGTTTGATACTGGTCCATCCGCATTATTTGGTCGGTGCGTAGGATGCATGGCGGTGATATGTGTCAGGATTCGATTGATATCCAGGGAGGCGCACCATTTTCAGGGCCACACTCCCCTATCTGTACCATTCTCTCCATTCTGCCCATCTCCATTCTGGCGGGGCAGAAGCTATGGATTTATAAGATAAAGCTTTCGACAAGAGATTCGACGGAACTGTGCTCAGCTGACACTTCCATGTCTTCTAATTCGAGGCTTACGGCATGCTGTTTCTCGGTCCATTGGGCCCTATGAGATACCGAAACCCCCTTTCCAGCACGACACCAGTTCCCTTCCAGATCCGCAAACCCTGATCCATGCCGGCTGGACAAGGCGGGTTTATGCAGCCTTTGGCGGCCCTGGAACTCCCAGAGACTCGGGGCCAAACGACAGCGGCAGAAGCTAGAGCCATCAGCACCCCGGAATGCCATGGGCAGCAGGAGGCCGAGCACGCAACTTACCTCGTCGAGTGTCATAACCACGAAGTTGCTATCCTTGTCAAACATGATAATCGGCACCGTCAAGTCGCAAAACTCGCGGATACTGCCCGACGTCAGCGACTTCCTTTTTGTCCGCCCTATCCTACCCTATCCCCCCTAGAAGGAAGGAAGAAAGAAAGAAAGAAAGAAAGAAAGAAAGAAAGAAAGAAAGAAAGAAAGAAAGAAAGAAAGAAAGAAAATGAAAAGAGGGAGAGAAAAAAAAGAGAGAAAAAAAGAGAGAAAAAAGAGAAAAAAAAAGAAATGGAAGCCTCACGACTGCCGACACATGCCACACGGACTCGCCGGCGGACTGACATCCGTCGCGACCGCCACGGCCCGGAACGCCCGGTGGCCCGCCACGACGGCCGTGCCTAGCGCGACGCGCTCCGCGCACGTCGTGACGGGGTAGCTGGCGTTCTCGACGTTGGCGCCGCGCACGATCTCGCCCGTCGAGGCCGAGGCCGAGGCCGACGCGGACGCCGTGAGCAGCGCCGCGCCCACGCGGAAGCCGCTGTAGGGGCAGTACGCGCTGGCCTTGGCCGCGTGGGCGTGCTCGCGCAGGGCGGCGAACTCGGCTGGGGTGAGGCCGTGGGCGGCGCAGATTGCTTCGAGGGCTGGGAGGTCGGTTGGCGCGGTTGGCGCGGGAGGGGGCATTTTTGTTAGGGTTTTGGGGGGGCTGGGGGGGAAGAGTTAGATGGTAGGAGGAGGAATGAATGGGGTGGGTGGGATGTTGGTTGGTGCTTGGTTGGAATTTGAAATGCGGATTCGGGTGTCGGTGATGTAAGCGGGGGCAGAGACAAAGAGCTTCGGCGTGTTGGCCGATAGTTAAGCGTATCCGACGGCGGCCGGTGCCGGTCCCCACGGCCAGCTCCGCAGATCATCGGAAGCCGTGTGCCGATCGGAGCCGCTTCCACAGCCTGCACTACCTAGCCCCGTGATGCATGCGAGACAGAATACCAAGGCGTCTGTGCTGTATCAAGACGGGATCTGATAGGCCTGTTCGGAGAGTAATGCATCGCTATACTAGAGAACCTGCGCCGAGGGAATGGTATCTGATGCGCACCCTCTAAATCCCACCCCCCCAAGACTCCAAGACAAACAAGACACCCGCAAACGCCCCCAGACACAAGTACGATACGATACCATACTCCCAAAAATCACAAAGACACACTCCCACCCCCCATATTCAATACCCAAACCCATCATGCTGATGCATCGGACACCGTCCCGGATGCCGCTCCCACCAGGCGCCGATACAGCGCCTGTGGAACCGGCACAGACACTCGAGCCGCGCCATGGCGACGCCCGCCTCGAACTCCTCGAGACAAATCGAGCACTCGGCCGAATCGACACAGTCCTTCTCCGTCGCCGTGTACGGAAACATGCCCGTGCGGCGCACCGGCACTGGCGGGAGGGGCAGCTCGCCACGGCCACCGCCACGGCCACCGCCACGGCCACCGCCACGGCCACCGCCACGGCCACCGCCTGTCGTGGTGCTCGAGGACGGCGCAACGCCGCCGTAGGCGCTGTGCGCCGTGATGCAGATGCTGATGTGGGCTTCGCGCAGCGACTCAAAGTCGGGCAGCGTGCGCGGCGGGAGCTCGCGGTGGCAGACGGGGCACTCGTCCTCCTCGGCGATCGGGGCCGGCGGTGCGGCGCGGGGGATGCGGCGCGGGCGGAAGGGGGGGATCTCGGTGAGGGAGGAGGAGGAGATGTTTGAGGGACCTGGTCTGGCGCTGACGTCGAGCATCGACCGGTAGGGCTGGGACATGCCCGCGTACAACTCGCGGGCCTGTGACCGTTGGGGCAGTTGGTAGAAAGCCGGGGGTGGGCCGGAGAGGATGCGGGCCTCGGTGTGCTGGGGGAATGGGAGGCGGGCGGGCTGGGCGGGGGGTGGGAACCCGGGCTGCTGCGGCTGTTGCTTGGTGTCAGTGCCGTTCGGGAACCATACCATGGCAGCGTAAATGGCGTGAGGCCAAGGTTGACATACCATGGTAAAACTGCGACTTCTCACCTGGGTATGGTCTAATTGCCCGCCACCAAAGTAAAAGCCCCATCGGTTCGCATTGGGATTGCTCTCGGCGGCGGGGTTGGCGTTGCCTGGCGGCCTTGTGTGCGCTCCCTGGGTCTGCGGCGGAGCGATGTTGGGATCCGGAACGCAAGGGTTGCAGAGCCGAACCCTCTCCCCGCCACGAAAGGCCGGGTACCAGCCCGGGCTGTCTAGCGGAGAAACAGGCGATCTCGGGGCCGTGAAAAGGGGCGCGCCAGGCGGCCGTACGATATAGTGGTGGGGGATTGTGATTCGATGTGGCGAGCATGAGTTGCACACAACCCGGCCGCACTTTCTGCAATGGGCGTCAGCGTCCGTCCTTCAGTTCTTGATATCTCAGATACTCACCGGCAGTGATGCTTCCTAATCCATATACTGAACTGAGTGCTGCAGATCGGGCAGTATGTAACGTCCGAGTCCGGCTGCCATCTCGGCGGTTGCGCGTCTGCGCCGCCTGGGCGTTCCGTCACGGTACGGCCGAGCCGTGGGGCGAGTATCGTGGATGTACGAACAACCGGGCCGGCGGCCGCTCCACTTCCTCCCGGCACCGGCGCGGGGGGGGCCGGTGCCGGGTAGAGAGGCGCTCCACGATCTACCTCGGCGGCCGGCCGGTCGGAATCGGAAGAGGAATCATGCACAGTGATTGGATTCCTGGCACTTGTGCCCAGACGATCGCGATCCCCTTGTGGATCTCCCCGTCCAGGATTTGTCGCGGCAGCCGCGGCAGTCGGCAAAGCCGGGGAAGGGGTGCGCGCTCTTTGGAGGCTTTCCTCGTCCCCGCCATCGCTTGGCGGCGACACCGCCCCCGAGTCGGGCCGACCGTCGTCTCCGTCCTGTTCCATGTCTTCCTCCACGTGCTCGTCGTGCTCTTCCTCATCGCTGTGTTCGCTAACCGACAGCGCCCGCTCGAGCAGGTGGGAAGGGCAGTCGAAGTACCGTTCGCATTCTTGGTCGTGGCGCTGGGCGGTCCGCCACCGGCATGCCTCCTCGGACTGTTGATTCGCAAAGTGGCCGTAGGTGGCCGGTTCCAGACGGAAGTCGGCGGCCAACCCAAAGGGTACGTCCCCGCCGTCACGGTCGGGAGTCGACATGGCCGCCACGGCAGCACTACATCCGATGTCGCTGGTCCAGAAGTAGTAGGCCTGGAACCTCGTGGGAGCCTCGAGCTGTATGGTATGGATTGAGCGGATGGTTGCCAAACGCACGCAGCAGTGTACGCGGGTCACAACTCGGAGCCTCAAGCAGCCTGCTATGTGCCGGCGCAGTGGGTTTCGCAGGAACAAATGTCGGTTTGTCGGTTTGTCGGTCTATCGGTCTTGGGTCGATGGTGGTGCCGGTACGGGCGTTTGCTGACCCCCCCTGTCGTCATCGATCAGCAGAAACACCGGGCCCTCGGACCCGAAGCACAACAAGGCCGCGCTTATCGTCTCGCTCCTAGCTTGTGATTCCAGCGCGCCCAGCGTCCAGACCTGGCTTCTGGCCGTCGGTGTTGCCTGGTCGCTCACTGTGCCGGGAATGGAAAACAGGTGGTTGTTGGACTGCGGACCGCGCGCTGGATGGGCAGCTAAAACGAACTAGGGGCTGTTAGTGGCAGCCTCCCCCCTCCGTCAGAGCTGGCAGGGGTGTGGGCCGAACTGGCCGATAACAAATGTGGAGCTTTTCTGTCGAACCTTATCGAGTCCTTTCCCACATCGCCTTATCGCATATCCCTCCCTGCCTCCTCCCCTCCCCTCCAACACCTTCCGAGCTTCCCACTCCTCGCGTCAACGTGCCCCCCAAGTGCTATTGCATAAAATACGCGATGAAATCGATCGACATTCTGCCAACATCTGGCTGCTCATCGTCCCTTCTTTCCCTCCCTCACCCTGACTTTGAACACCACAGTCGGGTTTTGCAACGTTTCCGGGCCTGAGAGTCTATCCTGTGCCAGAACCTACAATCCATCTAGACCACGGTTTTCGTGCTAGTTTTCGAAATCCCAAGCAGCTGCCAGTCACCCAGTCCAGTACAATCTTCCTACCCCGTCGTTACCCCTTGGAGGCCAGGGCTGAAGAGCAACCAACGACGAGATCGCTCGATGACTGCCAGCCGTGGTCAGGGACTTGCTTCAGAGTGCTCGGCGAGTGCTTGGCCGGCGACCCGTCCTGCCGGCCTGCCGGATCTAACATACCGGGTAGAGCCACAGGGTCGATCACAGTGTCGTGTCACATCGCTGCGATGTTGTCTTTTTTTTGGTTCCAGGAAGGCCGAGACCCAATATTTATGTAGCTAGCTCTCAGCCGCTCGATTCCTCGTTGACTGTAGTCGATGAGACATTGGCCGATCTCTCAAACGCAGAGTGCACCAAGGGCGTAAGGCGGTTGGTATGACAGTGGGTCATGATGCACATGAACTTTCTCCCTCCTTGCAACTCGACAAGGCCAGGACAGTGGACAGGGGTTAAGGGGCAAGTTGAAAAACTGCAATTGCAGTTGTCTCTGTCTTCTCGAGGTTCTGGTGTGATGCTCAAAGCGATGTGGCCCTTGGGTTGAGCCCCTGACCCGCGGAAATGCCGTGGGGGGGGGGGGGTTCATCGAGTCGCACGACAGCTCCAACTACATACTGACAGCTGAACATCCAACAATGGGTGATGGAGTGACTTTGGCTTTCGTAGTACACCGGCATATATTCTTTCTACGGCAAAACAGCCTGAAAGAGGTGCTTCCACATGACCCCGTCCATCATTTCCATCTCTTCAGTCATCACACCAAGTCATCAAGAATCATGGACATGGCCACGCAGCAAGACACGTTCCAACAAGCATGGGAAAACAGCATATATACCGCTGCCTCGACCCCCTTTCCATGGCGTTATCCTCCACTTCCTTCCCAAGGCCATTCCCACAAACACACCACCAAACTCCCACACATACAATGTCATCCACCACCACGGCCCCGTCCGACGCGAAAGCGCCATCCACCACCACGGCTGCGTCTGAAGCGAACGCGACCCCCACCACCATCGAGACTCCGTCTGGGGGGGCAGCGCCCCCACCGCCGCCGGAACCCAACTACACCAAGTTGTGCGCCCACCACTGGAAGCACCGATGCTACACCCTGATCACCGCCGACGCCGTGCAATGCCAAAGGTGTGCCTTTGGCTTCTGTGGCCATAGCACACCGCCGCCGGAACCCAACTACACCAAGTTGTGCGCCCACCACTGGAAGCACCGATGCTATACCCTGGTCACCGCTGACGCCCTGCAATGCGAAAGGTGTGCCTTTGGCTTCTGTGGCTATGGCACACCGCCGCTGTAGAGTTAGGGGGTAAATTCAGGGGTTAAGCGGTGGTGGAGGGGAGATGAATGCGGTGCTTTCACAGCTTGGTTTTCAATGTGTGGAGGGATGTGACTCTTGCGATGTGGTCTGCTGAACAAGAGTGAGGCGAGGCGTCGGTTGATGGGATTCTACCTCCAGGGTTCTCTGAGTAGCCATGGAGCGCCACTGCGGTCTCGCGTGACAGGCATGTGGTGAGCTGTGTGGTAGTCCTGCAATGGTACAGTGTTGACCCGTAGGGCCCGGTAGCATCATGTGAAGGCTTCGCTCTACATGTGCTGGGGAGGAAAGCGTCATCGTCAACGGGTATCTTGGACGTGTAGTGGCCAACTAGTCCATGTGGCAACCCTCAATGGGAATGGACCTTGGCCTTCAAGTATGCAAGAATGTCAGAGTAACTAGTATGAGTCGAGTTTCCAAGGCACCACCAAAGAGAACAACCATTGCACAACAAGACCAACACTCCGCCCCCCCAAGCCCCACACCGTCTGCTCCAGCACCAAGAGTCAGCAGTATGACCGTACCACAAGCCACCTTGCAGCACACTTCCCAAGCAGTATATAGACCCCCCCAACCCCATCGGCACCAGCATCGGCATCAGCATCCGCACCACACCCGCACAAGCAAACCCCTTTCAAGCCGCCCTCCACACAGCCAGCTCTCACCACCAACAATGTCAACAGCACCCACCGCCAACGCAGTAGCCGCAGCCTACCCCTCCCCCGAGCCGGCAGGCGGCGTCGGCAACGGCAACGGCAACGGCAACGGCAACGGAACCACCCAGACAAACATCACGGGGATCCCGGACCCCGCGCACCGCGGCGACGGGAGCGGCAGCGCGAGCGGCATTGACACTGGCAGCCACGGGCCGGGCGACGTCGACATCGACTCGGACACGGACGACAGCGAGGACGATTACGATAGTGATAGCGATGATGATGATGATGATGATTGATGATTGATGATTGATGATTGAATAAGGGGAGACGGGGGGGAGGGAGGGGAGGGGGGAAAACACAAGGGAAGGGGGATAGGCAGGGGGTGAGCCATGCGATGCGTTTGTTTGCTTTACTGTGTTTGCGGAGGTTGGGATGTCGGGATTGGGAGGGGGGTGGGTAGTAATAATGTGATGTGTTTACTTTGCTGCTGCTTTTGCTGAGGTCGGGGTGATGTGATGTGATGCTGGTTCGTGGGGTGAGCATCGCCGCATTGAACTGTCAAGCGAATGGTGAAGGGGCGAGACTGCGTCGCTGTGGTGGCTGCCCGCAAGTACTGGCTGGCCAGGGAGGGCCGTGATGTTCGGGGAACTGGTCAATATGGTCACACAGGAGGTTACAGTACTTCTAAATGCGCAGACAGGGTTTGGCCCTCCGTACTGACAGGACCACCACAGGATTGACAGCTTATGTACGATCGTCAATTGCGCTCTTCTTTCTCACCCGACAAGGACAGCCAAACGAGAACATGGACCGACGGTTTGGTTATCATTTTCATTTCGTGCTAGAGTGCGGGATAGGTGCGACGACTCCGAAACTCCCGCGCCGATGATGCCGAAGGCGCAGATGCCGCGAGGGCCGGCGCCCGGTCTTGTCTAGGTAATGTCCAACGTGCCAGCCAGTAGCCCACTTTTTAAACGGAACTGATACGGTCGGTGCCTTGAGATGTCAAAAGAAAACCCTCCTCCGCCATCCCATCCGAAAAGGCCCCAAACATCGCGTCCCCGGAGAATCAAGTGGCATGGACCACGAAAAGAATCAAAAACGAATAAATAAAAAGGTGGTTCGGGTGTCGTCATAAGTATGAAATCGAGACTGCCAGGGCGCGTCTACGCCAAGAGGGCCACACCGGCGCCGAGAACACTGAGGAGCAGCGCGGGCCGGACGAAGAGCGAGCCAGCGGCGCCGATGGCGATCGACGAGGTGGGAGCAGACGGCGTCTGGGAGGGAACCACAATGCCGCCGGTCCCAGTGATGGCGGGGCTGGAGACGGGGACGGAGACGGGGATGGAGACAGGGCTGGAGCTGGCGCTGGCGCTGGAGATGATGAAGGACGAGTAGGAGCTGGCGGTGGGGCCGACGGTGCTGGTCGAGTTGGAGGCGGGGAACGACCAGCTGGTGGAGGTGGTGGTGGAGGTGGTGGTGGAGGTGGTAGTCGAGACGCGGCCGGGGCAGCTGGTGGCGGTCGGGTTGCACTCGGTGATGGTGACCGTCTTGGTCTGGGTCTGGGTCGACGTGATGGTGGTGTCCATGCCGGCGCCCTCGGCGGCCTGGGCCGAGACCAGCGACAGGCCAGCGGCCAGGCAGGCGATGATGCTCTTGAACTGCATTGTGGCTGAGTTGAACCTTGAACCGGGGTGGTGGTGGTTGGTGACGGTGAGACGGTGTACGGGATCGGGTCGCGACAAAAATGGAGCAGCGGAACCGGCGTTCTTGTAGGTGAAGGAAGAAATCGACACACTGATTGATCTCTGATGGTTGTTTAAAAGAACGTGAGGCTGACGCCGAAAAGAGTGTGGAGCTGCGATGCGCTGTGCAAGAGAGGGGAAGGGAGCGAAGCGCGGGACGGCTGGGAATGCTGCCTTTTAGAGCCTCAGACGCAGAGAGAGATTTCTTCGGGCAGCGGGAACGCCAGGCCAGGCACGGCGGCTTTGGCCGGGAGGAAGTCGCCAGGGTTGCGGGATTGGTGCCACATTTCCGACGAATACCGCGTACCTTGCAGGCGCAAAAGTGGGCGCTCATTCTGCAAGCGGCCGATTCTGATTGGCTGTTCATGTTCCCGTCTGCCAGGGACGGTCAGGAACAACCAGGGGTCCTGTGGTGTCACAGCCAGTGATTTTCGAGCTGGTGGGCCCCCGCCTTTTGGCATTTCACAATCCCTGCTTCAATCTCTGAAGTGTGCGAGGGGGCCAGTGCTTGGCCAGAGCCGTGGCGACAACTCATCCATCGGACGATAGCATCTTCCTCTCACAGCATGTGCGAGGCATTTCGCGCCTGCCACGCTGGCCCGCATGCACTCCGTTCCGTGATGTCTCGGTTGGGCGAGCGAAACGAGCAAACACAGTCTGCGACAATTCCAGGAGAGCCTTGACCTCGTTTTCCTGAGGCAGTGTCGCACCAAACACCCGAGACCGAGTCGCAGCTCGCTGCGTGTGCGTTGGTGCGTATCACCGCAAGGGCGAAAATGCCGTAGCTGAGAGCCTGAGGACTGACGGGGGATGGTGGGCTGCTGCACCGCATCGGCAGTGAAACAGTCTCGAAAGGCACCGCATGCAGACATCGTATTGTCGCTCGGCGCATTGCCCTTGAAGTCAACATGAAGGAGGACGGTCCCGGGAGTTACTCCCAGATATGGTGGGGATGAAACCGACTATCCAAATTAAGTGGCCCGCGTGGAAGGCTTGGCATAAGGTTATTTCGGCGGTGGATGCGAGCAGGGGTTACCACAAGGAAGCCGTTAATTGCAGGTCCACACAAGGCTATCCAGGATTCCAGGGTCTGCCATGCCAAGAGCAGAAGGCGTGGACATGATCGCGACAAAGACGCCATAGCTAACCCCGAGCCGAGATGGCTCTCTCCTCTCCCGAAACGTAACAAAACCAAAACTCCCCCCTCCCAAAGACGTTCCCCCCTGCAAATGCGATCCAGATTCCCACCAACCACCCTGCCCCTTTCAAAACGCCATCCTCGAGTTGAGAGCAGCCGGCTGGTAGTCCAGACCCGGCGTGCGCTCGACTCTATGCCACTCGGCGGACAACACCGCAGGTGCTGAGCCTCCTGTCTATCATGGATAGAGCTCGGGAACAGCCGGGGACTTGGCCCTGGCGCAGCCGCATCGATTGCCGCAGCAGCAACAACCGCAGGCAGAGTCGACCGATTCGCTCTCGTTGCGGCAGTCCGGACTGTCGGCCACGCCGCCCTGGTACAGAGGCTCGGCGACGGCTGTTGTTGCTGTTGGCTGGTAGGCGTTTTCGTCTCGGACGGTGTATCGCGGTGCTACGTCGACTATGACCGGGTTTTCCCTCTGCAGCTGCTCCAGCCGCTCCAGCCGCTCCTGGCAACCCCATCCTCTCTGCTGCTCTTGCAAGAAGCTCTGTTCGAGGGTCATGGTTAACCGTGCCAGGGTGTCCTCGGGGAAGAACGACAAGGCCTTCAGCTCATCCTTCTCTTGTTGCCGGCGAGAGTATTCCCGGCGAGAGTACTCCCGCCGTGGGCGATCGCGCGATGAGTGTTCCCGGTGAGGGCGCTCGGAACGCCGGTGACTAGAGGACTGTCTGGGCTTGTGCTCCCGCGACTTGGTCTTGCCCGTGAAGGGAAGTAGGAGACCAATCAGGCACATGTTGACCAATTTTGAGCTTTGGGGATGTCGGTGAGTGGTGATGGGCCCGGCTTACTCCTAGTTCAGGGTACCTGTCGTCCCAACAGAGAGACACTATATATGTCCACCATTACGACTGTCTCTCTGGTTCCGGCGGACACGGTTGTGGTGGTGTGTGATAGCCACGGCTCGAGGCTCAACTCCTTTGTTGCCGGGCCGGTCGGTCTTTGTGGTTTGGAGGACTAACACCATCTTTTCTAAGCAACTCTCCCGCGTGATCGCCAACTGAGCAGACCTCGATTTCGTTGACGGGAGGGCCCGAGTAAAGGGTGCGATGCACAGCCATCATGATAAAGCCGGGCCGGGGGTATTGTATTGTGGGTAGGAGTGGACCAGGTTATTCGCCGGAAATGTTGTCATTGAGGATGTCAAAGGAGCATTGTCAGAAAAGACCTGTCGCGTCCCTCGGAGCTTTCCAGTATTGAGACAAAGCATTTGCCAGCCGGAAGGGTAACCACTGCCGGGTTGATCCATCCTTCTGGGCGGACAGTGTCTAGGACTCTAGGTAGTACCCCGTGGATTCCCAAATCCTCTTGCACCGAGGCTTTGGTCTTGAGAGGATGAAGAACGAAAATAATAATAAGAAATGAGTTGTAGGGGAAAGAAGATGGAAGGGGAGATACAAAGATGAAAGAAATACAAGGTGAGAAGAAAACAAACAGAAAGACAAATGGAGAGGTGATGGAACAATGATATAGAACAGAAAAAAAGCCAAGGTGACAACTCGGTTTCAACCAACCGCAGCGACCCCGCAAAAGTGGCCGCCCCGAGGGAACCCGCGAGCCCGGAACCCCACCTCTATCCGTACTTTGAACCAGATCCCAGTACCCGTACTCCGTAATCAACCAACACCGCCTCAGAAGCTTGAGCGACACAGGAGAAAAGGGTAGGGCTGAAGAAACATAGCAAACCACAGCTCCCCTGCCTCCAATAACAAGCAACACCATGGCGTCCGGCGGCAGCGAAGCCAAGTCGTACTCGACCGACCCCGCACTGTACATCTACACTTCTCTGACGGCCGGCTCCTCGCACATCGTCACGGCCACTTCGCGCCTCGAGACCATCCTGCGCGCCAACCGCGTGCCCTTCAAGGCCCTCGATCTCGCCACGGATGAGAAGGCGCGCATGCTATGGGGCCGCCGGGCCGGAAAGGATGCCAGCGGCCGCGTGCGCAAGCTCCCCGGCCTCGTACAGATGGGCATGATCCTCGGCGTAAGCAGGCGCCCCCCCCCCCGTCTCCCCCCATATTCACATCCCTACCGGCTGGCCGGCTAACCCCCCTCAAGGATCTCGTTGAAATCGAGGAATGGAACGAGTACGGCGAGCTCAAGCAGAACGTCACCATCTACTACGACGAGTTCACCCAGCCGTCCATCAGCCAGGCCCCGAAGCCTCCGCCCACGGCCGGGAAGCCGGTGTGCAGCAAGCCCCAGCAGCCCAGCACGACAGCGGCGCCGGTAACCGTAACGCAGCCGACACCAGCGCCCGCCACAGCAACCCTCCCGATCCGCAGCATAGCCGAAGAGGCCGCCGCAAGAGCAAAGCAAGTGAATCTGCAAAGCCTCCGGGATAAGGTCCACGGCAAGGGCAGCAGCAGCAGCAGCAGCACCGCCGCCGCCACCACCATCCCCGCCAACAAAACCGAGCCATCCCCGTCCCCACCACCAGCGGCCACAACCACAACCAACAAGGACCAGAGCAAGACCACGCAAGGCGCTCACAACCCGAAAGCCGACAAAACCAACACCCCCGCCACCACGCCCTCTCCCGCCCCAGCCGGTCTGCAATCCCCGTCGTCCAGCGGGTGGAAGTCGGCCGGCGCCGAGATCCACGAGACAACCCTCCTGCAGAGCCCCAGAACAAGCACATGGAAGCCGACCGACGTGGAGAAGCCCGTGACGGAGCTGCACGGGTCGGTGCTGGCGCAGGCGTCGGCCGAGGAGATTGCGGCCGTGGAGCGGGCGGAGACGATCATGGAGGAGGAGGGCAGTGGTGAGGAGAGCGCGGGGGGGAAGGGGAAGCGGAGATGATTATCATGTGGACGATTCGGGGGTGGTCGTTTCGTGCAATGCCAGCCAGCGCATATGCGCCAGACGTGGGATCGATGTCTGGGCCAACTCCACTCTTCATGGCTTAGCTTACTACCTACCTACCATATTCACCCATTACCACGTCTATCTACACGTACAACACAACATGCCCCCCCTCTCCTAGTCATACAGCCCCTCATCGCCACTGCCCGCCCCGTCCCCAAACGGCGCCGCACCCCCCGCCACCTCCTTCCCCTTCCCCTTATCCCACACCCCATTCCCCCCCTCACCGCCATACCCATCCTCGTCCTCATCCCCACTACCCGCCGCAACAGCCTTGCCCTTCCCCTTCCCCCCCACCACCTTCCCCTTCCCCTTCCCACCAACACTCCGCCCCGACGCCCCAGACACAGTCCGCCTCCCAGCAGCAGCAGCAGCAGTCAACCCGAGCCGCGGCCCCGGCGCCACCACGCCATTCTCCACCGGGCGCCCGCCCCCATCCTTGTCCTTGTCCTTGTCCTTGTCCTTGACCCCCTCAAACGTGGCGCGGACCTTCTCATAGTGCGCCAGCTCGCCGGCGCTGACACTGGGGATCAGCTCGCGGTGGGCGTCGAGAAAGTCCTGCTCCGTGACGCTGACGGCGACGTCGTCGGGCGTGGCGAAGTGGTCGAAGAAGTAGGCCGTCGAGACGGTCTTGGCGCCGTCGCGGCCGTCCGCGGCCGCGTCCGCGTTGAGGGCCCGGATCTTGGCGTCGACCAGCGTGGCCTGACGCGTGACGGCCTTGAGCATGGCGTCGGAGCAGAGCGCGTAGAAGTCGGCGCCCGTGTAGGTGAAGGGGAGGCGGTCGGCGACGGCGCGGAGGGAGACGGTGGGGTGGAGGGTGAATCTGGGAAGGGGGGTTAGTGTCATGTTGTTGTTTCTTCTACGTGGGCTTTTGGGGGGGGGGGGGGAGAGACATACTTCCGTGTCAGGGCCTCCATGATCTTCAGCTGCTTGTCGTGTGTGTCTGATACACCGAGGTAGAGCATCTTGTCGAAGCGTCCCGGCCGCAGTAGCGCCTGGTCGAGGAGATCGGGCCGGTTGGTGGCGCCGATGACGAAGACGCCGCCGCCCGTGTCTTCGCCGCCCGACATGCCGTCCAGTTCGGCAAGCAGCTGCGACACGATGCGATCCATGACGCCGCCGCTGTCGCCTTGGTTGCCGCGCTTCGGCGCGACGGAGTCCAGTTCATCGAAGAAGACGACGCACGGCCGCGCGTCACGGGCCCGCTGGAACACACGCCGCACGTTGGCCTCGGACTCGCCAATGTACATGTTGAGCAGCTCGGGCCCCTTGACGCTGAAGAAGTTGAGGCTGTACTCGGTCGCGATGGCCTTGGCGAGCAGGGTTTTGCCGGTACCGGGCGGTCCGTAGAACAGGATGCCGGAGCGCTTCTTCATGCCCTTGGCGAACAGCTCCGGCCTCTCCAGGGGCAGTTGGATGGTCTCGGTGACCGCCTCCTTCACGTTGTTCAGACCGCCGACGTCGTCCCACGTCACGTTGGGGATCTTGGGCGCGCCAATGGCGTCGGCAAAGTTCTTGCGAGCAGCCTCGACGGCAACCTCAAAGTCTTGCTTCGTCAGGCCCGAGGCCGCCGGGCCGCCGGCGACTTGAACGTCTCGCAACGTGACGGCTTGCTCTTCAGTCGTTGCCTTTGCCGACAGCTGCTCCAGGCGCGACTTCTGCGCAACTAGCGCCCGCTCGACAACATCGACCAGATCTCCCGCCACGAGCGCAGCGGTTTTGAGGGCGATGCTGCCGAGATCGACCTCGGGATCCAGCGTGACGCCGCGGTCGCCCAGGATCGTCCGGAGGATGCCCTCGCGCTCGGCCTCATCCGGCGCATTCATTTCTAGCTCGTGTGTGAATAGGGCCCGGATTCCGTCCGGCACCTTCTCCACTTCGGTTGTGGTGGCCACCAGAACCCTGGCGTCTGCCAGGACCTCCTTGAGCGAAGACACCATCCGGTCGGCCGTCAGGGCCTCGATGTGCTGGATGAGGAGAGCGCAGCAGTCCGCGCCGCAGCTCATGGCGCGTTCCGCACGCGAGGTCAAGAAGCCCGCCGTCTTCACGTCGCTCCCGCCCGCACCAGAGTCGTTCACAATGTCGTAGGCGTCAAGGGAAAATGTATGCAGGCCAATGTCCATACACGCCTGCATCGCCGCCGTGGATTTCCCGATGCTCCGTTGCGTCGAGACAAGGAGGATTGCCACAGGGGGCATCTTGAGGTGCAGGGCGGGCTTGCTGGTGGCCGCGGCCATGAGTTCTCGGAGCCGCCTCCTCAACGGCGAGATGACTTGCCGCTCTGGTTCGACCGCCAGCGGGCTCGAGGGGCCTTTCGGCTGCTTCGGCAGCTTTTTGATTCCGAGGTAGTAGGGCCAAGTGCTCGACATGGTGCCAGGGACACGGCTCGTCACCGAGCCCGTCTGCTCCAAGTGCGCCGAGGAGATGTCTACACAGGCGACCGAGCCCCAGGGATCCTCCTCTTCCTCGTCTTCTTCCACCGCATCTTGCTTCATGGGCAGAACGTGACTGACTTTGTACCAGGCAACCTCGTCGAACTTTAGGTTCCGGTTCGGCCGCCCGCTGGCGATCATGCCAAGGACGTCGTCGACGGCCGAGTCGTCGCCTGCTGCGGTTGTTTCCTGCAGTGCCCGTCCGAGTTGGGTATCGATTGGAACAGCGATCAAGTCTCCTGTTTTGACGATGCGTAACCTTTTCTCGAAATAAAACTTCAAGCCGGCCATGACTGCAGTCTGCACGTCCCTCTCAACAGGGATCGGGGTCCTGACATGTTGCAGGATGACCTCGCGAGCAAGGGGCGGTTTTAGGGGGCTCAGCGCCTTCGACTGTGACCCTTTGGCTGCCTGCGGGGCTCGCCTAATGGGCGAAAGACGGAGGTATGGCGGGGTTTCCAGGTTCGCCAGCATGACTGGCGAGAGGTGGACGGTAGGGCTCGAGGGTTTCTGCACCTGGGATTCGAAAAAGGACATCCGCCGACCATCGTGCTTGGAGCTCGCTACCCTGGCGACGGGGCGGCTGGAGTAGCCCTCTGGTAGCCCATAGACCCTCGCAGGCCTCCAGTTCAGCTCCTCTGGGTCCTGTTCGACAAAGCTCCCCAGGCCAAAGGCCCCAAGGCCATTTGTGGGTGGCTCCTGAGATGCCTCTACCCGCACCCAGTCCCCGGAGAAGCAGCCGATTCTCGTCAGTTCCCTCGTATCGACATAGACGCGCGCCTCTTCGTCGTCGTCAGGATTGGGCTTCGGATGTAGGACGCCAGGGGGGATGGGCTGCATGAGCCCGTGCGATTTAAATAACCGGCCGCGAGCCCGATCTGGTCTGGCCGTTGTTGCGGTGAAGCTCGAGAACACAGATGCCGCGCTGC
Organism: Trichocladium antarcticum; assembly: GCA_033297235.1. Lineage (NCBI taxonomy): Eukaryota > Fungi > Ascomycota > Sordariomycetes > Sordariales > Chaetomiaceae > Trichocladium > Trichocladium antarcticum. The sequence continues at coordinate 686,410 of MU853403.1, forward strand.
TCATGCCATTGGCTTTTCGTCCTCGACCGATCGTCGCGGGGGTGCCGATCCCACTCGTCATGGCTGACGATAACATCGGAGCATGGAGAGAGATCATCTCATCCAACGAGTCGTCCGACAGCGCATCCTCGTCGGCATCTGGATCCTCGAATTCCGACTCGGTCGCGGTGGCGTCCACATCCTCCACCGCGGCATCAGTCCGCGCGCCGTCCTCGGCGGCCGAGAAGAACTGGTCATTGGACGTGTCTTCGTCGTCCTCGGCAGTGCCGTTCAGGCCGCGGCCCTGCGGCATTGGGGCCGAAGACCGGTTGTGTTTGGAGTAGATGCGCCCACGAGATGCGATGATCTTGGTGTTTGGGCCCAGGATTCCCTGGGAGACGGGCTCGCAAAGGGTGATCTTTCCAGGATTGGGGGGGACATGGGTGACGGGATGCGGCGCCAGAGGTAGGGGGAACAGATCCCCCGTGTGCACCACCTTTAGCGTGCTAAGGGCGGTGCGCAACGAGGCCGTCAGCCGATCCGCAGGGGTCGAGGCCGCCAGGGCCTTCCCCTTCGCCCCCGCGGGATGCTCCCGGAAGAAGGTGCCCTCGCCATTTTCCAGCCGCTTGGCCAGCTCTCCTTCGAGGCTCACAAAGACGGTGTCCAGCTCCATGGCAGCAACATCCAAGACTAGAATCTCGATGCCGCTTCGGCTGCGGCTCGAGAGCTGCGAAGGCGCAACCTGTTTCAGGTTCTGGGCGAAGGATTGCAAGGCCAACGACGTGGGCGCAAACTGCACGGTCGACGGGGCGAGAGCGGACGACGGCGTGACGGGGACTATTGCCCATGTGGTGGTCTCGGGAGCGTGTGATGGCGTCCAGGGCGCGATCGCAATGTGGTGGGGACGCGGGATATCGGAGGCTTGGTTGTCGGCTGCTTTGCGCATGACAATTAGCGCCTGGCGACGCGGCAAAGGAGTAGGCGCACTGCGGAAGAAGGGGGGCCAACTAACCGTCTAGCAGATGTGGAAATAGCTCTGCGAACAGGTCCTCGGACACTATGCCCACGTCGGTCTTGACATGGTCGTCCAGCACGAGGCGTGCCGCGAGCGCTGGCTTGTCTTGCCGGCGCCTCCGCGGGCGTCTTCGGCGGGCGCTGGCGCCTGCGTCGGACGCTGGCATTATGAAGTCACGAAGAACTGAAGCTGGCCGGCGGCGTGGGAGCTGTCGGCGCGGGATGTCTGTGTCGGTCGACCGGGGCTCGGGGCTCGGGGCTCGGGGCTCGGGGCTCGTTTCGGAGATGGTGCACGTTCAGCAGCCCATGCCCAGCACAACTCGGATCTTTTGGATTGCAGACACTCGGCGGAACCAAAAACAAGAAGCGCAGAGGTCCAGGTCAATTGGGTAGTCGGATATGGTTCCCGATCAAAGTTCAGGCCACCATGTCGAAGTTGAGTCGCTGCTCGACGCGACTCGTGCAGGAAACCGAGACCCGCCCAGCCTACGGATACTGCTGGCCTTCGGCTTCTGTTTAGCCTGCCTCGGCACACTGAGGTGGTGCAGACGGACACGGGAGTTTGGGAATGGCTCTAACCCTAACCCCCTCGTGCCCCTTTTTCTTTCCCACGATCCACAGATCTTCACATGCTGAGGCGCCCCGCAAACCACCCCCCCTATCCTTGCTGCTTCCCCAGCCGGAGATCCACTGGCGGCACTGAAGGTACACAACTACGGGGGTCTCGAGCTTACACTCACCGGAAACAAAATTTTAGCAAGTTTTCCCAATGCGGTCAATGCACCCACCCCACCCAACCAGCAATTCCCACCCCACATGCAAATGTATTCAATTAGCAAAAAGACTTTCTTCGCATATAGGTCTGTACTAACTAGTGCAATACTATACTAAAACACCTAAAAGTACTATCGCTAGATAGCTCTTAGAAAGCTCTATTTACCTATACTAGGTATACTTATATATAGATTTATATAGTAGTACTATATAAGGTATTAGGAAAGACTTTCTTTATAAATAAGCCGGTACTAACTAGTATAGTAGCGCCCTAAAACGGCCGAAACCTATATCGCTAGAAAGCCTCTAACAAGCTCTATCTAACTATACTAGGTGCATCTACGTACAAGCTACTACGTAGGTACTATAGGCGTATAAATATAAAGGAAAAACGAGCTATATATAGCTCCTAGAAATCCTTTCCTATACTACTTGAACCTATAACCTAGATCTATAGCGGATCTACCTAGCCCTATTAGTATACCCTAGAGCTAATAGAACGGTTATTAGTAACACCCCCCCTTCCTTACTACTAAAAATACCCTAACTACCCTAAAGGGCTTAACTAAATCCTATTATAGCAGCTTTAAACCCCTCTATAGAGCGCCTTTAAATAGCCCCTATACCTACTAGCAGACCTACTACTAACCCCTCTACTACTACTACTACTAGTAGTAATACTAGCCCTACTACTAGGGATAGTATAGATTAGAAGATATTAGGGCTATACTTTATAGTATAGTTACTCTAGTTAACCTAAATAAGAAGAACGTTACCTAAAGGGTAGCTAGAGGGATCCTAGCTTAGCTTTAGAGCGCTATTAGCTAACTATAAGGCTTTATATCTAAACTAGGCTTAAAGATCCAAGCGCTACTTATTAGAATATAGAATCTACTACTAAGATAATAAACCAGGGTAGATAGTTCTTAGCTAGAATAGGAGTATATATATAGTAGATCTTTTATTTTTTAACTACTTGTAGCGCTATACGTTGTTTTATAGTTATATATATAGCTAGTTAGAGTATCTACTTAGGGATATAACAATACTCCTAGGATATTAAAATCCTCCTTTAAATTTAATACTTTTTAGCTCTAAGCCTTCTGCTACCTCTAGGTATATATTTTATAGTAACAATTGTTCGCCTTCTTTTAAATAAAGGGAGATATATATCTAGAGGGCGACATTTTAATTAGATCTATTATAATTAAAGTCCGAAGATACGTTAGTAACCTTAGACACTTGCCGACTTGTCTATCTATACTATAGTCTTACCT
>MU853403.1:700333-716240 GCA_033297235.1 Trichocladium antarcticum
AACTATAATGTATAATATACAATTATAGTACATATTATACAAGTATAGTATATATTATGCAACTATAGTATATATTATGTAACTATAGTATATATTATGTAACTATAGTATATAGTATATAATCATAGTGGATAGTATATAAGTATAGTAAATAGTATGCACGTATAGTAAGTAGCATGCACGTATAGTAAATAGCATGCAAGTATAGTAGATAGCATAGGTTACCCTGGGGGTGGGTGCATTGACCGCATTGGGAAAACCTTTGGCAAATTTTTGTTTCCGGTGAGTGTAAGCTCGAGACCCCCGTACACAATAGCAAGGCAAAGCTTGAAAACACTGTTGCAACTGGACGTCTAGTTCAATATCACAAAAGCCGCATCCGTGTCAACTGCGGCACTCTCTTTTGAATTGACCACAGTGTGATATTATCCCGCACAAGAGCTCAATGGTCTGTCGATCGGCCGATGCCTCTCCTCGCCAATACTCAGGTGTATTTTTTGCTGGCCCTGCCTGCGTCATGCCATTCCCCGGGGTCCCATCCACCATCCCATCGCCGGCCGTGTCAGTTCAATGACGTCGAGACCGCCAACACCTTGCGCTGTCTCCATGCGCAACTTCTCCAACCGCCGAGTCAGTCATGATGCCTCTCGATTGAGCATGTTTTTGGCTAGTTCAACCGCCGCATTCTTCTTCCCGGAATCGCCTCACCGCGACAAACTGCGCAATCGCATGATCACATCGCCACCATGACATTCCAGAAAGCCGTTCTGGAAGAAACCAAAGAAACGCCGGACAGATTGCCGATCGAACGAGACACTAACAACTCCGTGGACACGTCCGCTGCCGAGTTTGCTGAACAGGCCGAGAAGCTGTCGCACCACCGCCCACGGGATGGTGAACAGGACGGTGTCGCAGTCGAAGCGCAATTTGTGACACGGCATGACCCGGTCATTGTTACAGCAGACGGGAGTCGGCTGCCGACGGTGCCACTACAAGAAGCCCACAAGCTGAATGTGCTGAGAGAGCAGTTGGAGGACCACACACCAGCCACCGACAGCCGCAGTGGTGATTCGGTCCGGGAACGGGTTGCCAATCTCGCAGCAGAGCAGACAAGCCATGGGAGGGTGAAATCGCCAGACGGGAGTTTAAGGCGGTCGATGCCACCGTCCCACACCAACCCCCTATTTCCCCCGTTGCCACTCTACGGGCCCCCCTCCCTCCTCAGGGATGTCCAGTGTCTGGTCTTCCGTGTATGCTCTTTTTTTCTCAGCTTGGCATTTCTCGAAGTAATCGTCCTCGGCGCGCTCTTCACTAGCATCCCCGCGGCATTCCAGTACCTATGGAAACGGGCCACATTTCGGAACCCAGACGCAGATCGCCCGTTCCACGCCGAGGAAGTACGACGAGCCAGCCTGAGAAGAAAAACCGAACGGGAGTGGAGGCCCGGACAAGCGGCTTTGCGGGTAGGCGGAGGAGAGGAAGGCTGCGATGCGGCGGGTGATGGCTTCAAGCCCTCAGAGGGCGGCCATGACCCGATCATCTGCGACCCGGCATACTATGCCCGACGGGTTGGTCTGGATATGGAAACAGTCCAAGTCCAGACCGAAGATGGCTTCATCATCGAGCTCTGGCACGTCTACGACCCCAAGGAATACACACCGCTGCCGCCAGAAGAACGGGCCCACCGAGGCCCGGAGACGTTCAAGGGGCTCGGGCGCGGGCGCGGGCTCATCAACAAAAACAACAAGAACCAAGACCAGAAACCAAAGTTCCCCGTCCTGCTCATGCACGGCCTCCTCCAGAGCTCCGGCGCCTACTGCGTCAACGACGATGACTCGCTAGCCTTCTACCTCTGCAAATCCGGCTACGACGTCTGGCTCGGCAACAACCGCTGCGGCTTCCACCCGCGACACACCCTGCTCGACTACTCGGACCCGCGCATGTGGTGCTGGAACATCCGGCAGATGGGCGTCTTTGACCTGCCGGCGCTGGCCTCGCGCGTGCTGCGCGAGACGGGCTTCCGCAAGGTCGGCCTCATCTGCCACTCGCAGGGCACGACGCAGGCGCTCGTCGCCCTGGCCAAGGAGCAGCGCCCGGACCTGGGCGAGCGGCTGACCGTGTTCTGCGCGCTCGCCCCGGCCGCGTACGCCGGCCCGCTCATCGGCAAGATGTACTTCAAGTTCATGCGCGTGATCACGCCGGCCATGTTCCGGCTCATGTTCGGGATCCACGCCTTCATCCCGCTCATGATGACGATGCATCGCGTGCTGCACCCGCGCGTGTACGGGTGGCTGGGCTACAAGGTCTTTTCGTTCCTGTTCAACTGGACCGACGACCGGTGGGACCGCGGCCTGAGGGACCGCATGTTCCAGTTCGCCCCCGTCTATGTCAGCGCCGAGTCGATGCGCTGGTGGCTCGGCCGCGAGTGTTTTGCCCGGCACAAGTGCATTCTCGCCACCAAGGAAGAGTGGCGGGCGGAAGAGCGCGAGGACCGCGAGCAGGAGCAGAGGGGACAGTCTATCCCGGCTGCCGCGGACCGCGACATCGAGAGTGGCGACACGGCGGACAAGCCGGACCGGCCGCCGGCCGCCGACACGCACAAGAAGAAACCACGCGGGTCGACGGCCTGGTATAACCACCAGGCGCCGCCGTTTGCGCTGTGGGTTTGCGGGAACGACGCCCTGGTGGATGGCGACAAGCTGCTGCGGAGGTTTGAGCGCGGCCGCGAGCCGCATGTCCAGGTGGTCCACCGCAAGGTCATAGCCGAGTATGAGCATCTTGATGTGATCTGGGCCATGGATGCCGTCGACCAGGTCTTCAAGGAGGTGCGCGAGGTGCTGTGGAAGACGTGTGATGTGCGGGACCGGTGTCGTGTTCCCCGCGGGTGTGAGGATGTGGCGCCATGGGTGCGGCCTCTGGAGGTGGAGGTGGGGGAGGAGGAGCTGCAGTCGAGTAGCAGCGAGGAGCTCTCATGATGACGGGCCGCGCACAGGGACGGAGTTGGGTTGTAGGGGCTGACGACCATGCGATAGAGAAGGGTCCAGTTGTATATTCTAGAGTTGGAATAGTGTTAATTAGCCGGCGTGAGACTTGGAGCAAGGAAAATGAACCAATGAGACAGAACTCGAACAGTTAAATGCTAGAGGTTAGGTGTCACCGCCGATTGTGAAATCCAGGGGGTTCCTCAGCCTCTCTGTAGGCCTTGAACATTGATAAACTCTAGGTTCTCTCTGGTGACTGGTGAACAGCCCACTCGCACCGTGCCCACCGCGTAACTCAGAGAATGATGATTGGGAGAAAGAGAAAACATGTGAGAACAGGCGGCGGCAACTCCTACCTACTAGGGGGGTCGCGGTTGCCTAGCCCTGACAGCTCCTCGCCTGTTTATTGGCTGCCGCTAACAACCCCTGCGATGGTTGCCAAGCTCTGGATGCTTCGGCATCTTCATTCGTGACTTCCTCCCCAAGCAAAGAGTTCTGTTCCTTGCCGGACAAGCCGACCGTGACGCTTTTGCCGTCGCAGGCTGACTTCTTCTTCTTGGAGCTGGAGTTTGCTTTTCTCAAGTTGCTGTGCTTGAAGCAGCCCATGCTGCCCTAGATTGAAGCAGCGTGCTCCCGGTAGTGGTGTCCTGAGATCCGCCTGACAGTGGCCCAATGGTTCTCCCGTTCATCAATGGCTCCCGGCGGGGACGGCACCTTGTTGTCGCCGCCCTCTTGGTTTTCACGGTTTTCTGGCTCGGATACCAGACGCCGCTATCCACAAATCGCGACGACGACCTCTTCGATCTGCACAAAGACCCACCCAAATCTCCAACAGCTCACCATGATAGCGATAGCCCCAAGCCCGACAACAGCCATGAGCAGCCAACTCCTCCGACCTCGACGAACCAGGCTGCTGACAATGACATTGTCAGCCCTGATTTTGAACCCCCGGTGGTTGTTGTCGTCTCTTCCGCAACACCCACACCCACTCCCACTCCCATTCCCGCTCCCTTTCCCACTCCGACGCCCGGGGCCAAGTGTGTAGGCTTTGAGGCCTTGCAGCAAGCGAGACCGGGGCCGCCGTCGGAGGGCAGGCGCCAATTCCCCTACGTGCGCCCGCCGCCGGAATGCAGGACATTCAGTCTCCCTTCCATGGAGGCCCTGATCAAGCGCATGAAGGACGTGATCCGTGATCCAGATCTGTTCCGTCTGTTTGAGAACAGTTACCCGAACACGCTGGACACGATGGTCAAGTGGCGGGGGTTTGCCAAGAACAAGAACGAGACCAGTGGGGAGGAGACGGCGACGGACGAAGAGCTGGCCTATATCATCACGGGCGACATCGACGCCATGTGGCTCCGCGACTCGGCAAGCCAGGTGTACTCGTACCTTCCCCTGCTAGAGGCTTCCAAGGAACCGGACTCTCTGGCCAGCCTCTGGCGCGGCCTAATCAATTCGCATTCGCGGTACATCATCATCTCACCCTATTGTCACTCCTTCCAGCCGCCTCCTGAGAGTGGCATCAGCCCAACGCACAACTGGGCTTTCCACCAAAACAAACCCAAGCCGCCCTACAACCCGCATCTTGTTTTCGACTGCAAGTGGGAGCTCGACAGCGTGGCCTCCTTTTTGCAAGTCAGCGCTGCGTACCACACCCGGACGGGCGATCTCGACTTTTTTGGGAAGTACTCGTGGGTCGACGCCGTGCAGGCCGCAGTCGATGCGTCGGCAGCCATGCGCGTGGGCACCTACGATAAGGAGGGCCGCGTGCTCCCCTCGGCGTGGGCCTTCACCGGTTGGACGAACCGCGGGTCTGAGACGCTCACCAACAACGGCCTCGGGAACCCGGTCAGGGAGAACGGCATGGTGCGCTCGGCCTTCCGCCCGAGCGACGACGCATGCATCTTCCAGCTGCTGACCCCCAGCAACATGATGTTTGCCGCCTACCTGGAGCAGGCATCCGTAATCATGCAAGGGCTCGCCGAAGGAGATGCCAACCCCAAGGCTGCCAACCTGACCGTCGAGATGCGCAAGCTCGCAAAGACCATCCGCCTGGGCGTCGCGCTAGACGCCGTAGTCTCGCACCGCGACTTTGGCGACATCTTTGCGTACGAGGTGGACGGATACGGCGGCGCAAACCTGATGGACGACGCCAACGTCCCGTCGCTGCTGGCCATGCCACTGTGGAACTACACAGCCCCTGCGAAGCCCGGTTCGCGGATGGTCCAATCGTGGCTTACCCCCCGGAGCAACGTCACAATGGCGCGGGGCAACTCGACGGTGGCGCGGAGCAACTCGACGGCGCTCGAAGCCAAAACCACCACCGCCGACGGCGACGTGGAAACGCAACACGACTACGCCAAGATCTACCAAAACACGCGCAAGTTCGTCCTCAGCATGGCGAACCCCTACTACGCCAAGGGCCCGGTCCTGTCTGCCGTCGGCGGCCCCCACCTCGGCCCCGGCAAGGGGTGGCCCATGGCCGCCATCGTCGCGGCGCTCACGGCGTTTGAGGACCTGGCTGGGTTCTCTTCGCTGACGGAGCGCGACGCGGCGGTGGCCGAGCAGCTGGGCGCCGTGCTCAACTCGACGGACGGCATGGGCGTCGTGCACGAGGCGGTCGATGCGTGGAACGAGGGGGACTGGTCGAGGAGCTGGTTTGGGTGGGCGAATGGGCTGTTCGGCGAGCTGATTGTGAGGATTGCCGAGGATGAGAAGGTGCGGGGCGTGGAGGGGACCGAGGAGAGCTTGTTGGGAAGGTCGTGGCAGGACTAGATCAAGTTGAGTTGGGGCCGGGTTGGATATGTCGTTTTGGATTGCATGAACCGGGTGCGTGGGACCTTTTCGGGCGTTGGATTAGATCTGGCAAGGGGTTTTCTTGTTGTACACAGCAGTCATGATGCCGATGCCGTACCGGAGGGGTTTTGCCTAATGTGTCATTTCAATATGCGATGTTTGGCCATTTCTCAGTGTTATGGGTGACAATTGTTGCCATCGCTGTGTTTTGCGGGTTGTGTCACGATAAAAAAAACCGTAACTGAGAGCATTCGAACACGCGACCTCTCGACGAACCCAGAGATCACATTTATTATGTTTTCGGTCATTTATACAGGGTTACAGCCTTGAATGGGGTCGGAAAATATGCCAAAAAAATTGGTAGCGTCTCTTTGAGTAGCGTGTCATCCTTAGTGCAGGGGCCATGCTAATCTTCTCTGTATCGTTTCAACTGTGACAAATGTTAGTTTCTTGGAGTGCAACGCTAGACCGTTGAGTAAATCTTACATTGACCAAATGTCCCGAAGGACGAAGGTGGGAGCGTTAGTCAGGTATATCAAGCCTGTGCAGCCGTGCGCCCACCCATTATGAGCACTGGCAGGTGGCAACAGCCGGTTACCCCTCGCCAGTGTTTGTGGATGGCGATAAGCCAGATGGCCACTTCCTGCCACTAAAAAGCAACGGAGACACTTTACATGTGAATTCTGCTGGAAAATCTCGATCAACGCAATGCAAACACTATTTCACGCAACTCAGGGGGGTGGGCTCTTATTTATAGGAGCCATAGGTAGGCTCTGCGGGGCACTAGTGCGGTAAATTCCTGCGCTTTTGAGTGCGGGGCAGGGCAAGGACTCCCCGATCACGGCCAAGCTGCCGAACCCCTCCATCGCCTGGTTGGTTAGTGATAGGCGGCCCATTGGATGATAGGGAAGTGACGGAAGTAATTATTTTCCATTTTCTGCCCCTCTATCTGGTGTCATACGCGCGGGGCTCAACGTTTTGTCCCACAGGTACAAGTTCAGCTAGTCTTCCAACTATTTGAAGTTGCCCGAGGTAGTCCAAGCTGTCGATTTGGCGGTAGAGAAGATAGCAATCCGGACTGTGGGTAAACCCCTCGTGATTACTGTGTAGAGCCCCAGCAACAACCGACCACGACCGAGGGTAACTGACTAGCTGACCGCACCCGGACAGCTTCCACCCCGCAACACCACACAACTCCTTCACAATGGCCGGCCACCAACGAATTGCGATTGTCTCGGTCTATGACAAGACAGGTCTCCTGGATCTGGCCAAGGGCCTCGTCCAGAACAATGTCCGGATCTTGGCCTCGGGCGGTACCTCCAAGATGATCCGGGAATCGGGCTTCCCTGTCGAGTACGAGCTCCTGCTTCCCGCGCGAGCCCATGGGGCGACTGGCTAACGGCACGTTCTCCCCACAGGGACATTTCCGCCATCACCAAGGCCCCCGAGATGCTCGCCGGCCGCGTCAAGACCCTCCACCCGGCCGTCCACGCTGGCATACTGGCCCGCAACCTTGCCTCGGACGAGAAGGACCTTGCCGAGCAGAACATCGACAAGGTCGACTATGTCATCTGCAACCTGTACCCCTTCAAGGACACCGTGGCCAAGATCAATGTGACCGTCCCCGAGGCTGTGGAGGAGGTCGACATTGGTGGTGTCACTCTCATCCGGGCCGCCGCCAAGAACCATGCTCGTGTCACCATCCTGAGCGACCCGCGGGATTATGCCGAGTTCCTGAAGGAGCTCGAGGCCGGTGAGGTCAAGGAGTCCAGCCGCAAGCTGTACGCCCTCAAGGCCTTTGAGCACACTGCCGACTACGACGCCGCCATCGCCGACTTCTTCCGCAAGCAGTATGCGGGCGACGGCCTCCAGTACCTCCCTCTCCGGTACGGCGCCAACCCCCACCAGAAGCCTGCCTCGGCCCATCTCAACGAGGGCAACCTCCCGTTCAAGGTCCTGGGCGGCGCCCCCGGTTATATCAACCTCCTGGATGCCCTCAACGCCTGGCCCCTGGTCAAGGAGCTGAAGAACGCCCTCGGCAAGCCGGCGGCTGCCAGCTTCAAGCACGTCTCTCCCGCCGGCGCCGCCATTGGCGAGCCCCTCGATGCCGAAGAGCGCAAGGTCTACATGGTCGACGATATTGCCGGCATCGAGACCTCGGGCCTCGCCCAGGCCTATGCGCGCGCCAGGGGAGCCGACCGCATGAGCAGCTTCGGGGACATGATTGCGCTCAGCGACATCGTCGATCTCCCTACCGCCAGCATCATCTCCAAGGAGGTGTCGGATGGCGTCATCGCGCCCGGATACGAGCCTGCCGCGCTCGAGCTGCTCAAGAAGAAGAAGGGCGGCAAGTACCTGGTCCTGCAGATGGACCCCGAGTACGAGCCCAGCAAGACCGAGACGCGGACAGTCTACGGCATCAACCTGACCCAGGGCCGCAACGATGTCGCGATCGCGCCCGAGTCGTTCAAGAACATCATCACGCCCAAGAACTCCAGCCCGCTCTCCGAGAGCGCCCTGCGCGACCTGACCGTCGCCACCATCGCGCTCAAGTACACGCAGAGCAACTCGGTGTGCTACGCGGCCCGCGGACAGATCGTCGGCCTGGGCGCCGGCCAGCAGTCGCGGATCCACTGCACGCGGCTGGCCGGCGACAAGGCCGACAACTGGTGGCTGCGCTTCCACCCGCGCGTGCTCGGCATCAAGTTCCGGAAGGGCACCAAGCGGCCCGACAAGAGCAACGCCATCGACCTGCTCGTCAGCGGCCAGCTGCCCAAGTCCGGCCCGGAGCGCGAGTCGTTCGAGGCCATGTTCGACAAGGTCCCCGCCGCCTTCACCGCGGACGAGAAGACCGAGTGGCTGTCGAAGCTGACCAATGTCGTCGTGTCGAGCGATGCCTTTGTGAGTCATCCTTTTTGACCCCCTACTACCCTGACAACGAGCTCACCAAACAACAGTTCCCCTTCACCGACAACGTCTACCGTGCCGCCAAGTCCGGCGTCAAGTACATAGCGGCGCCAGGAGGCAGCCAAAACGACGGGCCCGTCTTCGCGACGGCCGAGAAGCTGGGCATCACGTTTGTCGAGCAGAACATCCGCCTCTTCCACCACTAGAGGAGCCAATAGATGCGAGGCGTGGGAGCAACAGGGGCCAGCCGAGAAAGATAACAGAGATACCCCGTCAACTTGTGTTTCCGGTTCGATGTACAATACAATATCAAGTCTCGCGCGCTGAGATGATGATGATGCGGGTGGGATGGTCGGATGGGAACAAAAAGTTCAACACTTTTCTAGAGGGTGGAAATGAAATGCATGTCGTGTGTCTACAGTTTCTGCTCCCGTCGTCCAACGGAATTGTTGACAACGGCGCAGCTGATTGGTATCTGGCCTGGCATAATCGTACAAAATGTTACCTAGAAAGAGGAGCAGCCTGCCAGTGCCACAACCATAGCAATCGCGCTCCGCGTGATATACGGAGAACCAACCCCCTCAAGCCCTCTCCCCCCTCCAAAAAAATCACTCTATCCCTCATGCTCCTCCCCGCCCACCCCGGCCGCCGCATCCCCCCTGCTGTTGTCCCTGCTGCGCCGGAACTTCTCCCGCCCCGTCGCAAAAAAGGCCTCGACGCGCTGGCCGGCAAAGGCGCGGCCGTGCATGGCCTGCAGACACGCGGCGGCGGCCTCGCGCGTCTGGAACCGCACGCTCACGATGCCCTCGGCCTCCTCGTCGTACAGCACCACGTTGGTGACGGGGCCCAGCTTGGCGCACTCGTCGCGGATGTCCTCCTTGATGTCGAGCAGCGCGGCCGGGTCGTCGGCGAGCTCCTGCAGCGTGAACATGTGCCGCAGGATCACGACCTTGTCCCACTTGCCGCCCTTGGCGGGGGGGGCGGCGGCGGCGGCGGTGGGGTCTGCGGGGCGGAGGGAGGAGGGCTCGTCGTCGGACCAGTCGGCGAGTTTGGCGTGGAGCTTTTGCGTCTTTTTGATCACCTTGGCCTTGTCCTGGTGGCGCTGCTTGTCGAGGTGGGGCTTGCCCTCGCCGGTGATTTTGTTGTGGGTGGTGGTGTTGTTGGTGCTGTCGGCGTCGTACTTGGTCTTCTTGTAGCTCGAGTCGGCGGCCTGCACGTGCATCTTGCTGCTCGAGCTCGAGGGCGTGAAGCGGAAATCGGTGTCGTCGAGCAGCATGATGGCCATGTCGACCGACTGGGGCTTGAAGAAGACGACCAGGGCGTCGCCCTTGAAGTTGCCGTCGGCGTCCGTGTACATCTTGATGCGCGGGCGGCCGCTGTCGATCTCCTCGGCGATGACGCCGCACTTGCGCGAGAAGAGCTCGGCCACCTCCTCCGCGGTGGCATCGGCCGGGAGACCCGTGACGTAGACGGCCGTGTTTTGCTTGGGCTGTGGCGGCCCACGGCTGGGCTTCTGCCGCCTGGGGTTCTTGGGCGGGCGGTCTTCATTCTGATGTTTGTTGTTGTCCTGCTGGCGAGCAAACAGAAAGATAGCATCAGGCGGCTGGTCAGTCTCGCCCCGGATCTCGCGCGCGATCGCTCGGGACTGCTCTTGTCTCTCTACTCTTTCACGGTGCGGGGCTATGGTGGGAGGAGGAATGCGTGGCGGCGTGCAGGACGGCCGACGCTGCAAGTGTAGATGCGCGCGCAGCTTACCTCGCGGTCGTTGTACTGGTCCATTTTCCTCTTTCTGCCCTGCGCGGTGTCTTGGGCGTCGAAGCTGGCTTCGGCAGCGAGCATCTCGTATCCCCTCTGCTGCTCTTCAATCAGGGCTTCGTCGACCATGGGGACCCAGCGCGTCGAATTGTTGTCAAACTCGAACTCGGTTCCATCGTCGTGCACGGCGATGTACTTGTTGTCGAGCCTGGAAAACGAGATGCGCTCATCTTGGTCGAATTCTTCGGGGTTGGTCGGAAACGACAAGTGCTCGGATTCTTGTGCCATTGTGTTGGAATCTGGCGACAAATTATATGCCGGAAGCGGGATGCAAGACAGCAAGGTTCAGATCGGATCGATCGTGGCTTCGCGGATGCTCTGAAAAGGAAAATGACGTTGCGCTTCAACAGCACAAGTCCCCAGCTCCGGATCTGACAGGCAGCTTGGCGGCTTGGCACCTGGAAATCGATACGGTAATCACATACGGATACAGGCCTGTTTCACAAGTGAAACCACAACCAAACCACCAAACCACCAAAACCACCAATGAATCGAGCTTTGATTCCCAATGATCTTTACCACTGTGCCGCCACCGACAGGCATGGCTGGATGAGTAAGCGGACCCCTAGTTAACGTACCAAATACTGCGTGGACCAGGATAAGTCGGAGTCAGACTGTGTGACATCCCCGAAACACGGTTATCATGGCCAACAGTCCGGCGAATGGTTCATCCTCAACAGGTCTATGCAGCATCCGCCCATGACCTCTGATAACTTGGGGGCGGCTTTTGCACTGGACTGATACAGCGCTGCTTCGTTCCCTCCCACTACCTACTTCTTCTGCACCGTCCTCTTGACGCCGTCCACAAACGCCTCCACGGCATCGCCGCCGCCCAGGGGCACCCTCCCGCCATTGACAAGCCCGCCGTTCTCCACCGAGACCCCCAGCGCCTCAGCAATGCTGGGCAGGCCGCCGTCCCGGATCGCCATCGTCAGGCTCGAGAGGCTCTGGGCGAACTGTGGGCTGCGGAGAACCTTCTTGAGCAGCGCGCGCTTCTGCTCCGAGCTCATGGCCTGCTTGGCGGCCTCGACGGCTGCCGCGCCTGGCTCGCTGGAGATGGCGTCTGCGCTGTCGCCCTGCTGGGACAGGACCAGCACTGTGGGGGGGAGGTAGCTTAGCAGGTTGTCGACATACTCGTCGGTGGCCGCGTCGAGCATGGAAATGGTGGTGGATGTGTCGAGGAGGTCGTTGAGCAGCGGATAGGCCTTGCCCTCGGCGCGGCTTTCCCGGCTTGCGCCAAGAGCTGGGGCGCCCTTGAGCGACTCGAGGAAGTTCCGCACCACGTCGGAAGCATCGTTACTCGCCCTGCCATCCGCAATTAGCGCCTGCGCAAACATGGCGGGATTGGGCCAAGGGGACTGAGAAAGGCTGGAATTCGCATTTCTTCCCGCCAGTTGCCTGGCAGCAGAGTCTTAAGAAGTACATGCTATCTTCCGGCTTGCCCATGATGCGCCGGACCCAGCTCCGCCCGGGCCAACAAGCCCCGTCTGTGTGAACCAAGGACACCTGAAAACCGCATCAATGGGAGAAGAGTCAACCTACGCTCGCGCTCCGTCTCCCCCTCCCTCCCTAGAGTCTTCGCCCTCCTGCCGGAAGTCTCCGCCTGTGGCGTCAGGGCCGGCGCCCCCGCTGCTGCGGTGGTGCGCGTGTGGGTCGCCGCAGCCCTCAACATCCTCCATGGTCTCGTCATCGTCCGCATCGCGCCGGCTGTCGTCGTTGTTGTCGCGAACCGAACCCAGCTCGCGGTTGATATCCACCTCCTCGCCCTGCAGCAGCTTGTCGACAATCTCGCCAATCTTCAGATCCCGCGGGCTGAGCCAGGCCGGGTCACCGCTACGGCCCTGGGGCTTTGACTG
Source organism: Trichocladium antarcticum (assembly GCA_033297235.1). Lineage (NCBI taxonomy): Eukaryota > Fungi > Ascomycota > Sordariomycetes > Sordariales > Chaetomiaceae > Trichocladium > Trichocladium antarcticum. The sequence continues at coordinate 712,689 of MU853403.1, forward strand.
GAGCCAGAAGAGATGCCTCTGCGAGGACGAGGTGAACTTGAGGACGAAGATGCGGCCGTTGGTCTTGGAGGAGGAGTGGCTCGGCGTGAGCGTGTCGTAGGGGACAAAGTGGCCGTCGGTCGGGACCATGACGAGGTCGAGGTCGGGTTCGTCGAACGGCGAAGACCTGGGACGCCAGCAGAAGTGGATCAAATCTGTTGCACGGTCAGCCTGCGACCAGCAGAGCGCGAAAGCACCAGAAGAGATGCTGCCGTACCATCTTCAGAGTAGAGGTAGATGTAGCCGGGTGTATCCTGGGCCCTGACTTTGAATGGTTTTGAGGATTGCTGAGAACTGGTTAGTAGGCCGCGAGGGGTTGGAGGGAGGGCGGGACAGCTCGAGAGAGCAAACGGACATCGACATCGCACATGCCCGCCTTGAATGTGATGATTGGTGTATATGACATGGTTGCGGTTTGTGCAGCGCTTCCGACTTTTTGCAGTGTCGAGCTCTTCGAGGAGAAAGTTTGGTATCGATGGCCGGCCGCGATTTCAATGGTGCGCGACGAAGTTGGCTGTTGCACTCAGAGCTCTGGAAGGTCGATCGGCGATGTCAACGTTAGCAAGGCTGCCTGCCCGTTGACGTGGGCTGGCAGCTCTGTACACAGTCTGCACACTGTGCTCGATACCTGACATCTGCCATGACTTCCACTTGTGGAGAAGCGACTTACACGCCTTCAATCTGGCCCCATTGTGCTGGCAAGAATTCTGCATCAGAGAGGGTAATCAACTGATTTGACTATCCATACTAGAAAAGCATCCAGTCTTAACACGAGGCAACTCGCTCTGGGCGAGGTTGTCGCGGAGCTCATTATGCTTGACTCGCTGAAACGTTGCTCGACAGACTGGCAGGGGTCTGCTGATGTACAGTTTGGACAGATACTGTGCGCCAGTCGCACTGCCCCCCTTGGCTGGTCGCTGACTTGCCCTGGCACAGGCGCTGGACCCCGTCGATTGCAGCCATCAACTGTCCTTCTGGAACCCGCTTTTCAGAACCCCCAATCCCATCTTTGGCATCCATCGTTGACGGGAAACTACAAACTGGCCTAGCCCCTTCCGACCGAGTCGCTGCGTTGCAACGCTCGTTGGGCAACCGTCTACCGTCTATGCGCAACGGCAAACCGATTTCCGAGAACAACAGCAGCCGTTGCAGCACCCCTCGCAGCATCGCCATCTCTATGTGTCGCCTCCCCTGATTCATCCCCGACGATCCCATGGCGCGTTCCATGGGGCCGGTTCGTCTCAAGAAGACGAGCCCAGTAACCATTGTCCTCGGCACGGCGCTTTGCATCTTCATTCTATACTTTTTAATCGGTCCCTCTACCCCAGACTTTTCCGCTTCTCGAAAGGCCACCGCGGCCTCGCACCCTCTCTCGCCCCCGACCTCTCCCTTCCGCAAGTCGACCGGCAGTCGCAAGCCGAAGCCGCCGCCCGTCTCGCACTACAACCTCAATAATGTCACCGTCACCGCCAACCCGCTCGAGAACCGCGAGAACATTCTCATCCTGACCCCGATGGCCCGCTTCTACCAGGGGTACTGGGACAACCTCCTCCGCCTGTCATACCCGCACGAACTGATCACGCTCGGCTTCATCCTGCCCAAGACCACCGAGGGGAACACGGCGACGACGGCATTGCAAAAACAGATCGCCAGGACGCAAAAGTCCGGGCAGGAGAAGGACAGGTTCAAGAGCATCATCATCCTGCGGCAGGACTTCGACCCGCCGATCCAGTCGCAGGACGAGAGCGAGCGCCACAAGATGAAGAATCAGAAGATCCGGCGGGCAGGCATGGCCAAGGCGCGCAATTCTCTTCTATTCTCGACCCTGGGTCCCGCGACCTCGTGGGTCCTATGGGTGGATGCCGATGTCGTCGAGACCCCGCCGACGCTCATCCAAGACCTGGCGCGCCACAACCAGCCTGTCATCACGCCCAACTGCTACCAGCGATACTGGAATCCCGAGACCAAGGAAATGGACGAGCGGGCCTACGACTTCAACAACTGGCAGGACAGCCCGACGGCACAGGACCTCGCCAAGCAGATGGATCCGGATGACATTCTGCTGGAGGGGTACGGGGAAATGGCCACCTATCGAACGCTGATGGCGTATCTGTACAAGGAGGACGGCCTTCTCCACGAGGAGATCCCATTGGACGGCGTAGGAGGCGCGACACTCCTGGTCAAGGCCGACGTTCACCGAGACGGGGCTATGTTCCCCCCCTTCTCCTTCTACCACTTGATCGAGACAGAGGGGTTCGCAAAGATGGCCAAGAGACTCGGCTGGCAACCAATCGGCCTGCCAAACTACAAGGTAGAGTGTCCTCCTCTCCAGCGTCGTGACGAGACGGTTGTGCTAACCAGCGGGCAGGTGTACCACTATAACGAGTGATGCATTGCAGGAATCTGAGTCATGCGACGACACGTGAGCTGTCCTCGGATGATGGAATCGCAGCAGGTTCCCACACGCAGTAAAGCAAGGCCGTCCTGGATTTCTGATCACAAACAAGAACCCGCCTCATCAGGGTCTCGAAAGATGAACGGGCATTAAGGGTGTATGACACTCCTGGCTGGGCTGTTGTGCTCTTGTATTACCCCAATCTGAGAAGAGCGTATCTCGCTTCCCTGCGCCAGGGATTTCGTGGGCCGGCGCAAGGTGGCTTTTCCAAATCGCCGATATGATTTCGGCTTCAGAGTTGTACGATACAGGGTGTTACAATGCGGGTTACGAGCGCAAACGCGGTAGGCGGGCTTTTGGTTGAACCTTGACGGGTAGGCACAGGAACACTGCCCGCGAGACGATGGCTGTGGTAAGGCCACAAACACGGCGTTGGAGAGAATAGACAGGCTTACAGGGGGCAATGGGTGGGTGTTGATACTGCATATTATACCAAGAACCAAGTCCCAATATTCTCGACAGTAATTATGACCCCTAACGCCCTGGAAGTTGTGACGGGCCCAGTTCCCGCGCTCCCCACCCACCGTCCAAGATTACAGATATAGATGGCATATGTCCGCTCAAACGATACCGGCGAAGCCCCAGGCTCTGCCGCAAGAAATGCAATCCCCCCCCCCCCCTTCTCCTTTCCTCCTTCCTGCTTCTCAGCCCCAACCGTACCCAACCTATTCAACCACGCAGAAAAAAACACAACTCTCCTGCCGCTTCACTCGCCCTCGAACCGCGCCTCCTCCACCCACAGCTCCACGAGGCCCCGCGCGCCGCGCACGTCGCCGTTGCGCAGCAGCGCCGCCACGTCGACGTTGAGCGGCGAGTCGACGCCGGGCGTGCCCAGCAGCATGCGCACGGCGCGCACGCAGTTGAGCACGCTGTACGCGGGCGTCCACGCGTCCTTGAGCAGGTCCAGGCAGATCTCGCCCGTGTCGAGGCTGACGTTGGCGTGCACGACGGGCGTCGCGAAGGCCATCTGCGGCGGCCGGTGCGGGTACGCGGGCGGGATGGTGATGGTGAGGAGCCAGCGGCCGTCTGCGGTTCACACACGGGGGGGTGTTAGTCGC
>MU853403.1:716290-727512 GCA_033297235.1 Trichocladium antarcticum
GGGGAAAGGGGGGGGGAAACGCACGCTCATAGCCGCAGCCGATCCCCCGGCCGTTGATGACGGCCTCCCAGACGAGCAGCTCGTCGTCGTTGACGGGGCCGAGGCGCTCGATGCCCTGCTCGCCGGCCGACTCGGTGTTGGTCCACGCGTCGAGCTCCTTCAGCAGACGGCGCATGGCACTGCGCGGGGGGGGTCCGGCTGGCGCGGCCGGCGCCATGATGTCGTGGGATTGAATGGCCCCGTTTCCGTGCCGCTGTGGTTCGTCTGCGGCGCTTTCGAATGCTGGCTGCGCAGGCTGCGCCGTCCGATACACCGATGACGGGGAATTTGCTGGGATTTGGATTCTGAGACTCCGTCTGTTACCAACTTGCAGTTTTAGTTTCCACCTGTCATCGCAAGAACGTAGCTCTGCTACCTCATGAGCCTCGGTAATCTGTACATGGCGAGATAGCACAAGGTTGGGGCCCACTAGTCGCGGCTTTCGGGAGCAAAGTGGATCCAGGGCGGATTCTCAAGCATCGGGACAGCGGGAAACAGAGGGGCGGGCCGGGTATTGAAGGCAAAATTACAGAGCCGGACATGTCAACCTCAATTCATTTGTCATTGCTTCAACAGCATCCCTATACCGCATTGGGTACGACACATGTGCATTGATATGTCCAGAGAATCAGAATCATCGCCAGCTCAAAATCATATGTCCCGTCTCCATCATATCCTCCCACCTGCCATCAAAACTGGACGACACTCTGGCAGCTGAGATTTCCCTCCCGAATTCATGCAACCCTTGCCCTCATGTTGCTATCAAAAACGCCATAACCTTCAATATTAAACCCCTTCTGCCCCCGTAATCCTACACCCACATCTCCCCCGAACTCGGGCACCGCCGTAAAGTGACGTCAAGACTTGACACCCTCTGTGGTTGGTGGGACTCGTGCCCCGTCCCCAAGGCCTCGGTCGGAGCGGTCTTGCTCGCTCGACGCATGGGCACATGGGGCCACTGTTGATTCGGAAGGCTTTCCCTGGTTCAAATCGACTCTTGGCAATGTTGCGAGTAGGAACCGTGACAAAGCCTGCCGAGAACCGCTAGGGGGGGGATGAAGAGTCGACGTGACAGAGCAGTGTCCGTCTTTGGCCCACGCCGCAACGGCAATTCAGTCATTGTCCTCCTTCGACTTCCAGAACTGCATCATTCGACTCAGCCGTTTGGTCTTGCTGCTCTTGGCCTTTTTCTCCCGCTCACTGTCCATCGGAACCTCGATCGACAGCTTGCTCCTCTCGCCATGTGAGCTATTGATCAAGCGGCTCAGACTTGCCAGACTCGAACGCCGCCGCCCAAACGCAGTCGAGGTGAAGGACGCGGGTCTCGACTGATCGTTAAGCGGCGGATACCTGGCATGTGGGTGTTGTCCGAAGAGGCTTTCCCGGGTCATGGTCGAATTGCTGCTGGTGAGCGATGGAATATCATCGACCGATATTCGAACCTCGGGGCCGGGTTCGCCCAGAAGTAGAGACTGAAAGTTGTCGTCTGTAATAGATGACGGCGCGGTCGAGATACATTGTGCATCGTAAGACATTGGGGACCTCGGGGACGGATATGCCGAGGACTGGGCCGTCGACCAAGGACTGGCGGCCCCTAATGACGCCGTGGGCAGATCAAGGGGGGTGAGTTCGACCGGCGCCAAATCCTTGGGCCGGAAAACATGGCGCGGAGACGGGGTTGCGGAGCCAAAATCGGGATCGGCCGAAAAGGACGCCCGCGGCGCGTCCAGCCCCCCCGGACCAGCAGGACCAGCATCCTCCCCATCACAGCCCAGGTTTGGTGACTGGTCCAATGTCGATCCCCGGGTTGTCAACTGGCTGATATTGGCCGGCGTTGACACAGCACTGCTTGAATCAGGACGGTCCTGGCAAAACTCTGGGATCGTATACTCCTCAGAGTGCGTCGTAGCGTCCGATTTATCTGCACCTGGAAATTCCGCGCCAGGGGTCGATTGGCCGGTTGAACAACTGGCCGAGTCATCTTCCTCCTCGTCCTCCTCAAACACATCGGCCATTGTCGAACTGCTTCCGAACCGCCGGAATCCAAACCGCCCTCCATCAAACGGAACCAGTTCTGGAGCGCTTTCCGCGCGTCGATGGTAATGCATGCCGGGGCCAGAGAATCGGCTCATTCCTGCAGCGCTGTGCAGCTGTTTCTTGACGTGGCCGCCGGCCTTTTGTGCAGCTTCCCATTCTGGATTTCTAGGTAGAGGTGTATTGAAAGGACCCAAGGCCGCGTCCAAGTCAATCATCTGGTACGAGGTATCCTCGTCTGGAAGCGAGACAGGCTTGGGGAAAGTCCACGCCGCCCACTCTCCATCCCTTGACCGGGTTGCAGTCAACGGCGGCATCGACGGCTCCGCGTGGAGGGACATGTGCATGGCACTGTCATCAAAGTCGTCAAACATATCAGGATGACGCGTCGGGGGCGGGGTGGGCGTCCTTCGCTTTGGTTTACCGTGCCGGTGCTTGCCTTTACGAGATAGAATGGATCCTGCCCAAGTCTTGACTTTCTTTGGCTTCTTACTTCTCTTCTTGCCCGCGCGCTTTGGGTCAACTGAGTTGTCCTTCAGCGCATCGAGACCAGTCGCGGGGACACGATCCGAGGAGCGGCGCTCTGTCGCACTCATATGCGAATGGGTGGAGCGCGGGCTATCGGGCTGAGGACGTGTAGGCGAGCTTGTGACGAAAGGATCCAGGCCGAAAAATGACCACTTCTTCGTGGATCTCGTGGGGCTGGGGGTAGCAGGGCCTATAGGAATAGTAGACGGCACCGATCCCAGAAGGGGAATTGATCCTCTTCTTCTGGGCGAGTAAGGGAATGACGCCCGCTCCTGGAAGCTCGGGGTCCGTTCCATGATGGCCCCTGCCGTGCTGGGTCGACTGTCGCTGAGATTGGGAGCGGGGATCGAACCCGGAGGGTGGTTGGGCTCCCTGTCAGCATGTGAAACAGAGATGACGGATGAGATGCTCCCCGAAAGCGAGTGGCCGGGACGTGCGGTCACGGTGCTGGAAGTATCGGTCGACACCATAGACAACGGTCTTGGGATATACTCGAGCGTGTCCGAAAAGCCGACCTTGTTGCGCACCGCAACCTTTGGGGGCTGCTGGATTTGCTGGACAGGCGGCCGTACAATGCTAGGCATTTCAGCACGTCTTTCGGGGACCGACAAAGGAGCTGTAATTTCGGTCTCCGTGGGCTTATCTGGAACGGAGACGCCCTGACCATCCGGTCGGTCGGAAACTGCTGGGCTAGGAGGGGGGCTGTTTCCTTTTGCACTGATGTTTGATGGCGGAACAATGATCGAGGACAGATCATGGCTGGAGATGGCAGCAGACCGACGATGCGCATGGCCTCTGCGAGGTCTGATCGGCTGCAACAAGGGCGATGCCATGCCGCTATCAGACTTGGTCGGGCTGGTATTCGTGATGGTTATAGCCTCCCCATTACGGATGCTCCCTCCAACGAACTCGCTACCGCCCCTGCGGTGTCCTTGGCCCGAAGGCCGTGCGGGGACTAATCTTGGAGAACTGGGCGCAGATGGCGATTGCGGCGGGCTCAAAAACATACTCTCGGGCCCCGGGGTCGGTGGCAAGGCGGCGCCAGGGTTGAATGAGAAGGATGGGAGAGCCGGCGATCGAAGCGCGGGCTTCTCGTTCTCGGCAAGCCGCATCGAGGTCGCATTGTAGGGCTCTATTGCTGACCGGGGCCGTCGACCGGTGGTGCGGGAAAAGGAAGAGGGCGCTGACGAGGACGATGGCCGGGTTGGAAACACAAACGGCGGGTTCGGTGGCGGGTTCGATCGCGCGTTGAGGGCACCCAGGTCTTGGACGGCCATATCGCTCATGGTTGGCGCGCCTGGGATGCCAAGGACCATTCCATGGTTGAGATAACCTGGAGCCGGAGGGTCGACCGTCATGTCTAGGCCGACTGTAGTTGCCATCTTTCCAAGCCGCTCTGCGGCACCAGAATCGATTGGCAACTCTCAGGGCAATTGAAGTGACATGGGAATGCCAAAGGTAAAGATCGCCCGGCTGTATGACCTGTAGCAGTCCGCGATCGCGGGCCGGGTCGGAGGGAACTTGTCGTGGCCCAGCCGTTGATGAGAATTAGATGATTAAAAGCAATTGCAGCCTGGGATCTACACGAGGTCAGTGACCCCGAACGAGCCGAGCACATGAGCACCCCCCAGGGAAACGCATGATTCACAGTATGCGATGCCTCCGATTGAAGGGCAGCAACTTGTGGAGGGAAAGGAAAGCTGGGAACACACCCTTGACGATCGGAGTCGACGCGGCTGCAACCGGGGCCCGGAGACAGCAACAAACAAAGAAACGAAGGAAGTTGGTGCTGTTTCCAGATGAATCGAAGTTGGGCAAGTATCAAAGGAGTGGACGGCCAAACCAGCGCAAATCCCAAGATTTGCAGCCGGAAATGAACCAAGGTTTGCCGGTAAAGTCGACGAACCGACGACGGGGTTGGTGGTGAGCAACGATGCGGGAGAAGAGAACGGAAATGGAGTGGTGAAAGAGGGTGAGCCCGGGGCACACAGCGCAAGACGGGAAAACTTGGGGTGGGGGCGTACTGTGGACAAGGGAAGCAGGCGGGAGGCAGGGCAGATGATTAGTGCCGAGCCGGTATTGACACTGTGCGAGCGCCGGCGGATGTGTGTGGATCAGCAATCAAGGCGCTCGGGATTGTTGAGCCATCCGAAATGTCTTGCAGTTCCGTTTGCCTAAAGTCTTTGGTATTTGTATCCGTATCCGTACAGTATACTGCGCTAATGGTTGCTGTAACAGTTGCTGACTGTCCCGTCGGCCTGTGGTCCGTGAACCATTACTCCGTACCGTATCCGTACTTGTCAGGGAGCTGCTGCTCCCTCGGCAATCGCAGCACCGGACTTCAACCCTCACCTCACCTACCAAACTTCGCCTGCCTTTTTCTAGGTGACCACTGAACGATGTTACTGTGTGGTTGCAGAGACCTTCCCTCTTACCTCGACCGGCCATGCAATGCCGGGCAGTTTCAGGCGCTAATATTCGCCTTTGTGCTTGGGTTTCCAGCAAACACGGCTCGCTCGTGGCTTTTACCGCCTTCGTCAGTTGACCCGGGCGAGTTGTGGTGCCGGAGTCGATTCGTATTGCTTCCCTGGCACTTTAAGATCCCACACTCAAGGGAGGCGGACGCGACAGCCTGCATCAGGTACCCCGCTATTGCCGGATCGGGTTGAGAGGCCACATCCAGTGACCCACAAACCTCCCCCAGGATGAGCAGGTTCTCCAGCAGGCTAGCTGAGACTCGGTTCCTGAACCCCTTGGCGCATGCTTGCGGGGGTTGCAATGTATGTACATACATATAACCGACAAATCCCACGCACAGTGTGTGTATCCGCCTGCCTCCGCCATGGCAGGTCAGGTCAGGTGTACTGTACCACGACGTCACAGTCTGGCGTTTGCTCGGTCGACTTGTTTCCGGTAGTTGGATGTTGCGACACTCACAAGCCGTTCTTTTCGAGAGCAAGATTCATATTCTGTTGCCTTGCGCAGAAAATAGACAGCAGCCAGAGAGCCAGAGACCGACGGGATAATACGGCGGGATGGGACCTCAAATGGCGGCGCTTCCGTAGGGTCCTGCGCACACACAAAGTCTTGGTGTTGTCGCATCTCGACGCTGACCCCCTGAACCTGCAGGTGACTTAGCACTACGGGGTGGAATCGATCGCGTTCCATCCAACAAGAAGCTCGAAACACCCACCCAACCAGGTGTGCACAGGCGCCTCTGCATGAAGGCGATGGACATTCAGCCGAACTCGATGCAGTGAGATGAATCCTGCAAACGCCGCAGGTGGCTGATTGCCATGGCAACTCTTCCTTGAAGAGAGAGCAAGCCGTGACATGATCCCACACCACTGAACATACATGGAAAACACGCCCTCCAGTATTGCGGTTTTGGGGCGGCGTCTACACACAGCGATTCGCACACAGTGTGGAGAGCCCTCATTTATAAGTGGACTCGGCCAGATTCGAAATGAGCCCAACCCTTGAAATACTCGGCACTGCACGCCGCGGTTTCAATGACGACACTCATTTCCGACCAAATTATGAATGTCTCTTCCCCAGAGTTCCAGAGTTGCTCCGTTGTCAACTCTGCAGGCCGTTAAACGAATAATTGCAGAAGCGAGTGTAACTCGGCCGCGCCAGGAAAGCGCGATAGATCGATCTGTTCCTGCTGGCAGTCCAGGATTTGCGGCAGCCCACAACCTGGAACTCCACTCCTCCGAGAACCGAAGACTGAAGAGAGTTAATAAGTCCCTATAATGATGACAGCCTTTTCGGGCTTCAACGGCTGAAGAAACGACGGAAAAGATAAATGAAAGGAAGAAAAGTCCCTTTGTATCTCGTGAGTCGGTCGCAAGCGACCCTAACTGGTCCGCCAGCCGAGTTCTGTGGTGTCGGGGACTCGGGTTGGCCTTGAGGGCACGTGAGCGCCGGTGCCCCTAAAGAGTGGAGACACTGAGCTCGCCTCAGGCCCAGCCGCAGCTGAGCACCCCACGCACCGCGAGGGCAGCCCCGCAGACCGTCCATCATGGGAATTCTGCCGCCCAAATTTTCTAGCTCAGCGCAGCGGTCCTGACCGCTTTCACCTCGACGCAGCTTCCACGACCCGAGCCGTGACTACTACCTTCATAGGTAGCTAGAAGACTTACTACTCCCAATCAGCCTCCAATAATGTCTGCGACAACAGGCGATAGTGTGCCGGCGGCCGCGCCGGCGGAAGCGGCGGCAATGCCCCAGGGGATGCGAAAGAATGGTATGTGATTACCCAGAGTTCAGAACCACTCCCGTGCGAATGCTCACCGGCATGCAGGCAAGCAATGGCTTCCCCCCAAGAAGGCTTTCCGCCCAACGGCAGGCTTGACATCGTACGAGCAGCGGAACAAAACGAGAGTGGCACAAACCGCCATGAAAGCCAAGGAGAAGGAGATGAAGGAGGAGAAGGAGACAGAGCGCAAGGTACGCATTATCCGTGACGTCTACAGGCAACGGGAGACTGCAACTAACTCCTGTTCTACAGAGACGGGTTCAGGCCATCAAGGAGAAGCAGGCGGCGAAGGCAGAGAAGGAGCGATATGAGCTGTTGGCCGCGAAGATGCACAAGAAGAGGCTGGACAGGTTGAAGCGCAAGGAGAAGCGCAACAAGATGATCAACTCATGATCTAGACCGAGTGCAATACGGTGGACCAGCTCGGTATTATTGCAAAAGAGCGCCTCGCATGTTGGTGACGGTATGGGATCCCACCTGCCGCGACGGTTTCCCACGGAAAAGGAGTAGGCGAAAGGCTTGATTCGGAGGGAGCAGTGCTGGCAGTTCTGGGCTGGCTCGGAAACCGGGCCTTCCTGGGTGGGATAAGCCATCACGCCGTTGTCCAGAGCAGAAATAGCGACAACTGGGCGGCGGGTGCGGAAGGTATCTGCAGGAAAGGCATTCTCTTGCTTTGCGACTCCTGGAAGGTTCGCTGTAGATTTACCAGGCTTGCCCTGCAGACTCAGGATGCAGCGAACGACTGCGGTTCCAATGTCAGGACAAGACAATCAGTACGACTTGTTCTGGCACGCGTCCGGAAACAACCACACGGCCAGGCGTGGCATATTGCAACCTCCTTCGTCCCTAGATGTCGCGGTGTCCCTCGAGAGATCACATGTTGCTCCGACCCTGCCACCAACCATGGCGTGCCCCACCCCTCCCTTGGCATTCTGTCCAGGCCGGAACTAACCGGCCCAGGCCAAAGCCTCCAACCGGTGCCAATTGTGCGACTCGGCAACCAGAGCCGTTAGGCGACGCAAGGAGCTATAAATCGAGAGCACAATGTCCCAAAATGGCGGCGATGCATTCAAGGCGTCGCCGCCAGGCCGCCCGCGGCATCAGATAACCCGGTCCATCTCCGAGATATCGTCACCAATGCGGGCCCATCGCCGTTATTCGCATCGTGCGATCAAGCAGGCCCATCGAGATACACACAGTCCAGCCGCACAGTCGGCGATATCAAGCTCGCAAGGCAGGCGCTCGTTTGAGCTGTCGCGATCCGAGGGCGCGACACCAAACATCACCCCGAACGCAAGTCGCCGGACCAGCATTCTCCATACGTCGGCAGCGGAAGTAATGCCAGTGGCCAAGGCCCCCGAAGACAATGCGCCGGTCGAGGAATCGGCCAAGGTGCAGCAAATGGCTGAGGCCCGGGAGTGGTTCGTCGAGCAGTCTGCCCTCAGCCCAGTCAATCAGACCCATTCACTGATCCATGTTTTAGTGGCCTGCAACGATCGCTGGCCGAACTCGAGATTTTTGCCAACTCTGCGACAAAGCAACTCGACGACACATACTACTCGGTCCTCACAAAACTAAGCACACTACAAAGTACAATTCCGGCGCTGGAGGAGCTCGCCCAGCTCTCCAGCGAGCTGAACGGCAACTTCAGCATCGATGCGGAGGAACTAGTCACGGATATCGGCTCGCAGCTCGATGCCTTTGGGCACTTTGAAGATCAGCAGAAGCGCATTGAGTCGCTGCAGAGCCGCATCCATGCAGGCCGGGGCCTGATCAGGGGGTTGAGCGAGCGGGTGGATGCAGTCAGTGGGCAGATCGAGAGCTGGGAGCGCGCTGATCGAGAGTGGCAGGAGAAAACCAGGAAGCGTCTCAAAGCCGGCTGGGTTGTCACGTCGGTTGTCATCTTCCTCGTGCTCGCGCTGTTCGTCGGCGCCCAGTATGTGCCCGAGGGCTTGGAAGGGTCAACCGCTCGCAGGGCAAGCGACGGCCTGAATACCCTACGCGGTGCGGCCGCGGCGAAGGCCGATGCGTTGTGGAACTCGAGAGACGCGGAACGGCCAGAAACCAGCAATTCACCAGCCAACACGATGACTACGGAGAGCCCGTCTGTTGCAGCGGAATTCATCAGGGCGTTTGATGAACTGTAATCATAGTCATGGCACGATGGCTTGCGGCAGTTTGATACCAAGCAAAAACCAACAAAGCAGTACTTCTCTCCAGCAGCAGTTCCTCTTCCCGTCCGCTGCCACACAAAGACTGATTGTATATTGTCCATGACTGGCAGTATACGTGTTATATCAAGGTCCGCATCCGGCCATCGGCTCTGGACCTGGGGTCGCTCTCCACAACAGAACGATACGCCTGCCATGCAAGGCCCACTACGGGGGTCTCGAGCTTACACTCACTGGAAACAAATTTTTAGCAAGTTTTCCCAATACGGTCAATGCACCTACCCTACCCGACCAGCAATTCCTACCCTATATATAAATTAATTTAGTTAGTAAATTTCTACTATAACCATTTTCGATATAACCTTTTCCCTAGAACGTTTCCCCTATAGACATTTTCCCCTATATTATAGAATACTTTACTATATATTATATTATTCGTACTCCAATATGCCTTACAGCGCGCTGGTCCTGCTACTAGTTTATATACAAAGGAAACTATACCCCCTGAACAGGGGGCTAGGTGAAAACCCCTGTCTACGCTTCTGCTTTAGCGCTTTGAATCTATTATACTACGTGTAAAAGATAGCCCCTATCTCCCTTAGCAGCTCGGTTCGGCACTTCCCGCACCCTTTCCGCTGCTCTCAGCCGCTTTTATAGCCTTTATAGCTTCTAGTTATAGCCTACAAGCAACGCTATACTCTATTAGGTGCCTCGAATCTATTAACTAGCTAATAACTACCTTTACTAAGCTCTTATATAGCTATATAGCTTGCTATAAGATAAGCTATAGATCCTATTATAACTATATTTGTAATTCTTCCTAGGTTCTATACTTCGGTAGATCTTTATACTATACTACTAGGTACTCGATCGTTTCTTTACCCTCGCTATACTTGTAGTATAGCGTAGTAATCTCTAGGACGTTTACTCTATTTAGATACTCCTAGAGGCCGATGTCCCTGCTACGCGCCTAGGCAAGTAGGGAGCTCTAAGCCTTACTTAGACCCTTATATCTCTTAAGGGCAAGGTCTATAAATAGCTATATTAGGGGGTCCTTATCTACTAAGCGGTACGTAAGTCTTCTTACTCTTGTTACAAGCGTAGCTCGCCTCTCCTAGGCCGCTATCTCGCACTTATACTAGGCAAGTTCTACTACTCTATCTATATTAAGGGTCTTATTCTTTAGCTTCCCTATCTTCTACTTTTACTTAGCCTACTTGTTTACTATAGCTACTACTTTCTCGACTACTATTAGCCTCTATAGGCCTAGCCTAGGCTTCCTCCCTTATATCCTCTCGCTCCTCTTCTAGAACCTCCTAAATAGCTTAGTATATACCTTCTAGATTAAGCTTGCTACTATAACTAGGGGGCGCCCTAGTCCCTCCTCTAACTAAAGGAGTAGTTTATATATCCTAGCTTCGAAGTTAGCTAGCTACTTGTTTAGGTAGAGGTCTACTAGTAGGACCTAGGCCTTTATCTCTAGGTACCTAATTAGTATAGTTCTATAGCCTCCTACTACTATACGGAGGCCCCTGCTCTAGTCCTTCGCTAGCTTCTTAGCTATCCCCTTTAACTCGCTCCCCTTACTAACTATAGTTAGGACGTAGTAGCTCGCTACTCTATATACTACTACGCTCCTTATACACTTTGTATATACCTTCTAGGCCTTCGTAAGGCTCGGACCCTACGTCTTCGCCGCGTTCTTCGTTAGCACGAACTCCTAGGTAGCAAGCTTCTTCTTAACTACGCTATAGTATACTTACTATAAGAGCTTCTAGTCTAGCTAGACCCTAAGGAACCTAGCAGACTTAACTAGTTTAATATCTATATACCTACTTCTATCTAGGAGAGCGAGCTTAGCTAGGTCTAGCTACTATCTTTAGTTCTTATTAAAATAGATTAGTTTATACTTCTATGCTATAAACGCTATTCCCTACGTTCCTGCCTACTTTAGGTAGGTTCCCTACACTCGCTCGAGTTAGCGAACGTTCACCTTCGCCGACTTTCTAAACACTAGTAGGTTAATATTATTAGCGAAGCCCGCTATACTAAAGTATAGGTACTCTCTCCTTAGGTCCTTATATAGTAATATATTATATAAGATAAATAGGATAGGTAATAGGGGGGACCCCTAGGGTACCCCCGCTATAACTAGGATATTATCTATTGCCTTCCTGTTAAAGTAGAGG
>MU853403.1:727977-743486 GCA_033297235.1 Trichocladium antarcticum
GCTAGGAAGCTTATAAGCTCCTAGACCTTAAACCCCTATTCCTACTCCTCCTTAAGGTCTAGGTCCTAGATATTACTAAGGTCTACCCCTAGGCTTAGGAAGAACTTCTTCGTAAGCGCCTCCGCCTTATTCTAGTACGTCGTTAGATCTAGGCTACCGTCTAGGCCCTTTAGAACTAGGAGTTTCGGCGGCTTAAGGGGGAAGAAGCTCCTAAGCCTCGCCTAACGCGCGAGCTACTATAGGGTCTTATCCCTAGCTTCTTCGATCGTCTTCCTCTAGGAGCGCCTCTTCTCCTTTGCTATCTCTATTGCTAGTTCTCTTTACTTCTTATTAAGCTTCTCCTTATAGAACTATATAAGGGTCCTCCGAAGCTCCCTCTCTACTTCCTTTGCTACCTTCGACGCCTCCTTTACCTTATTTATCTACTATAGGGAGCTCCTCCCCTTTAACTCCTTCCTCCTAGGGGCTATTACGTAGGCGATAGCTATTAGCTCTATAGCTAGCTCTTCGAACACCTCCTCTAGCCCCTATCTTATCTTAATCCTTACCTTTAGTCCCTCTAGTCCTTTATTGTTAAGTTATATCCTTAGTAGTAGGTACGCTACCTCTACCTTTATTAGCTTCTCTAAGACCTTCTTCTAGTTCTACCCTTCTAGCGCCTTCCCCTTTAGGAATAGGCCGTCGAGCTTTACCTTAAGTACCTATAGGTAGTAGTCTAACTCTCCCCTAATCTTCTTTCCTAAATACGTTATCGTTAGGTCTATTAAAGCCTAAATATAGTCGATCGTTAACGTCTTACCCCTTTATTCTCCTAAGGGGGCTCTTATAAACTATACCCTATAGGGTTTATAAGCTTAGGTCCTACTTATAAACTAACTTAAGGAGCTCCTTAGACTTCCTCTTATATTACCCGAACTTATCCTAGACTAGGTTCTAGAGGTTAAAGTCTCCCGCTAGGATTATAGCGTAGGCTAGGCCCTAATAGGCTAGAAGGCTCTTTAGGATAGTTATATCTACCTTATAGTTATTATATACTAACTAAAGCTCTAGACCCCTTCTCCCTAGCTCTAGGAACTATACGCTATACTACTACGCTCCTGCCTTATACTCCTACTATCTAATATTAAACTTCTTATATATATATATCGCCGCTTTTCCCTACTATGTATAAACCAGGTAGTACCGGAAGCTCCAAGGGTAGTAGGCTACCCCTTACTTGCTAAGCTATAGCTCCTAGACCGTAATTATATCGAACTCTACCTCCTCTAGTAGAATCTCTATATTCTACTTTACGCCTCTAGTATTCTAGAGTATAATTTTAAAGATCATCCTCTCTACTAGATATACCTTCGTCCTCTAGCTTATTTTAGGTTAGGGGGATAGTTATAGCTACTAGTAAGCCCTAGGGCTAGGTGTTCTATATGCTCAGAATACTAGTAGCCTATATATTAGGTACTTCCTAGGCGCTTAGGGGTTCTACCTAGGATCCTTAGGATCCCTAGCGCTATTACTATAGTAGCGGCAGTCCTAACGCGAATAGGGCTATAGCTAGGGTAAACCGTAGTTAGCTCTATAATATATCCTTGCTTACTACGGTAGGGCGACCTTTTAGCGTTAGGAACCTAGGTCTCTTCGCTCCGACCCTCTAGTACCCCTCTCTATCCTCTTCCTCTACGCCTTAGCGTATAAACGTAAATAGTAGCTTCGTTAGCTCCGGTCTAGTAGGTTCGAATGTTCTAGGCCTATACTAGTACGCTTCCTTAGCCCCTTCCTATACTCTTACCCTCTCTCTATACTCCTTCGACTACCTAGTATACTTTCCGCTATATACTAGGTACCTTAGTAGGAGGTAACCCTTATAGATAGGGCACTAGGCCTCTCCTTCCTTTCCTCTTACTCTATAGGCTCTTGCCCTATATCTTCTATATAGGGGTTCCTTCAGGTAGTACCTCTAGATATATCCCTACTTCTAGTACTTAAAGCACTACTTTAGCTCGAGCGCTACCTAGTATAGTTTATAGTCTAGTACTTAGGCGTCCTAGATAACTCCAAAGTTATACGCTACTCTCGCCTTGTCTTAGCTCTCGAAGGTTACTAGTACCGTCGCTCTTATAAGCTCTAGCTTACTAGGGATCCTAAACTTAACCGTATTTACTATATAGAACTCTAGTCCCTAGGTAAACTCCGCTTTAGTAACTCCCTAGATCTCTAACCTTGTTAGGCCCTTTAGGAGTACTACGAAGATTCTATAGGCTTCCTTCGCCTATTCTCTAAACGCTTAGTAGATCTACTAGTTATTCTTAACATACTATTCCTTAGCTGCTTTATCCCTAAAGGTAATAATACTGTCTTTACTACTATATACCTAGCTTCTAGTATATCCTTTTACTAATTACGCTATAGCTATAGTATCTACTATCTACTTATATATCTACGAAGCTAATAAAATTTAGAAAGAGTAGAATAAGGAAAGTGTCATAGGCACAGCCTATATCATGTGCTATATTATGTGCTATGCTATGTGGTTGGCTAAGCACCCTGTAGCTAGAGGAGCGTAGCTCTATATTAGGTGGAGCTTGCTGTATAGAGCCTTCAGCCCTCGCGAGCTCCTACGAAGGTTGCACTGTTGTGTAACCTTGTTATATACAACCGTTATAGTAGGTTGTACCTTTAACTTGCGCACGTAGCTAGTTAGACCGTTAGAGGCAGATCGATCACCTTAGATAGGCTAGAACGCTTCTTTTTTCTAACGTACTGGACTTTGTTTAACCTTGACTATATAGTGTAAGTTAAAACGAGTACTCTACCCCTATTTATAGTCCGACGTATAGGACTACCCCTAACAAACTAGGATCCTCTATTTAGAGCCTAATATATAGGACCACCCCCTATAGAACTACCCCTAACGAACTAGGATAATAGAAGGTCTAGAAGATAATAATAATATACTAATGTAGGCGCTAGAGCAGGCGGCCCTATCGCGCGCTACCGTTATATACAAGTAGCTAAGAGCTACACTAGTAAAGTAGAAGGTAACACTTGCTACGCTTGCTAATACCTAGGCGATAGCTAATAACGCGGTTACTAAGGGCAAGGTACTCTATAAGTAGCTTAAGGTATAGAAGCAAGCGAACGTAGCGATCTCGAAGATACTTAAGGAGTAGAGACTAATAACCCTATAGGCGCTCGATGCGATAAGCGCTACGCTAGCTAGGGGTAGTAAAGGTAGTAGCTAGCTATTATACTAGTATTGTAACGAGGATAACCTAGCTATAATATCGCTCTCCTACCCGATACTATTTATGATGGAGGAGAAGGATATAGTTAAACGGACTACCTTATTCGGCGACTAGTTAGATAAGGTCTAGGGGCGCTAGAGGATATACCCTTATAAGTTCTCGAACAAGCGCGCGAAGATCCTATACGCTAAGGCGATGCTTAGTAATAACGTAAGCTATATAGTTAAAGCGAAGCTCTAGACGATCAAGGACTATCTAAATAATAATAGGTACTAGTACTAGAAGACTAGGACTAAGTTCTTAAAGGACCTTAGGAAGTAGTAAATAACCTATAACGTTGCTATAGTAACTATAAACTAGCTCTATCTACTTGTTTAAAAGAACAAGTTCGCGAACTTTAATAACTTCCTAATAGAGTTCTTGAACCTAGCTAATACTACTAATATCGAGAGTATAACGTAGGTCCGTATATGTAGAGAGCGGATCTCTACCTACCTCTTGTAGGTATTTACGTTATAGGTTAGGCTACTAGTGTTAGACGACTTTTACGCGTAGGCTAAGATAGCCTAGACCTTATCTACGAACTTAGACATAGAGGACTTTAGGAAGAAGATCTATAGCGGCAATGGCGCGCTCTTTATATATTATAGTAGCGGTAACGAGAGAGCCTAGGATCCTGACGCTATAGAGATTGACGCCGTTACCCTAGCTACGCTTATACCATAGGAGAAGGAGCGCTATAGGGCTAGCGGCCTATAGTTCAAGTACGGCGCTAGCGACTATATCTTAAGGTATTGCTAGGCTAGCCGAGGAGGCTATAGTAGCTGCGGCGGCTAACTGTAGCGTAGAGGCGCGTAGTGCTATAGCGGCGCGTAGGGCTATAGCGAGGCGTAGGGCTACGGCGGCGCGTAAGGCTATAGCAGGGCGTAGGGCTATAGCGGAGTATAGGGCTATAGTAACGCGTAGGGCTATAGCGGAGCATAGGACTACGGTAACGCGTAGGGCTATAGTGGCGGCGGCGCGTAGAGATAGTAGTAGCCTTAGGGATAGTAGTAGCCTATATAGCAAGGCTTTAGACAAGCTCCCTCTAGGGGCCTCCTAGCTCGCGGCGGCGTAAGCGGCTACGCTATAGCCTACTAGAGAGGCTAAGGTAGGCTTGATATACGCTTTATAGACGCCCCTAACTAGAGCGGTTTTGTCGTTAGAGAGGTAGATAAGCAGGAGGACTATAGCGCTTACTAGGATATAAAGTAACCCTTTAGTTTCGGCTTCTTATATAATAACTAGAGAAACAAGGAGCTCCTATAAACTATCGCTTATAGGAGGGGTACCGCTAGCCGTAGAAGGGATAGGGAGATAGTTTAGTTATTAGTACTATAGGTAGTAGCGCTAAATCTATTCTCTTGTTATTATACCTAACGGTTAGTAGGTACAATATAAAGTACGTAGCGCTTGTAGACTTAGGTTATATAGGTTTAGTATTTGTAGATTTTAGCTTTATAGTTACAAATAGGCTACTACTAGAGAGGCTAGCGGTATAGTAGCTGCTATTTCTAGCTAATAAAAGGTTCTTACACTAGATCGAGCATTTAGCGGCGCTTACGCTAATCGTTAGTAACTACTAGAAGACCCTAGTATACTTCGTTATAACGCTTGTAAAAGTAACCCTAGTAATCTTAGGCCTCCTATAGCTACGGAAGTATAACCTATAGATTAACTAGGAGACCCTATAGCTTGAATTTATACAGTATTATTATAGGAGGTACTTACTAGAGTATATTAGGAGCTAGGTCACTTAGTAGGTAGGCTAGCTAGAGGTAGTACCTTTACCCCTAGGAAGTAGCGAGTAGTACTATATTATAGTAAAGGATATATCTAAAGACGATAACTCTAGTACCTCTAGTAATAATAATAAGGTTACTATTGCTATAATTAAGCTATCTAACTATAAAAGAGCTAGGTGGTCCAATAGGCGGAGACGGGCCTATAGATAGTAAAGATCCGCGTCCTAGGGAGATATATAGGCTAACCTACAGGGGACGCTTATACCGCTAGGAGCAAGAGGCGTTCCGGTCGAAGCGCCGCCCCCTATATCACTAAGGCTAGTAGAGGTAGTAGCTAGCGCTAGGAGACTACCCCCTGGACCCTAGTCCCCCCCCTCTGCCCTGCCCCTATTTAGTTAAGTATAGAGGAAGATCCGCTAGGATAACGCGAAGATCCTAAATAGAGCAAGCTTCCTAGTAGTATACTAATAGAAGGGTATAGTAGTTATATAAACTATAATAGGTAAACTAAAGAGAGCGGTAGAAGCTAAGAAGAGAGACTATATACTAGTTCTACCTAAGTAGTTCTTTAAGGACTTACTAAGTTAAGAGAGTATACTAGAGTATATAAAGTTAATACTTCTAGTAAGGTTCTATAGCTTTATTAACGTGCTTATTAAAGGGGATAAGAAGCTTAATAAGATTATAGAGGAGGATTCTAAGAAGTTCTTCGATAAAGTAGATAGACTAGCGCCTACCCTAGATAAGATTAAGGTGTAACGGTCGTATACAACAAGGTTGCACAACAGTGTAACCTTCGTGGGAGCTCGCGAGGGCTGAAGGCTCTGCGCGGCGAGCTCCACCTAGTATAGAGCCACGCTCCTCTAGCTACAGGGTGCTCAGCCAACCACATGGTATAGCACATGATATAGCATATAATATAGGCTGTGCCTGTAACACTACCCTCCCTCTCTAAACAAGCCCCCCTATACAAAAATAGCCCCTATTTTAGATGCTCGTATCCAGAGCTATCCTAACCGCTCACTCAATCTTAGATACTTGTATCTAGAGCTATCCTAACCGTTCAATTCTAGATACTCGCCTCTAGAGCCATCTTAAACGCTCCTAAAACACCCGATTTTAGATGCTCGTATCTAGAGCCTATCCTATTCTATACGCTCGATTTTAGATACTTGTATCTATAGCCCGTTCCTTTTGCTTAGCGCCTTACCTCCTACCGCTACGCCCTCCTTCTTCGCGTCTATAATAGCGGCCCTAGGAGCTCGGGGTACGCGTCGTAGAACTCCTAGATAGCGTTATTACAGCCCTGTAGATCCGTTGTAGGTTACTAAGTTAGGTTGTTGTAACCTTCCTACTTGACTTAGTACTACTAGCGGCCGTTCGCCGCCTTGCCGAACCCTACAATCTTCTCGAACCTCTACTCTACTACGTCTTCGCCCTTGTTAGTCCGCGTAACTATACGCCCGCGGTTAGCGCTTACGTTGTTGTTAACCCTCTCTTAGCTGGCTAGCCCCTACCTTAGGTAGCGCCTTACTCTCGAGACGTAGAACGTAAAGAAGATCGTTATATTCGCTAGGAGCTTTAGAGTTACTATATATAACAAGGCCTTTGTAACCTCGAACGGGCCCTTCTACTACGGCGTAAGCTTCGCGGTCGGCCTACTAGTCTTATAGTTCTATATATCGAGCATTACTATATCGCTAACGCGGTACTATAGCGCGTTCTCCCTATAGCGGTTCGCGTTCTGCTTATAGCGGTCCTATAACTACTTTACTAGCGCCGTAACCTTCCTAAGGATCGCCCCGAAGCGGTCCGTAAGCTCTAATACCTAGAAAAACTCCCGCTTTTACTACTCTAAGATATTCGGTAGGTATAGCTTCGACAGCTCTACGCCTATCCTTAGGTTAAAGCTATAATTCGCGAAGAACAGTAATATACCTATTGTCTTAGAGACTATATTGTTCCCTATAAACTCTACTAGGAGGAGCTAGTTAACCTAGTTATCCTATACCTAGTTAATATATAGCTATAGGTACTACTCTAGTTCCGCGTTAATCCGCTCTATCTAGCCGTTTGTCTAAGGGTAGAACGCTAACAAGGGTCTTAGGGTAATTGCAAGGTGCGCTAATAGCGCCCTCTAGAACCCTAAAACGAACTACGTACCTCTATCCGATACGATCGTCTCTAGTACGCTATAGAGCAAGTATACGCGCTTAATAAACCAGTTAGCTAGCTCGTTAGCCTCTAGTGTCGCCGTTATAATAAAGTAGCGTATCTTCGTAAGCTAGTTAACTACTACTACTATATACCTAAACTCCTACCCCCTCTAGTTATATAGTAGGAGTAGCGTAATATAGTCTACCGATATATCTTGCTACGGCGCTAACGGTAGTAGGAGCGGCTTAAGGAACCCTACAGGCTTCGAGCAGGGGTTCTTCGTCTTAAAGTATAGAATATAGGCTTTAACGAACGTCCTTACTAATACGCTTATCCCTAGCTACTAGTAAACCCTATTTATTAGGTTAAGCGTCTTTGTCCTCCCTAGGTACCCGCTAGGCCCTAATGCGTATATCTAGTAGATAAGCTACAAATAGAGCTCCGTATTACCTAGGTCGATTATTAGCCTACTATAGTAGAACGCCCTGCCTAAGACTAACTTATACTTAGCGAACGGTACTCTTAGCTCCTGCTTGATCTTACTTAGCTAGGCGCGTACCTCCTAGTCGCTAAGCGCCTCTACTATATCTACTATAAATAGCAAGCTTATATAGCTCTCTACGATAAGGTTGTTAGCGTAGCGCGAAACGTCGAGGCTAAAGAGCTCTAGTATCTCGCCTAGTAGCTTAGAGTTATACTTGCTACTAAAGGTCTCTAGGTTAAACTTGCTTGGGTCGATCAGGGGGCGCCGCCTGTTCCATAGCCTATTATCTTTAACGTCCTTCGGTATAAACTCTAGCTTCCTACTTAGCGCGTTAGGGCGGCCGTTTGCTATACCTAGGCGGTAGATAATCTAGAAGTCAAAACGTAACAAGAACTCTAACTAGCGTATATAGTGTAGCGATAGCTACTTTGTTATACCGAAGGTCTATAGGTTCTTATAGTCTGTGATAATATCGAACCTCTCGGCTATATCTTCGAGCTTGGGGCGCTATTCTTCGAGCGCCTTAACGATTGTAAGGAGCTCCTTATTGTAGATGTTATAGTTACACTCGGCTATAGTATACTTCGCCGAGAAATAAGCAACTAGATATAACTCGCTGTTATCCCCTTCCTATAGTAGCGCTCTACCTACTAACTAGTCTAATGTATTAACTTCTACTATAGCGCGCTTCTCCTAGTTATATATCTATAGTACCGGTGCTATAACAAAGTATACCTTTAGGCGCTAGAAAGCCGCTTCGTACTACTTAGACTACTCCTAGTCTACTATCTTCTTCGTAAGCTTGTATAGTAGCTGTATATAGCTTAAAAAACCTTATATAAATCGGCGGTAGAAGTTCGCGAACCCTAAGAACCACTAGAGGTACCTCCTTGTCTCTAGAGTCTCCTAATTATATACCGCTTCGACCTTATCTAGGTCTATCTCGATACCCCCAGGCGTAATAATAAGCCCTAGGTACTTTGTCCGCTTTATATAGAATTCGCACATATCGATATCTACCTATAGACCTACGTTGATTATACGCTTTAGCACCTCTCTAACCTACTTAATATACTCCTCGAGCGTACCCGAATAGACTAGGATATTATCTAGGTACGCTATTATATAGTTATCTAGAGCGTTATAGAGGATGTTGTTAATATAATACTAGAAGGTAGTAGGCGCGCCCTATAGGCCGAACGGCGTAACTAGCGTTTCGTATAGGCCGAATCTCGTAATAAACGCTATAAGCTACTTATAGCCTAGCGCTATACGTACTTAGTTAAACGCTACAATTACGTTAAGCTTCGTAAAGATCTTTGCCTTATAGATAGAGTCTAGGGTCTCCTGGATTAGCAGGATAGGGTACTAGCTTTGTAGCGTCGCGTTATTAATACCACGGTAGTTAATGTAGATTCTAATGCCTCCGCCTAGCTTCTACGCTATTAGGATAGGCGACGAGGCGCTTGATCGTAAGGGCTAGATAAACCACTTCGCAAGGTTATCGTCGAGCTAGCGCTTTAGTATATATAGCTCTATTAGCGACATTAGGCGATTCCTCGAATACGGGACTACGCTCCCTAGGAGCAGCTCGATCCTATAGTTATACGTATAGTAGGAGGGTAAGATATTAGCGTCTTATAGGACGAAAGCGGCTACTAAGTCTTAGTATTCCTTTAGTAGGCGCGCCTTAATCTCGTCCAAGGTAGGCGCTAGTCTATCCGCTTTATTAAAGAACTTCTTAGAATCCTCCTCTATAATCTTGTTAAGCTTCTTATCCCCTTTGGCGAGCGCGTCGATAAAGCTATAGAACCTCACTAGAAGCATTAACTTCACATACTCTAGTATACTCTCTTAACTTAGTAGGTCCTTAAAGAACTACTTAGGTAGAACTAGTATATAGTCTCTCTTCTTAGCTTCTACCGCTCTCTCTAGTTTACCTATTATAGTCCGTATAACTACTACGCCCTTCTATCGATATACTACTAGGAAGCTCGCTCTATTTAGGATCTTTATATTATCCTAGCGGATCTTCCCCTACGCTTAACTAAGCGGGGGCAGGGCGGTAGGGGGGGGGGACTAGGGTCTAGGGGGTAGTCTCCTAGCGCCCGCTACTACCTCTACCGGCTTTAGTGATATAGGGGGCGGCGCTTCGACTAGAACGCCTATCGCTCCCGGCGGTACAAGCGTCCCTTACGGGTTAGCCTATACGTCTCCCTAGGACGTAGATCTCTACCGTCTACGGGCCTGTCTCCGCCTATCGGACCGCCTAGCCCTCTTGTAGTTAGATAGGTTGCTTGTAGCGATAGCGACCTTGTTATTGTTACTAGAGGTACTAGAGTCGTCGTCTTCGGGTACATCCTTTACCGTTACGTAGTACCGCCTGCTACTCTCTAGGGGTAGGGGTGCCGCCTCTAGCTAGCCTATCTGCCAAGCGACCTAGCTTCTAATATACTCTAGAAGGTATATCCCGCGGTAGTACTCTATAAATTCGAGCTATAGGGTCTCCTAGTCGATCCGCAGGTTATACTTCTGTAGCTATAGGAGGCCTAAGATCACTAGGGTTTCTTTTATAAGCGTCGTAACGAAGTATACTAGGGTCTCCTAGTAGTTGCTAACGACTAGCGTAAGCGCCGCTAAGTGCTCGATCTAGCGTAAGAACCCTCTATTAGCTAGAAATAGCGGCCGCTATACCGCTAGCCTCTCTAGTAATAGTCTATTTGTAACTGCAAAGCTAAAATCTACAAACGCTAAACCTATATAACCTAAGTCTACAAGTACTACGTACTCTATATTATACCTACTAACTGCTAGGTACAATAACAAGAGAATAGATTTAGCGCTACTACCTACTACACTAATAACTAAACTATCTCCCTATCCTTCCTATAGCTAGCGGTACCCCTCCTATAAGCGATAGTTTATAGGAGCTCCTTGTTTCCCTAGTCGTTATATAAGAAGCCGAAGCTAGGGGGTTACTCTATTATAGACTAGTAAGCGCTATACTCCTCCTGCTCGTCTACCTCTCTAACGACAAAACCGCTCTAGTCGGGGGTATCTATAAAGCGTATAGCGAGCCCGCCTTGACCCCTCTAGTAGGCCCTAGCGTAGCCGCTTACGCCGCTACAAGCCGGAAGGCCCCTAGAGGGAGCTTGCCCGAAGCCTAGGAACCCGCCTTAGCTATAGCCTTATTACGTAGGCTACTACTATCCCTAGGTAGGCTACTGCTATCCTTGCGCGTTACTACTAAAACCAGGTCCTCTACCGAAACTAGATCCTCTACTGCCTTAGGCTCCCCCGCGCTACAACTACCTAGCGCCGCGGGCGTTACTATAGTCCCCTCGGCCTCTACGGCCTACTTGGTACGCCCTTGCGATATAGTCGTCCCTGTTATACTTATAGTATAAGCTACTCGCTCTACGCCGTTCCTTCTCCTAGGGGGTAAGCACCGCGAGCGTCACTACGTCGATCTCTATCGCGTTAGGGTATCTACCTCCGCCGTTGTTATTACTACCGCCCCTAGTTCCGCCGCTCCTAGTTCCGCCGCGTAGCTTCCGCCTAAAGTCCTCTCCCTCTAGGTTAGTCGCAAGCTAGCTAGCTAGCGTAGCCTAGAGCTTAAAGTTATTAGCTAGTAGGAGTACTACCTACGTAACTATAGCGCTCGAAAGGTAGGGGGAGATCTTAAGCTAGAGTATCTAGACCCTTGTTACGTTATTGACGCTAGCGGTGTTAGCTAGGGTAGTAAATTCAGTAAAGAAGTCGTTAAATACTACAAACTCGTTCTTCTACGCTAGTAGTTCTAGCTTATTGCTCGCTATAGCAACTACGTTATACGTTATATATTAGGTATAGAGGGTCTTTAGGAGGTTAGACCTAGTCTTCTATAGCTATACTACCGCGCTATATAGGTTCTCCTTAACCTGCTCGAGCTTCGCCGCGACTACCTAGCGCGCGCTGCTACCTAGTATAGCCTTTACGTATAGGATCTTAGTATACTCGTCTAGGAACTCCTACGGGTATATTCGCTAGCGGCTGCGTACCTTGTCCTCCTAGTTTTCGAAGAGTAGGGTACGCTTAATAGTATCCTTCTCTTCTCTAGTAAACGGATCGGGGTAGGGGAGGGAGATTAATACGCTATAGCCGCTACTAGCGCTACTACTACGAGCCTAGTCTAGGGCTATTACTATTAGCGTCCTCTAGTTTGTAAGTAGTAACTTATACTCCTTAAGCTCCTTCTCGAGCGCTACACTAGCTACAATAGACGCCTCGAACCTCCTAATAGACTTATCGAGCTTTCTCTTTAGCTCGCTAACTATTGCATTTATAGCTATAGCGAACCCTAAGAGGTTATACCTTCTATTATCGTCGATCAATACTATAAAAGTAGGTATAGTATTAGAGACCTTGTTCTACTATTGTTCTTTTAGCGCTACGCGCAGCGCTATAAGTCTTAGTAGCAGCGATGCTACAAGGTCGGCGCCGCTTATTATCTTCGCGCTTATCTTCGTAGGAGCGTTGTCTGGTTTGTCGGAATACTATAGTCCTATTTGTCGGAGTCTTATAGTCCTGTTCGGTGGACTGCTATTGTATATAGGATACTTGTCCTAGTAGTTAACTCGCACTACGTAGGTAGTTAAGAAATAAAAACAAAGCCTAGTACGTTGGGAAAAGAAGCGTTCTAGTCGGTCTAGTACGCTCTCTATTCTAGAGCAGACGACTTAGCTACGCGCGCAAGTTGAAGGTGCAACCTACTATAACGGTTGTATATAACAAGGTTGTACAACAGTGCAACCTTCGTAGGAGCTCGCGAGGGCTAAAGGCTCTACGTAGCGAGCTCCACCTAGTGTAGAGCCACGCTCCTCTAGCTATAGGGTGCTCAGCTAACCACATAGTATAGCACATGATATGGCATATAACACAGGCTGTGCCTGTGACATAAGGCGTACCTACTAAAGGAATACTAAGACTTAGTAGCTACTTTCGTCCTATAGGACGCTAATATCTTACCTCTCTACTATATATATAACTATAGGATTAAGCTGCTTCTAGGGAGTATAGTCCTATACTTAAGGAATCGCCTAATGTTACTAATAGAGCTATATATACGAAAGCGCTAGCTCGATAACAACCTTACAAAGAGGTTTATCTAGCCCTTACAATTAAGCGCCTTATTACCTATCCTAATAGTATAGAAGCTAGGTAAAGGTATTAGAATCTACATTATCTATTATGGTATTAACAGCGGGACGCTAAAGAGCTAGTACCCTATCCTACTAATCTAGGAGACCCTAGACTCTATCTATAAGGCGAAGATCTTTACGAAGCTCGATGTAATTCTAGCGTTTAACTAAGTATATATAGCGCCGGGCTATAAGTAGCTTATAGCGTCTATTATAGGATTTAGCCTATATAAGACGCTAGTTACGCCGTTTAGCCTATAGGGCGTACCTACTACCTTCTAGCATTATATTAATAATATCCTTTATAACACTCTAAATAACTATATAATAGCGTACCTAGATAATATCCTAGTCTACTCTAATATACTTAAGGAGTATATTAAGTAGGTTAGGGAGGTACTAAAGGGTATAATTAATATAGGCCTATAGGTAGATATTAATAAGTACGAATTCTATATAAAGCGGACAAAGTACCTAGGGCTTATTATTACGCCTAGGGGCATCGAGATAGACCTAGATAAGGTCGAAGCGGTATATAATTAGGAGGCTCTAGAGACAAGGAGGTACCTCTAGCGGTTCTTAGGGTTCGCGAACTTCTACTACCGATTTATAAGAGGCTTTTCGAGCTATATATAGCTACTATATAAGCTTATAAAGAAGATAGTAGACTAGGAGTAGTCAAAGTAGTATAAAGCGGCTTTCTAGCGCCTAAAGGTATACTTTATTATAGCACTAGTACTATGGATATATAACTAGGAGAAGCGCGCTATAGTAGAAGTTAATACGTTAGACTAGTTAGTAGGTAGAGCGCTACTATAGGAAGGGGATAATAGTAAGTTACATCTAGTTGCTTATTTCTTAGCGAAGTATACTATAGCTAAGTATAACTATAATATCTATAATAAGGAGGTCCTTACAATCGTCAAGGCGCTTGAAGAATAATACCCTAAGCTCGAAGGTATAGCTAAGAGGTTCGATACTATTATAGACTATAAGAACCTATAGACCTTCGGTATAACAAAGTAGCTATTACTACGATATATATACTAGTTGGAATTCTTATTACGTTTTAACCTCTAGATTATCTACTACCTAGGTACGGTAAATGGCCGCCCTAACGCGCTAAGTAGGAAGCTAGAGTTTATACTAAAGGACGTTAAAGATAATAGGCTATAGAATAGGTAGCGCCCTCTAATTGACCTAAGTAAGTTCGACCTAGAGACCTTTAGTACCAAGTACATCTCTAAGCTACTAGGTAAGACACTAGAGCTCTTTAGCCTCCACGTTTCGTACTACGCTAACGACCATATTATAAAGAGCTATATCACCTTGCTATTTATAGTAGATATAGTAAAGGCGCTTAGCGACTAGGAGGTACGTACCTAGCTAAGTAAGATTAAGTAGAAGCTAAGAGTACTATTCGCTAAGTATAAGCTAGTCTTAGGTAGGGCGTTCTACTATAGTAGGCTATTAATTAACCTAGGTAATATAGAGCTTTATTTATAGCTTATCTACTAGATATATACGTTAGGGCCTAGTAGGTACCTAGAGAGGATAAAGACGCTTAACCTAATAAATAGGGTCTACAAGTAGCTAGGGATAAGCGTTTTAGTAAGGACGTTCGTTAAAGCTTATATTCTATACTTTAAAACGAAGAACCCTCGCTCGAAGCCTATAGGGTTCCTTAAGCTACTTCTACTACCGTTAACGCTATAGTAAGATATATTAGTAGACTATATTACGCTACTCCTATTATATAACTAGAGGGGGTAGGAGTTTAGGTATATAGTAGTTATAGTTAACTAGCTTATAAAGATACGCTACTGTATTACAACGGCGATATTAGAGGCTAACGAGCTAACTAACTAGTTTATTAAGCGCGTATACTTACTTTATAGCGTACTAGAGACGGTCGTATTAGATAGAGGTACGTAGTTCGTTTTAGGGTTCTAGAGGGCGCTATCGGCACGCCTTACGGTTACCCTAAGACCCTCGTTAGCGTTCTACCCCTAGATAAATAGCTAGATAGAGCGGATTAACGTAGAACTAAAGTAGTACCTATAGCTATATATTAACTAGGTGTAGAATAACTAGGTTAACTAGCTCCTTCTAGTAGAGTTTATAGGGAATAATATAGTCTCTAAGACAATAGGTATATTACCTTTCTATATAGTTAGCTGAAAAAAACTTTCTTCGCAAACAGGCCCGCACCAACTGGTGCAGCAGCGCGCTAAAACGGCCGAAACCTACATCGCTAGAAAGCTCCCGACGAGCTCTATCTAACTATACCGGGTGTATCTACGCGCGAGACGCTATGTAGGTGCTATAGGCGTAGGAAGATAGGGAAAACGAGCTACGTATAGCTCCTAGAAATCTTCTTCTACACTGCCTAGACCTACAACCTAGATCTATAACGGATCTACCCGGCGCCGGCCCCGATAGCCTATACCGGACCTAGCATAGAGGTCGATAGTGACCTCCCCCCCCCTACCCCCGCTACTAGGAGCACCCTACCTACCCTAAGAGGCCTATCCGAGTCCTAGCACAACGGACCCGAACCCCCCTACGGAGCGCCCCCAAGCGGCCCCTGTAACTACTAGCAGACCTACCGCTAACCCCCCTGTTAATACTAATAGTAGTAGCACTAACCCCCCCCTTGCTAGGA
>MU853403.1:745669-767241 GCA_033297235.1 Trichocladium antarcticum
AAGACGAGAAAGGGGCTAGAGAAGGTGTTCGAAGAGCTAGCTATAGAGCTAATAGCTATTACCTACGCGATAGCCCCTAGGAGGAAGGAATTAAGGGGGAGGAGCTCCCTATAGTAGATAGGTAAGGTAGAGGAGGCGTCGAAGGCGGCGAAGGAGGTAGAGAGGGAGCTCTAGAGGACCCCTATATAGTTCTATAAGGAGAAGCTTAACGAGAAGCAAAGAGAGCTAGTAACGGAAATAGCGGAAGAAAAGAGGCGCTTTTAGAGGAAGATAATCGAAGAAGCTAGGGAGGAGACCCTATAGTAGCTCGAGCGATAGGTAAGGCTTAGGAGCTTCCTCCCCCCTAAGCTACCGAAACTCCCGGCTCTAAAGGGCCTAGATAGTAGCCTAGATCTAACGATATACTAGAATAAGGTAGAGGCACTTACGAAGAAGTTCTTCCTAAGCCTAGGGGCAGACCTTAGCGATATCTAGGACCTAGACCTTAAGGAGGAGTAGGAATAAGGGTTTAAGGTCTAGGAGCTTATAAGCTTCCTAGCGATAGAAACGGTATAGGATAAAGCGAGCCTATAGAAGGCCCTAAAGGAGGATATACTCCTAATAGGATTTCTAAAGGCATACGGCTAACCGCTAAGCTAGATCCTTACGGCCCTAACTACAAGGTGCCTGTAGCTAGTATAGTTCCTAGCTACGTTTAAGAGAGCTAAGATAGTAGTCCTGTAGAAGCTAGGAAAGACATCTAATATATACCGTACCCTAGGAGGGTACCGCCCTATTGCGCTACTCCCGACTATAGGGAAGGTGATCGAGGTAGTAGAAGCGAGAAGGATTATAGCGGCGGCGGAGGTCTATAGGCTACTCCCTACTAAGTAGATAGGTAACTAGGCGAGTAGATCGACCGAGCTAGCGGTCCAACTAGTTATAGCCTAGGTCTAGGAGGTATAGCGCTAAGGCGCCTTAGTATCCCTCCTATAACTAGATATCGCTAGAGCCTTCGATATAGTGAACTGGAGCAAACTATAAACCAACCTACTCTATAGTAGTGGGCAAGACCACAGTGGGGATGGACAAGTCGGCAAGCGTCCAAGGTTGCCGACGTATCTTTGGACTTTAATTGTGACCGATCCGATTAAGATATTGCCCTCCGGACATATGTCTCCCCCTATTTAGAGGAAGGCGAACAAGATTACTATAAAAACATATACCTAGAGGTAGCGGGAAGGCTTAGAGCTAAAAGTGTCAAATTTAGGGGGGGAGTTTTATATCCTAAGATTATTATTATCTGCCTAAGTAGGCGGACTAACTAGCTATATATATAACTACAAAACAACGTATAGCGCTACAAGTAGTTAAAAAACGAAAAATCCACTACGAATGCCCCCCTGTTCTAGCCAAGAGCTGTCTACCCTAGTTTACACTTCCCTTTCGAGTTTGCTAGGGCTCCTGCCTAAGAACTCGCAAAATAAAACAAAGCTCTATCTATCTCCGTTAACGTCTATTAACGTCCCTGCTCCCGGCAACGAGCCCTCTCGGCGCGACTTAGCCGCTAATCCTATACTTACGTACCCTACTAACGGCGATTAAGCTCTTCCGCTTACTTGTCGATATCGTCCCACCTAGCGAACCACGGCATATATAGCGGTAGTATACGGAACCTATAAGGGAACGTATCTTAAAAGGTTAGCGGGCGGATAACTACTCTAGAGGTAGGCTCTTCCTAGATAGGAGGCAACGGCGGTACCGGAAGATCGACAGTCTTAGGGGGGATGCTAGCCAGACGCTACGAGCGTCTTAAGGGGGTTGGCTACGGCTATAACTATAACTATAGCGTCTTGGTCCTTAGTGTCGCTATAGAATCGCCGGAGGACTTTGTCTTACAAGGCTCCGGCCGCAGCTAAGACGGCGGCGACGCCAGGGTATCTTCCTGCCCCCTTAGAACAGGCGAAGACGGGATCCTAATAATCGCTAGCGACGATGCCGAAGGTAGTAGGCTAGGCTATAGAAGGTTTAATATCTACCGAGTAATAAAGCCAATAGCGGAACCACCGGAGGTTATACGCGTTAACCTAAGACTTAGTAACTACGATAAAGATTAACGGTCCTCCAATAGGGCTGTCTCTGAACATACAGCCGGTATCGTCTAACGAGAGGCTTCGCTAGCCGTTATAACAGCTAGCTCTAAGGAAGGCACCTAAGCCAGGGTACCGGAGGCGGAGGGACAAGGGGAGGGACTAAACCCGGCTTTCTGCTTATTATAAGCTACTATATCTATATTACGTAGGCGGATAGGTATATGTCCTTCGAAGCCTAGTACGTAGCAGGTATAAGCTAGCCACGCGGAGATTATATACTCCGTCCTTATCTTAGTGTTTATCTAGACGCTATTAAAGATCCGACTCTATATCTATAGCAGGGCGTTATAGATGCCTCTAGCTTA
The DNA here is from genome assembly GCA_033297235.1 of Trichocladium antarcticum. Classification (NCBI taxonomy): domain Eukaryota; kingdom Fungi; phylum Ascomycota; class Sordariomycetes; order Sordariales; family Chaetomiaceae; genus Trichocladium; species Trichocladium antarcticum. The sequence goes on from MU853403.1 coordinate 748,107, forward strand.
TAGTCCTTCTTAGAAGAACAGGCGGGTATACTCCAGAACCTATACGCTACACTCCTAGTCCTCTAACTATACCGGTCCGCGCTTATATACCTCCGGTTTCGTATAACCGGGGTAAAGGCAGGACGCCTGGATCTAGCTTATAATCTTCAGCTAGTAGAGGTAGGTATCCTACGCGCAGTGCCTCAGGGAGTCGAAGTATATTGTACTACGACTAGCTTAGTCGTAGATTGTCAGAACCCAATGGCTCAGGTTCTTCGTACCTAAGATAACCTAGAATCGCTTCGACGCCATCTATACCCAGGTATTCAGGTTAGTCTCTAGGGGGTAGACCGATTTACTATTGCTAATCCAGGTATTATAAATATATATCTAGTCCTTGAAACCACTTAGGAAATAGTATAAGGCGACAATAAGGTTATAGCCTTAGAGCTACTCTCTATTCTCGATCATACCCTTAATGTCGTAGAGCGAGCATACTATAGTTGGCTAGGAGATTCTATAGAACGTCTCGCTATCTGTTCTAGGGGTCGTAAGGCCGGGGAAGAGGCTTACTATAATTCGGTCTTCCTTGTACGACCCGGCGGCTTGTAGCTAGTACGGCCATTGGCTTCTGACGTACGCTAGGAAGTCGACTCTCCTGTCGATAGGGAGCTAGAGCTCGCTTCCGAAGGCTCTAGGCGTATTCTAACTATTACCTACGCCTATCCTCTAAGACTCGAGCCACTATTGCTAGTCGGTGGCGCTACCTACGTTAGTCGATATATCGCGAGAAAAGAAAGGGGGGGATCTGGTTAATAGGAAGGGAGGAGGGCCGAGAGGTTAATAGCTATATATATCTTAGGGAGAATAGAGGGAGGGGCGGCGAGCGAAGATCGAAGTTGTTTAAGGGAGAGAGGAAAATAAGAGAAAATAAGGGCTAGTAAGGAAGACTTTATAGGCAAGAAGGCAGCCGAAAAGTCGAAAAATTCCTATATAGCTCCTTCCTTCGTGCTAGCCAGATAACTTAGGATAGCTTGGCCGTCTGTTCTAGAGGAGCTATATCGGAAGGGAGGGTCGGCAGCCTGTTCGTATACTTATAGTTTCTCTTCCCTTTCGAATTCGACCACGCTCCTACGTCAGAATTCGCAATTTCGTAGCTCCTTCTGTTACGCTAGTAGCTTAACTTAGGATAAACTAGCTATCTGTTCTAGGCCCTTAGAAAGAGGGGGAAAATCGAAAGATCTCTCTATAGCTCCTTCCTTCGTACTAGCTAGATAACTTAGGATAGCTTCGCCGCCTATTCTAGAGGAGTAGTATAAGAAAGGGGGGTCAGCCTGCTCGCTTGCTTGCCTTTCCTCTTCCCTTTCAAATTCGACCACGCTCCCGCGTTAGAATTCGTACTATATAACACTATAGCTCCCTCTTAGCAGAACCTCGAGCTCTCCTAGTCGGAAGTCTAGGTCGATACCAGTCTTCGCCCCCTGCTCCTACAGATTACAAGCTAGCCCGTAGACTTAACGCTCTCCTAGGACTAGAGATTCGTAGTCCCCCGTTAATTTGTCTAGGTCGTCCGGCTGACTTATAATACCAATAAGCCCTAGCCTTCTAACGCTTAGTAACCCTTCGTGCTACCGGTCTTCTAGTTCCTAGTAGCCTAGCTACTATAGATCTTAAGGGTGTTAGACTTAAGCAAGGGGGAGATACCGTTCCTTCGGTAGCGGCTACTATATAACTAGCGGGCGTTATTAAAGTTCTAGGGCTAGGTCTAGCTTAACGACGGCTGCTAGGCGCTCTTTAAGCAGCGAGGGTTCTTTAGCCGGCTTCGCCCTGTCTTTGTCAAGTAGTACAACGGTCTATATCTTAGGCAGTGGCTATATAACTTCTATAGTTAGCCGAATCGTTGCAAGGGGTTCTTCGTCCAGTTCTTTAGGTATAAGTAAGTAACTCTCCCTCTGTTCTAGTAAAGCCAGTGCTAATCCTAGGTATAGCAATTCGATTCCGTGTCGCTACTATCAAGAAGCGTACCAGCGTACCGTAACCACTAGTCTATACCCAGGGACTAGCGACCAGGTCCGGTTCCAGATAATATAGCCCTTCTATAGCTACGTCTCGGTGCCTAAGGTCCTTAATAGCAAGTGCGGCAACTGTCTGTAGTCTAGCAAGGAGTGTAGCTAGGAATCCGTCAACGAGGGGCATCCGGCTCACTCTCTTAAGGCTGGTATCACGACCCTAACCGCCTGTCCTTTGTCGTCTTGTCTGTCTAGGGAGATCCTACATTTCGACCTCGAGGTAGTAATCCGCTAACAACAACAGGCGTATAGAAAGGGGGTTTAGCTTATAGCGACGTAATAGAGGACGAAACGGTCCTAAGAGAGGGTCGGGCACCAAAAAAAGAATAAACGACTCGAGGGGGGTCCGTTGGAACATAGGGAGAAGCGAAGAATTTGCAAGAAAAACAAGGATACAAAGGGGGTATATAAGAAAGGAAGGGTAGAAAGGAAATAGGGGTAAAAATACAAGAACTTTTAATAGAAGGGAATAATACACTAACCCCTTAAAACTCTAGTAGCTTCCTATACCTCTACTCTATAACGAGCTTGCTACTATCTCTCTTCCCTTTCGACTATAACTTAGCCTCTTAGCCGAGCGGTCGTCCCTTTGTTCTAACGGCAGGCTATCTTCTTACCTACGAATTGTCTAGTTGCTAAGCCGGTTCGTAGGGGTAGGGGGGTGCCGTAGTAGTCAGGGGGGGCTATGCCGGTTAGGGGCGGAGGCGCTGTACCTGTCAGGGGGCGGGGGTCCTAGCGGCTAAGGATAGCTAGCGATAGGGGGACCGGGGAGGGCGCTGGGGAGACCGCAAATCGTCCCTAGGTAGCGGTTCGACAGCGGTAGCCAGGTGTTCTAACGGTAGCGTAAGACTAGTTAACTCTTTCAAAGAGTTAGGGCGCAGGGGGAGTAGGAAAAAAAATATTAACAAAAGGGGGCCGAGTTTAGTGTCTAGGGCTCTTTAAGGCTTCTTATTGATCTTCTAATTATATATAGGGGTAAGCAGATATATTTAGGGCAACGAACTGATATCGTCCCCCTATTCTGATAGAGGGCTTAGTATATATCTAAGATACTAATGTTTCTAATGAGGCTAGCGTATTTCCAGAGGTCCGATTCCTTTTTCCAAATGCACCTGCCCTAATAATAGCTACGGTAGTAAAGGCGAATGTCCTTGTTAAATCCAATGTATATAACCCCCTGTTCCTACAAAGCCTAGGCACTTGTAGCAAACAGGGGGAGTCTAGCGTCCTTAGGGGCCGAGATCTCATTTTCTAATAGTATCGTATATCCCTAGTATAATAAAGTCCGGGCGTATTTCTAGAGACTTAACCCCTTCCGAGTATACTTCTCGAACGATGTAGGATCCTAATAGAGTAAGTAAATATATCTAGGGCAACGAACTGTGTTTCGTCCCCCTCTGTTCTAATAGAGGGCTTAGCGTATATCTAAGATTCAAATCCTTCTAAGTATACTTTTCGAATAATATGGTTAGCGGACCAGAGCAGGCTGGCCGCCTATGTCTACATCCGGACTAGTACAAATACGTCTAATAATAATAGCCGCAGCGGCGAAACGAATGCTTCTAATTAACTATATTAAATTCGATATATATAACCCCCTGTTCTTACAAAGCCTAGGCGCTTGTAACAAACAGGGGGAGCCTCGCGCCCTTGGCCAAGGTCTTATTTCCAATGATGTCGTATACCCCTGGAATAACCGAGCAGGTTGCCGAAGATCTATAGCTAAACGTAGGAACCCTCCGATTCGACAACGAGGTCGCCGAAATCGTCGCTAGCTAAACAGGCGGTAAGGGTATGTTAGTTGCTTAGCGCGTATATAGATCTCCTACGCCCCTGATTTTGTCGAATGTCTTAGCGGTAGATTCTATATTCCGATGTAAGAGCAGTGCCCGGATCTTTAAGTCTAGTTTAGACACGAAGTAGAGCTTCTCCCCAATTAAGCCTATATTTGAACTAGAGCAAACTATAAACCAACCTACTCTATAGTAGTAGGCAAGACTATAGTAGGGATAGACAAGTCGGCAAGCGTCCAAGGTTGCCGACGTATCTTCGGACTTCAATTATAACCAATCCGATCAAGATATCGCCCTCTAGATATATGTCTCCCCCTGTTCAGAGGAAGGCGAACAAGATCACTATAAAAACATGTACCTAGAGGCAGCGGGAAGGCTTAGAGCCAAAAGTGTCAAATTTAGGGGGGGAGTTTTATATCCTAAGATTGTTGTCGTCTGCCTAAGTGGGCGGACTAACTGGCTATATATATGACCACAAAACAACGTATGGCGCTGCAAGCAGTCAAAAAACGAAAAATCCACTACGAATGCCCCCCTGTTCTAGCCAAGAGCTGTCTGCCCCAGTTCAATAGTTAACTATATTAGACTACTAGCTACACTCTAGGAGCTTAGCTACCTGAAGTAGATAGTGCTTTAGGTGCGGGAATAGCTAACGGATAGGGTTACGATCCTCTACTTCGATAGGAAGGTAATAGATAATATCCTAGTTATAGCGGGGGTGCCCTAGGGGTCCCCCCTATTACCTATCCTATTTATCTTATATATTATATTACTATATAAGGACCTAAGGAGAGAGTACCTATACCTTAGTATAGCGAGCTTCGCTAACGATACGAACCTACTAGTATTTGGAAAGTCGGCTAAGGTAAATATCCGCTAACTCGAGCGAGCGTAGGGAACCTGCTTAAAGTAGGCGGGAACGTAGGGAATAGCGTTCATAACGTAGAAGTACAAACTAATCAACTTTAACAAGAACAAAAGGTAGTAGCTAGACCTAGCTAAGCTCACCCTCCCAGATAGAGGTAGGTATATAGATATTAAACTAGTTAAGTCCGCTAGGTTCTTTAGGGTCTAGCTAGACTAGAAGCTCTTATAGCAAGCGTACCGCGGCGTAGTTAAGAAGAAGCTCGCTACCTAGGAGTTCGCGCTAACGAGGATCGCGGCGAAGACGTAGGGCCCGAGCCTCGCGAAGGCCTAGGAGGTATATACAAAGTGTATAAGGAGCGTAGTAGTATATAGAGTAGCAAGCTACTACGTCCTAACTATAGTTAGTAAGGGGAGCGAGCTAAAGGGGATAGCTAAGAAGCTAGCGAAGGACTAGAGTAGGGGCCTCCGCGTAGTAGCAGGAGGCTATAGAACTACGCTAATTAGGTACCTAGAGACAGAGGCCTAGGTCCTACCGGTAGACCTCTACCTGAACAAGCGGCTAGCTAACTTCGAAGCTAGGATATACGAACTACTCCTCTAGTTAGGGGAGGGACTAGGGCGCCCCCTAGTTATAGCAGCGAGCTTAATCTAGAAAGCATATACTAAGCTATTCAGAAGGTTCTAGAAGAGGAGCGGGAGGACGTAAGGGAGGAAGCCTAGGCTAGGCCTATAGGGGCTAATAGTAGTCGAGAGAGTAGTAGCTATAGTAAACGAGTAGGCTAAGCAAAAGTAGAAGATAGGGAAGCTAAAGAATAAGACCCTCGATATAGATAGAGTAGTGGAACTCGCCTAGTAGGAGCGCGAGATAGTGGCCTAGGAAAGGCGCGCCGCGCTTATAACGAGAGCAAGAAGACCTATATACCGCTTAGTAGATAAGGACCCCTTAATACAACTATTTATAGACCTTGCCCTTAAAAGATACAAGGGTCTAAGCAAGGCTTAGAGCTCCCTACTTACCTAGGCGCGTAGCAGGGACATCGGCCTCTAGGAGTACCTAAATAGGGTAAACGTCCTAGAGATTACTACGCCGTACTACAAGTATAGCAAGGGCAAAGAAACGATCGAACACCTAGTAGTATAGTATAAAGATCTACCGAAGTATAGAACCTAAGAAGAGTTATAAATATAGTTATAACAGGATCTATAGCTCGTCTTACAACGAGCTATATAGCTATATAAGAGCTTGGTAAAGGTGGTTATTAGCTGGTTAATAGATTCGGGGCGCCTGACGGAGTATAGCGTGGCTCGTAGGCTGCAACTAGAAGCTACAATAGCCGCAAAAGCGGCTAAGAGTAGCAGAGAGGGTACAGGAAGTGCCGAATCGAGCTACTAAGGGAGATAGGGGCTACCTTTTACACGTAGTTCGATAGATTTAAAGCGCTAAAGCAGAAGCGTAGGCAGGGGTTTTCACCCGGCCCCCTGTTCAGGGGGTACGGTTTCCTTTATATATAAACCAGTAGCAGGACCGGCGCGCCGTAAGGCATATCGGAGTACGAATAAATATATAAAATATATTACCTTTCTTCGCGAATTATAGCTTTAACCTAAGGATAGGCGTAGAGCTATTAAAGCTATACCTACTAAATATCTTAAAGTAGTAGAAGTAGGAGTTCTTCTAGGTATTAGAGCTCGCGGACTGCTTTAGGGTAATCCTTAGGAAGGTTATAGCGCTAGTAAACTAGTTATAGGACTACTATAAGTAGAACTTAAACTACTATAGGGAGGACGCGCTATAGTACTATATTAGTAATATAGTAATACTTAATATATAGAACTATAAGACTAGTAGGCTAACTACGAAGCACGCGCTATAGTAGGAGGGCCTGTTTAAGGTTATAAAAGCCTCGTTATATATAGTAACTCTAAAGCTCCTAGCGAATACAACGATCTTCCTTACGTTCTACGTCTTAAGAGTAAGGCGCTACCTAGGGTAGGGGCTAGCTAGTTAAACGAGGGTCGATAACGATATAAGCGCTAACTATAGGTATATAGTTACACGGACTAATCAAGGCGAAGATATAGTAGAATAGAGGTTCGAGAGGATCGTAGGGTTTAGCAAAGCGGCAAACGGCTATTAGTAGTACTAAGTTAAGTAGAAAGGTTATAACAACCTAACTTAGTAACCTATAACGGATCTACGTAGCTGTGATAACGCTATCTAGGAGTTCTATAATATGTACCCCGAGCTTCTAGGCCTACTATTGTAGAAGTAGAGAAGGAAGGTATAGCGGAAGCGCTAAGAGATAACTCTAAATGTGTCACAGGCACAGCCTGTGTCATGTGCCATGTTATATACTATACTATGTAGTTGGCTAAGCACCCTGTAGCTAGAGGAGCGTGGCTCTACACTAGGTAGAGCTCGCTGCGTAGAGCCTTTAGCCCTCGCGAGCTCCTACGAAGGTTGCACTATTGTGCAACCTTGTTATATACGACCGTTATAGTAGGTTGTACCTTTAACTTGCGCGCGTAGCTAAGTCGTCTGCTCTAGAATAGAGAGCGTACTAGACCGACTAGAACGCTTCTTTTCCCGATGTACTAGGCTTTGTTTTTATTTCTTAACTACCTACGTAGTACAAGTTAACTATTAGGACGAGCATCCTACGTACAATAGTAATCCGACGAACAGGACTATAGTATTCCAACGAACTGGACGATTCCGACAAACCAGACAACGCTCCTATAAAGATAAGCGCGAAGATAATAAGTAGCGCCGACCTTATAGCGAAGCTACCGCTAAGACTTATAGCGCTATATATAGTACTAAGCGAACAATAGTAGAACAAGGTCTCTAATACTATACCTGCTTTTATAGTATCGATCGACGACGATAAAGGGTATAACCTCTTAGAGTTCGCTATAGCTATGAATTCGATAGTTAGCGAGCTAAAGAGGAAGCTCGATAAGTTAGTCGGGAGGCTCGAGGGGTCTATTGTAGCTAGTGTAGCGCTCGAAAGGGAGCTTAAAGAGTATAAGTTACTACTTGCGAACTAGAGGACGCTAATAGCGATAGCCCTAGACTAGGCTCGCGGTAGTAGCGCTAGTAGTAGCTATAGCGTATCGACCTCTCTCCCCTACCCTAACCCGTTTACTAGAGAGGAGAAGGATACCGTTAAGCGTACCCTACTCTTCGAAGACTAGGAGGATAAGGTACGCGGCCGCTAGCGAACACGCCTACGGGAGTTCCTGGACGAGTTTACTAAGATCCTATACGCGAAGGCTATACTAGGCGGTAGCGCGCGCTAGGTAGTCGCGGCGAAGCTCGAGTAGGTTAAGGAGAACCTATATAGTGTAGTAGTATAGCTATAGAAGACTAGGTCCGACCTCCTAAAGACCCTCTATACCTAGTATATAATGTATAATGTAGTTGCTATAGCGAGTAACAAGCTAGAACTACTAGCGTAGAAGAACAGGTTTGTAGCGTTTAACAACTTCTATACTAAATTTACTACCCTAGCTAATACCGCTAGCGTCGATAACGTAACGAGGGTATAGATACTCTAGCTTAAGATCTCCCCCTACCTTTCAAGCGCTATAGTTACGTAGGCGGTACTCCTACTAGCTAATAACTTTAAGCTCTAGGCTACGTTAGCTAGCTAGCTTATAACTAACCTAGAGGGAGAGGACTTTAGGCGGAAGCTATACGGCGGAACCGGGAGTAGCGGAACTAGGGGCGGTAGTAATAACAATAGCGGAGGTAGATACCCCGACGCGATAGAGATTAATATAGTAACCCTTGTAGCGCTTACCCCCTAGGAGAAGGAATAGCATAGAGCAAGTAGCTTATACTATAAGTATAGCGGGGCTAACTATATTGTAAGGGCGTACCGAGTAGGCTATAGAGGCTGAGGGGACTGCGGTAACGCCTATAGTGCTAGGTAGTTGTAGCGTAGGGGCGCCTAAGGCGGTAGAGGACCTGGTTTCGGTAGTAACGCGTAAGGGTAGTAGCAGCCTACCTAGGGATAGTAGCAGCCTACGTAATAAGGCTATAGCTAAGGCAGGTTCCTAGGCTTCGGGCAAGCTCCCTCTAGGGGCCTTCTAGCTTGTAGCGGCGCAAGTAGCTACGCTAGGGCCTACTAGAGGGGTCGAGGCGGGCTCGCTATACGCTTTGCGGATACCCTTAACTAGAGCGGTTTTATTATAGGAGAGGTGGACAAGTAGGAGGAGCATAGCGCTTACTAGCCTATTAAGCAACCTCCTAGCTTCGGCTTCTTATATAACAACTAGGGAAACGAGGAGCTCCTATAAACTATCGCTTATAGGAGGGGTACCGCTAGCTATAGGAGGGATAGGGAGATAGTTTAGTTATTAGTATAGTAGGTAGTAGCGCTAAATCTATTCTCTTATTATCGTACCTAGCGGTTAGTAGGCGCAATGTAAAGTATATAGTACTTGTAGACTTAGGTTATATAGGTTTGGCGTTTGTTGTAACGGTCGTATACAACAAGGTTGCACAACAGTGCAACCTTCGTAGGAGCTTGCGAGGGCTGAAGGCTCTACGCGGCGAGCTCCACCTAGTATAGAGCCACGCTCCTCTAGCTACAGAGTGCTTAGCCAACCATATAGCATAGCACATGACATAGCATATAACATAGGCTGTGCCTGTAACACTACCCTCCCTCTCTAAACAAGCCCCCTATACAAAAATAGCCCCCTATCCCGGGTGCTCGTATCCGGAGTTAGAGTTATCTTAGCGCCTACCCTAGCGCTGCGCCTTCCTTCTCCGCGTCTACAATAGCGGGCCCGGAAGCTTAGGGTACGTATTGTAGAACTCCTAGATAGCGTCCTTAGCGCCTACCCTAGCGCTGCGCCTTCCTTCTCCGCGTCTACAATAGCAGGACCGGAAGCTTAGGGTATATATTGTAGAACTCCTAGATAGCGTTATTATAGCCGCGTAGATCCGTTGTAGGTTGCTAAGTCGGGTTATTACTAGGGGCTTGGAGCCCGCTGTCGCGGGCTCGCGTAGTTTAACTTATTTCGGGGGCTTGGCGAAGCCACACTCTTTTCCCTACACAACTACACAACTACGCCACTACCAAGTCGCCGCAGTTGAAGCCATCACCATATCGCCACAACGTGTTTTTAAAGTATTGAAGCAATTAGGTATGTTAATATATTAATATTGAACAATTAGTAATTTTTTTGAAGCTATTCTGACAGTTGCGCGCCTATAGTAAGCAATTTTACCAATTTACGACTAACCGACCGACCTAGCTACTAACTAACCCCACCAATCTACCTAGCTACTACCTTAGCCACTACCCTACTATTCCAGCTACAATCATGCCTTTTTTAAGCGACGAAGACCAGGGCACTACCAATGCCAGCACCCCTAACACTAGCAACCCTGTAGCAAGCTCAGCGGCGGCTACTACTGCTACGGCCGGACCGGCCAATGTTTTGGCACGCCTAGTAGCCGAGCTTTCGGCTACTAACATTATACACAGCCAGGCGGCGCTTGCTACAGGATATAGCATCCTTGGCAGTTTTCGGCCTGCGGATGTCCTTATCGCCACGTCGCAATACTATAACGGCTCCGAGCCGAAGAAGTTCGTGACTAAAAACATAAAGGCCCTGCTCACACTGCCGGTAAGTCACCCTGAACATATGTTTACCAGCTATTCTAACAAACTCTTAGCTTCTGCGTAACCTTAAGTTATATAACGGCCGTACTATGAAGTAGGATCGGCCGAGCAACGCCAAGGTAGCGCTTATGTTTATTACTAGTAAGATTGCGGACTAGAACTATAATGTTTGCGAAAAGGGAGCCGGTCCTTTTAATAGGTATATCGTCTCTAAGTTCTATAGTAAAGGCGAATGTACTAGTTACTACTATAACTCGGAGGGAAAACGGTGTACCTTCTACGTTAACCGGGCAACCGCCTAGAATAGCAACAACGACAGCAACGACGACAATATCCCGGTATAACTCCCCCTGCGGCCGCCCTAGACGCCCGCTAAACCTACTAAGACCGCTAATAGAGTTGGCAAGACTACTAGCAGTAGCAAGAAGCGTACGAGCTAGCACGCCGTAAGGGACAATGCCGTAGAGTCGACTAGATCGCCTGTCAAGAGGACGCGCTATAGCAAGCGCAGGCTAGGAAATGACAATAGTGATAATCTTGGTAGATCTTCTGCTAAGAAAGTCAAGGCTAGGAATCCTACTCTAAAGACCTAGGTAAGTATTGACCTTTTTCGCGGCTAGCCGGTCAGTGAAACCAATCCAAAGATAACTGCTTGACTTAGGGTACCTGGCTAATTCTAGTAGTATTAGACTACTAGTATAGCGCCCCCTCCTATTCCTACGCCTGCTCCTGCGCCTGCTACGCCTGCTGTGCCTACTATCGCGCCTATTTTCGGCTACATAATGGGCTATACCGGCCTAGGAAAGAAGGAGAACTGTATATTACGCCGGTTTATACAAGAGCTAATAGATTAGTTAGAGAGCAAGTATAAGCAGATGGATAATAAGTGAGTAGAGGTATTAAGGTGTAGTAGTTTGTTTGATTCAATGGCGTTTTTGGAGTTTAGTACTATATTAGGGGTAGTTTGCTTTACAATGGATAGTTAGGGGGTAGTAGTATATTTACAATAGTGGGAAAGCTTTTGTAGTTTAGTATTTAACGGATTAGTACCTTGGGATATACAATGTTGATCAGCCTCTGGCCCTGCTAAGGCTGTTATGCCCGCTGCCGTCCCTACTAAGGCTATTGTACCCGCTGCTGTCCCTGCTACTGCCCCTGTCTTAGGGTTAGTAAACAAATACAGACATTTCCTACAGTTATGACCCGAGACATTGCTATATAAAACTAGCTATGACAGAAGACCGGCTCCTGTAAATCCACCCTAATATAAGAAAAGGACTGCCCTTAAGACTTGTTAATCGTTATGGCAAAGTATAAACGAACAGGAAACTGAAGCTGCGTTACAATATAAGAAAAGTCCGACTGATTCGAGCTGATCTTAACGCGAGGGATCATTCTTAACTGCCCCTTGAAAGAGCCGGTAAGAATATAGCCCTCGATAGTCCAGCGGCCTAGCCGGGTAACGACTAATCGAGTGCCATTACACATCCCCTCTTAGGGGTGTAGATTCCGCATTAGAATAATAGGAACTCTAACCTTCAACTCCAATATAGCTAGGGGAATAGAAGCAAACTCTAAGGAAAACAAAAACTCAGGGGATATAACAGTAGCGTTAAGATCCCCCTCCCTAGGGGCATCGTCTACCTCGTTGGTAGAAAAGTAACGCTTTAACTCCCTAGGGAAAAGCGCAAGAACAGCCTTGTTAATCTCAGCTACAACTACATTGCGAGGGCAGAGAATAGCCCTGTCTGCAAAAAGGGAGTCCTCGTTAATCGCCCAAGCTAATAGAACAGGCGGGTATACCTCCTGAATGAGATCGGCCTGGGAGTAACAGAGAGTAAAGGCTGGTAAGGGATTAACGGCTTCGCGAAAAGCTGGTCGATAGGAAATCTCTTGTAGCTACTGAACAAACTGCCGGTTCTACAGGTCCGCCCCCTAAACCCGCATGTTCTGTACCAGCTTCTAGACTTGTAGCTGCGGCTAGATATAAGACGACTGTAAACAGGCTCGTACAATCTTTACCCTGTTCCCTTTTAGGACAACCGGTAGAATCTAGGCAAAGTCACCTCCTAGGATTACTAGGATCCCGCCAAAGAGGGCTTCCTGGCTGCAAATATCTCGAAGAGTTCTATTAACTGCTTCGAAACAAAAGCGGTTCTATATTAGAACCTTATCCTAAATAATTAGCTTTGTCCGTAGGAGTAAGCGTGCTAACTACGTGCCCTTCTTGACTGTATAGACTGACGAATCTGTTATATCCTTAACAGGTATCTTGAACCGAGAGTGAGAGGTCCGTCCTCCGTCAAGAAGTAGTGCCGCAATGCTAGAAGATACAATATAGAGTATAATAGAACCCTAGGACTAGTAGAACGAAGAGAGGTAGCGGTAGAGGAAGGTCTTGCCAGTACCGCCAGGGCCCTGGAGAAAGAAATGGGCGGACTTGGGATTCGCCTTGACTTAAGTAGTAATCTCTTCGAAGATAGCTGCTTGCCCCTTGTTCAGCTGCTGGCGAGTCTGCTAGAAGAGAGCGTCTTGCTCCTCCAGACTATAGTCGAGCTCGTTTCGAAGCAACGGATTCCTATCCATAGCCTCCTAGTTATACTGAATAGCAGGTAGGTAGTAGTCTTGCAGAGTTTTACTAAACTCTACTAGGATCCTAGCCAGGAGGTACAGGCTATAGTCGAAGTGAGGGTCTTCTAGCTTAGCTGGCATACTAGGGATCCGGGCGATACGCCATAGGAGGTCATCGCAGATTTGGTCTCTAAACCGTAGCCAGAGGCTTAGCGGGTCTGATATATCCCCTGTCTAGATAGACAGAGCAAAGAGACTGCGAAGTGCTCTACTGGTCTGCTAAACAGAGGCCTCTTCGAAGCAGTCTACCTAGCGTTAGTCAGACTCTAACAACCTAGCTGCTACATACGCTTGTTGGAAGTTTAGGAACACCTGCCCGTCAATAGTTCGAAGATGCTCGAAGGACTATAGGCCAGTAACATTGTAAAGCAATAGCTGTAGGTAGTAGCGCTCGTTAGTAGTAGGAAGGATATACTATATACGCCTAATAGGTACGCCCTTGCTCCTCTGCCGCTTAATCTATCGGTTTTTATACTAACGGTAGTCGGTTAGGAAGTTAATATAAAGTAGGTAGCGAGCATCCGCGAAAGTAGCGTTATACTCGAAAAATGCTATTAATATCGACTACTTCTCCTCTATCTGAGCCTCTAAATTGTCAGGGGTAATATTTGCAGGGAAGAAGACTGCTTGTTAGTTCTCTAAGTGGACTAGTAAACGAATAACATTCGGGTACTCTTTATAGGTATAGAATTCGAACAGCCGAACGATTACCTTGGTAGGACTGATATAACGGCATTGGAGATAGGTACTAACCTCGTTGTACTCTGGAGCTACGTTCTACCCCTAAGCTACGTTCTGCCTCTGAGCTGACTGCAGACTTATAGTAGCCTGATCTGTACCCTTATACACGTACTTGTATATATACTTAATTGCCTTAATAGAGGTACAGATCTCTACGTTAATATGAGCAGCGTACTTGCGGCTTAGGTAGGGGTTATACGGAACTACCTAGCGGTTATTAAGTTAAATGTCCACGCTACTAACCCTCTTCGTTACAAACTGGCCATTGTCGCGCCGCCGGTAGGTAGGATAGCTATCCTCTAACACTATTGTTACCTCTATGAAGTCCTTTAGGAATCGCTTCGAGCAGGAAAGGCTAGTCCGAGGGTTATTAACTATACAAGGGTTATTTAGGTAGGCAGGCCTATAGGGGCTGTGAACCATATTGCTGGTAATAACAGATCGAAGAATGCCGTCAGGATCCTCGGCCTCGGTTAGGATCTCCGCGCGGACTATCCAGTCGATCATAGACAGGTTGGAATAAAGGCATGTTACCTTAGGGCGTAGGAAGAGAAGGATATAACGGTGTAGCAGACTACGCTTCTGGTACTCGATAGTCCAAACAATACTAGCAAATGGCCTAAATAAGCCCTTCTTTAGTTCCGCTACTAGGTAGTTGCACTTAAGCTTAAAGACCTAGCTAATAATGTCTGGGCGATCCGATAGGCTCTAGCTAGGTAGTAGCTCCCGTTGAATCTCAGGCTACTTAGGATTAGTAGTAATAGTAATAAAGAAGGCTAGGTGGCTAAGCTTGCGAACGATAGCCATCGAGTCCTGATAATATTGCTAAATGAACCGGGGGCCGCTAATATAGGTAGCAGGTAAAATGACACGCTAGCTAAGCTCCTAGGCATTACTATCTCCCTCTTGTAGCTAATCGTACACACCCTAGTACAGATCCGACTGTAGATTTTCTTAGTGCTTGTTTAGCCAATAGAGCTTTGCCTAGTCGTTCGAAGCCCAAAGATCAATAACTAGCTATTGAAAGAGATAACGGAAAAGAAACAGGATCTACCTCTGCTACTAACGGGGATGTAATATAAAACGAACATATTGATTCTAATCTACTATATCTTTAGCACGGCCCTCGCCTGCTAAAGGTAAACCCTAGTGAAAGCCAACGTTACTATAAGGAAACATTAACGGGTAAGATAAAGGAAGGTAGGCTAGAGACAGGGAATTGATTGTATACCAACCCTGAATAGAACTATCGGCACGCCTTTCAGCAAGTACTATATCCTAGAAGCCCTTATTAGCATACTCGTATAGGATAAGAGCAGCAATCTCGTTAGTAACAGGGAGATTCTCCTGGCGGCAGTTAGTACTATACTCTACAATAAGCTTTATCTAGGGGTTGATAAGAACGCGTAGCCCGCCTATCTAGCCTGCCGACTATACAAAGCGTTTATATACTATATAGTATATCTAGGCAAAGGGGTTGTAATTCTGTATATACTTGGTAAACGACGTAAGGAAAGGCCTATCAAGTATATTGATATTATACAAGGCGCGAGAGTAAGGGCCGGCAGGCAGGGCAGGGTCGGCAGGGCCGGCAAGCGGGGCAGGGTCGGCAGGGCCGGCAGGGCCGGCAAGCGGGGCAGGGCCGGCAAGCGGGGCAGGGCCGGCAGGGCCGGCAAGCGGGGTAGGGCTGGCAGGGCCGGCAAGCGGGGCAGGGCCGGCAGGGTCGGTAAGCGGGGCAGGGCCGGCAGGGTCGGCAAGCGGGGCAGGGCCGGCAGGGTCGGCAAGCGGGGCAGGGCCGGCAGGGTCGGCAGGGTCGGCAGGGTCGGCAGGCGGGGCAGGCAGCGCAGGGCGTACGGTATGGTTGCTACGCTGGTAGCGAATCTCCGTTGTAACATCAGGGTCGTAGAAGTATAGTTGTACAAAAGAAGGAGCCTAGCCTGGGATACTATCAAAGGGTCCCTGTAGGTGGTATAGCGTACTATAGATCTGGAAGTCTATAACTCCCCCTCTGCCAAGTCTATACTAAGTTTCGTTCACCTTGACAGAAGTGAAGGCAAACAGGTTGTTATACTCCCGCAGCTTCTTGCAGAACTGGGAGGAGCGAGGGTCGTTGTTTGTCAAAAGCCTGAAGAGAAAATCGGGGAGAGTGTGCCAGAGCTCGATACGGACATCGCCTTTTAAATAGCATTTGCCAAAGACTAGGGACTTATTAGAGGAAGCCTAACAAAATTAGTAACGAAGTGTTAAAATAAATAATATAGAACTTACTACTAAACGCTCATCTATCTAGTGCAATATACTATAGTAATCGTACTCTATAGTATACGGGCTAAGATCTAGTACTGCAATAGTCTCAATACTATTTAATAGTAGCTAACCAAGTAGGTCTTGCCTGTTAATTTCTTGTTATAGAGGTAATTGAACCTTATATTATATAGCGGCTATAGCTATAGTAGCCTAGCGGCGTGCAAGGCGTTCCCGTGTAGCTAAAACTAAACAAAGTTGATATATAGTATAGTAGCTACTATTCGAACGGAGTACGAAACTATCAAGAGGAAGATAACGGCGGCACTTGCTGTAAAAGGTAGCGGCAGAAGAAGGCGGGATAGCTTGTAAATCGGCCCGGTATAGGCGTGCTCTTTGGAGTAGTTGTGATTCGGCTCCCTAGCGTAGGCGTGCTCTTTAGCGTAGTATCTAAGAAAGGGTTAATCCTAATACTTTACAGTAGGATAGTAGGAACACTTACAGTCTCTTATAGGCAAAATCAAGCAAAATAGGAAGTGTACTACTATATACAGAATGTAGGTGAATGTAACGGTAGGGCCGGTAAAAAATGTATAGAAGGAAAATCCCGCGAGAGCCATTTATAGTGGAAGAATTTACACGCCTATGCAGAGCGCGGTAGGAGAGCGTAGCAGGCTTGGCGAAAAATTAACAGCTAACTATAAATCACTAATAGCTATATACCTTGCAATGTTAGTGTCAACGGGCAAATAAGCAGGCTGTACTACCAAATTGTTAAGAAAAGATCGATGTACCTGCAAAAAAGACTATCGTAATAACCGCACTTTTTCAAACCTAGCTGTAGTATCATATATAGAGATAACCTTCCTACTTGACTTAGTACTTGTCACGGGTCTAGCCGTAACATATGGCCATATGGCCATTGCGGGCCGTATGGCCATTGTGGAGCGGTTGTGCGATATGGGGCCTGCAGAGCCTGTAGTATATGGAGCCCGCCGCAGGGCATATCCCTGGCGGGCCACACCTACGATCTTAAGTTCCTCGTACAACTATATCGAATATATACGTACCCTAACATTGGGCATTTACTACCTGTAATAGTTGGTTGTACCTTTTGTTCGTATGTATAGACCTTCGTCGATTGATTACGACGAATTTACGTTGCGCGAACTAACCGAAATTACAATTCAACCGCCCTAAACCTAAGAAACCAATAAGATAGTCGGTCCTAAAACGATAAGATAGTCCTAAGAACTAGAACCTAAGAAACCAAACCCCTGAACCTAAGAAACCAAACCCCCAAACCTAAGAAACCGAACCCCCGAACCTAAGAAACTAAACCCTCGAATAAAGAAGAACGAGTACTATAGACGTTGACGCAAGCTCCGTAGCCTAAGTGCCTATTCCTATTAAGGATATACGTAGCGAGGCCGCTGCAGCCCTAAAGGAAGAGATATACCTGAAGCTAAAGGGTTATTTCGAAGGATACTATAGGCCGTTTATAGGTAACGACCTCCTACTTAAAGCGCTTAGGAGAGCTAGAAAGGACAATATAATAGAGAGGATAATAGCGAACCTAGCCGAATATATCCTTAGGGGCGTAACCGAGGAAATCTAGAGATAGATAGTTAGGGCAAACGAGGCGAACGAGAAGGCTATAGTACTGTAAGTAGAGAATAACGTTTTAACAAGGCTAATCGAGTCCGGGAAGCTAGGTAGTAGTAGCAGCAGTGCTAGAGAGGGTAGTATACTATATATATCTGCGTTTTTAGGCTCTAAGCGGGACTTAGCGAAGCGAACTATATAATTTAGAATGTAGAAGACGCTGATTACGGCGCGATAGGCTGTAAGGCCGCTAGAATACGCGACTAAGAAAGCGAAGATCCTCTATATAGCTTCGCTACTAGAGGGAATCGTAGCTATAGGAATTAGTAACTATATCGATACTATTGTTACGAATCTAGGCGATAAGCAAGCCTAGGTATAGACAACTATTAATAAGTTTATTAAGTTCCTTTCTAAGAAGTATATAATAATAGATCTAGTAGCTAACGTAAAGAACAAGCTACGTAAGATAGCGTAGAAGGACAAGTACGCGAAGTTTATAGACTTTATTACGGAGTTCTTGAACCTCTATAACCTAAGTAACTAGGATAACGCTACCTATATACGCGCGCTAAGGGAGAAGCTTTCGAAGCCGATATAGGACCTGATCCTACTATAGACGAACCTCCTAGCCTAGGATAACTTCTAGGGATAGGTTACTATAGCCTAGGCCTAGGCTAATAACCTCGAAATAGAGGAACACTTAAAGAAGGCTAACAAGCTAAACTACTATAACGGCTATAATACTAAGAAGGAAGGTAAGGACCTAAATACTATAGACGTTAACTAGGTAACTACTACTAAGGATAAGGCAACTATCTTATAACTCTCTAACTTAGAGAGGGAGTAGTATATAGCTATAGGTCTCTATTTCCTCTATAGTATAAGGGGCTATATTGTAGCGAAATATATAGAGAAAGGCAAGCAAGCCTAGAATAACCTAGGCGCTAGAGGTAGAGGGTAGTAGGGCGGCTATAGCAACTACAGCGGATTTAGCAATAACAGCGGATTCAGTAATAACGGCGGATTCGGTAATAACGGTAGATTCGGCAATAACAGCGGCCCAAACTAGAACAACAATAGCAGCACGAACTAGAACAATAATAGCAGCCTAAACTAGAACAATAACAACGGCGGATTCGGAGGCGGCGGAGGCCGCGGCGGCGGCGGATACCTATATCGACAGAACAACAACAACCAGAACTTTGGCAATAACGGCGGAGGTAGCTATAGCGCGTACCGCGTACGATTCATAGACTAAGGCTACGTTCTAGGAGAAGTCGGTTATAACAATGCTAAGTACTACGAACCTAAACAAAGTATAGAAGACCTAGAATAGTAATAATAGTACTAGGGAAATGCCTAGCCTCTATACAAAGACGCGTGTAAGGGTATAGAGGCTATTATAGGGGAGGTAGTAGCGATTTAGTTATTAGCGCTATTAGTTAGATAGCTAATTTAATCCTATTATCCTCCTATATTATAATAAGTAAGCGTAAGATAGTATATATAGCGCTTGTAGATTTAGGCTATATAGGTCTTGCCTTTATAGACTTTAGTTTCG